>QJSC01004003.1:21614460-21941164 GCA_003697955.1 Calidris pygmaea
AGTCTTAGTGTCTCAATGGGATGCCTATCTCTTAAACTTTTAAAACATAACATATGCTTTATAATGCTTCGCTTCAAAATTGGATTGTATGTGGGAGATGGTGTTTTTCAAAAGATTTAAAGACCTCTAGGGAAATGTTAAGAAGGAATCCAGAATACTAAGAAGGTTTCCAAATGACAAGTTTTGTTTTCAAAGTTCAGTTTCCATAACATAGCAGTGAAACTCATGAAATTACTTATTTTCAAATTTGTCTTTGGGTCAAATAGTTGTTTCCAAATCTTTCTTTCTAAACCACCACGATGTGGTAAAATAGGAGGAGGTTTTTTGCTGCCTTTCTCTAAAAATAAAACTGATGGTGCTTTGTTTGGTAGCAACTGCTGAAGGAAGTGGGATTTTCTCTTTACATGCTATCTTAATAAAAATACTATGGGTCAGTATGGTGATTTGGCTGTTACAATTCCAAAATTGTTTTGGTTTTGTCCTTATGTTTCGAAGACTTTTTTCCTGTTTTCTTCACAGACAGACATACCATTGGGGGAGCCTTAAGGCAGTTTCTGTAAAATATTAAAAAATTACAATTTAAGATGACCAAAATAAATGTAAATGCTCTCACATTAAACTATTTTCTCTTCCTTTACATTACATTAAAAAAAAACCAACCAACAACCCACTTCTGTTTAATATTTACGTGAATACAAAATAACACAAATATGGATTACAAAAGAGGGAAAAAAATCCTCATAAAATTTACATTTGTTGTATTATATTAAATGCATGCCACTTTCTATTGATAAACCAGAAGGTATCTGAAGTAATACCAAGTCTTCTGTAAAAAAGGAAAAAAAAAAAATTAAAAGCTGCAATTTCGAATGCCATACTCTACTTTTGAAATGAAATGTTGTTTGTAAAATTTTCGATATTGATTGTACCTACCCAAAGAAAATAAACTGTGCTGATAATAAACATACATTTTCTAATTGTCTTAATAGTCTACTATGTGGGGTTTTTTATTCAGATTTTTTTATAAAAATTGTTATGTTTTCCGGCTGCATTTGTTGATGAATTTTATGGATTACAAATTTTCTTCTAAAATTTACATAGGTATTTTACCCTGATCATCTTAGATTAAACATGAAAGTTATTGCGTGTACTTATCTTTAATGATTATTTTCTAACCAAATATTCTGGCACAATTTTTTTGCACTCAGAACAGAAAACTGCTTGTTAGATCAGCCCAAAAGTGTCACTAACCATAGTGACACATGCAGGGACTTCCATATATTTTGGAAGCAGTTCAGAGTTCAAAAACAGTTAATATGACTTAGGAATAAAAAGAAAAAAAAAACACCAGAAAAACCCCAGAAGCTACAATTTTTATAATCCTTTTATTTTTCTTAGTCCTACCAACATTACTTTGAAGTCTTTTATTACTGTAAAAATAATATGTTATTGACTACTCCAGACTCTTGCTTTCAGTAAAATCATCAGGAATTAATTGAAAAGTTTAAATAACTGGTGGGTGAAACTGATCCTTCTTAGTACCTTTAGGTTTTTTACTTATCATTTTTATTTGGGACTCTTAATCTCCCTTATCTTAATAGGGCCAGGTCTTCAGAAAATGGTGATTATCCAAGCCACCTTAAAGTAGTTCACATGGAGAAGCCCTGGAAATGGGGAAAAAAGTGGTAGCTCATCCAGTGTAGTGTTATCTTGATACTTGACCTCAGTCAGTCTAGACTTTTTTATAGTTAGATCTCTACCTCTTTATATATGTCTATGTATAAAAGAAACAAGTTTTGATAAAACCATGAACCTGTCATTAAGTTTGTGCTTTATGAGAAACTAGCTGTTTATTAATGAGTCTTGTTTTTCTGTCTGTTTTTTCACAGGGTATTTCTGTTTGATGACCCATCTTGACCTTTGGCTAGGTCACTACTTAAACTATGGTAACAGCAGCTAATGAAAGAGCTTGTCAGAGGTAATGAAACCCTCTTTTCTTTCAGTAGATCTCATCATTGGCAACAAATGGCAACTAATTTATTTATTTTCCAAATGCCTAGAAGGAAAACAAGTAGGGACCCGGATACTATTCTAAATAATCAGACCTAACAGCTTCATTGCACTTCCTTGCCTGGCACAGTGCATTCGGGTTCAGTTCCTATGTTTTTATTATTTTGGCTACATGTAAGAGAATATATTAAAGCATGTAGCCAAAGTTTGCCATAGTCTTCCTTCAAAATGGATGCCACGTTTCCTACCAGAATTTATCTCAATACTTACCTGAAATTTTACTCATAATAGACTTTCTAGTAGTTCTTCTACTTAATCCTTAGATATTTTTGTAAATAGTATTTCAGTATATTGTTTTGAATGACACCAATTCTATTCTATTTAAGTTTTCTTAATTCCTCTTTACACTACAATACTGTATTACTGCCTTGAAGTGGTATTTTCACAAGAAATATCTATAATTCCCTAAGAACTTTTTCTTCCAAAACACTAATAAAGTGTGCAATCAGTAATACTGAATATTAATTATCAAATTAATTTAAATTTAAATTTAGATTTCAATATATAGTGATAGTCTATAATGAATTACCAAATGTTGGGGTTTTTTAAGACAGAAGTTCTAAAAAAACCAAATAAAATAGTCATATATATTTTTTTTTCAAAAAAGTCCAGATTTCTATGCAAACCACCGATATCTTTGTTTTCGTCTCTCGTGAATCTTTTGTATTCTCTGATAGGTAAGCTCTTTGTACAATTTCTAACATATTGCAGATGAACAACTGTCTGCTTTATTGCTTTGTATTACTCTGCATCAAACAGAAGAAAAGTGAGTCTAGTTGAATGTACAGCATTATTTTACCAATTAAATCAGACTCTTTTATAAATAGAAATCATCACATCTGAAGCGCTATACAGCTGTATGAAATGTACTTTACAACTATAAACTTGTTCTTTTCAGAAGTGCTGACAGAATAAAATAGATTCAAAACTTACCAAAAGCAGTTACAATACCTTATACGCCTTGAATAATTTAATTCTTTTTAGAAAAGATTAAACTTTAAGGTGGAAAGTTGGTTGCCAGCATACCATATTATACTTAAAGGGCATACACTAAAACTGCTACAAAATTCTCCTGTGAACATCAGCAGAATTTTAGACAGCTTACATTTCTTCAGCATTATGAGGATTCCTGTAACTTCTGCATCAGGCCCTCACTCAGAATGAACATCACTTACCTCTTGTTCTCTGTAATCTTTCAGAGCCAAAGGTGTTCTATTTCAATACCTTTATCATTTTAATTTTTTTTCCTGATTGGTATGACTAACTCATAAAAATAATTTTAACGTTATGAAAATTCTTTCATCTTAAAGCAACTGAAACTATGAGCATAGAATTAGTTTCCTTAGTTCATGAATCCTTTTCTTAGTACTTTCCTATAAAACCATCAACAGTTCCTATCTACTTTGTGACTCATTGAGAATATTACATAATATTTACTTTATGTAAGGTATCAACTGTAGATTATTTAACTTACTAAATATCCTGATGCAGGAGAGTTTGCATACATGTCTTAAAAAAAAAAAAAAAAAAGTATTGTTACACGTTACTCTGCATTGGCCTAAAAATGTATTAGAATTGCAGGCATTGAATCAAATAAACTATCCCCACCACCACTGCAAGTTTCATTTTAATTCACGGATTTGACAGAGTTGGAAGGGACCTCTAGAGATCATCTAGTCCAACTCCCCTGCTAAAGCAGGGTTGCCCAGAGCACATTACTCAGGACTGCATCAAGGCAGGTCTTGAAGATCTCCAGAGAAGGGGACTCCACGACCTCTCTCAGCAGCCTGTTCCAGTGCTCTGTCACCCTCACTGGAAAGAAGTTCTTCCTCATATTTGAGTGGAACTTCCTGTGTTCCAGCTTATGTCTGTTGCCCCTCGTCCTATTGCTGGGAACCACTGAAAAGAGTCCAGCTCCATCATCCTTCAACCCACCGTTTAGGAACTTGTAAACATAGATGAGGTCTCCCCTCAGTCTTCTCTTCTCAAGGCTAAAGAGCCCCAGCTCTTTGAGCCTTTTCTCATAAGGGAGGTGCTCTAATCCCTTAATCATCTTAGTTGCCCTATGTTGGACTCTCTCCAGTAGTTCCCTGTCCCTCTTGAACTGGGGAGCCCAGAACTGGACACAGTATTCCAGTTGTGGCCTCACCAATGCAGAATAGAGGGGGAGAATGACCTCGCTCGACCTGCTGGCCACACTTCTCCCTATGCAGCCCAGGATTCCATTGGTCTTCTTGGCAACAAGGGCACATTACTGGCTCATGGAGAGACTGCCATCCACCAGGACTCCCAGATCCTTTTCCTCAGTAGTGCTTCCCAGAAGATCCACCCCTAACCTATATTGGTGCCTGGGGTTCTTCCTCCCCAGGTGCAGGACCTTACATTTGCCCTTGTTGAACCTCATTAGGTTCTTCTCTGCCCACTCTCCAGGCTGTTCGAGTCCCGCTGGATGGCAGCACAGCCCTCTGGAGTGTCAGCCAGCCCTCCTAATTTGGTATCATCGGTGAACTTGTCTGCATAAACTCAAAGGACCATTTGTCTTTTTAAAATATGAGGTTCTCTTGCAATAAATTTAAATGTACCGTGTGAATTATTTATATATGAGACAGTGTAACTAGATGATTCTATTTTTCTCTAAAGGATTTTCTCACTGTAATGGAAGTCTATAAGTAAATGATTTAGCCTTCCATCGATAGGTTTCCAGACATCCTTTTGGCCATATTTGTACTTTTTGTTATGCCCGAAGTGCAGCCTTTCCAATTTGACTGTTCACTAGAATCTATATTTTTTAAAAAAACAGAACATTCACAATAAATGCATACATGGGTGATCCAATGTTCCTTTCCATATTCCCACTTCTGGGAACTCGTGGAAGTATTGTTCTAAAAATACTCTGGTACTGTCCTTTCCTTCTGCTGGAATGCTTCCTTTTGTACAGGTTCTACCCAGCAGCAAAGTTTGCATGAAAGAAGAAGTATGAGAAAAGTTTCATAGTTACATTTCCTGTAGACCTGTGATATGCTTTTATTACAGCTTCTAGGACTGTGTGGATACTAAGGACCAACCACTGGCTTTCTGAAAATTCTATGAATGTGAAAACTAGCTCATGGCTCTTAAAGCATTTACTCTGTCTTCTTCTAATATTTCTTACTATAAAAAAGAAATACTAGAGAACAGGGAGATACACAGCTATTCTGTGGAACTTAGAGAACTTGTTTTACCTCACACACTCTATATTAATCTGCATGGTTGTTCTTTAATTATGCATACACCTAGGGTTTCCCCTTCCTCCTCGCAGTGCTAGCAATGATTAACATCCTTAGTATCAAATTATGCCTTTGGCTTGTTATAGCAGTACTAGTTATAATCACAGTAAATGTTGCTTGCAAATTAACTTGTTTCTATAAGTCATGGTTGTAGATATTACCGCCTGACATTAATATTAAAAGGTAGAACGAATAATATTGTTTCTGCAAGAGGCTTGACACTTCAAGGACTAATCAGTTTTAACCATCTATCAAACCACAATTCTATTTATTATCTCTTTTTCCCCCCTTCTCTTTCTCCTTTTTTTTTTTTTTAAATCTTACTAAATTCATAATTGCTCTTTTGTAAGCTTTTGCTTGAACATCTGTTTCTGCATGTGTGTGGGTTGTATAACTCACTTTATGCCCCAATTAATATACTATTAATTCACAACCTTGTGCATATTTAACATAAGGGTAGGTATTTTGATTCTAGGAAATCATACACGGGAATAAACATGTATTGTTTCTTTAATGTTGTATATAGTAATAGGGAAGTATTTAACAAAACAACTTGAAATATACCTCGGGTACTCTATCCCTTTAATAAAGGTGGAGGCTATATATACACCTTCGCTATCCCTAGCTTTTGAAATCTAGAGAGATTACATCTCTTCAGACATGTTGCTGCAATGTTTCCCATTCTCATTGTTAGAAACATTTTCTCAATTTTGAGTTTAAGTTTTACTTAAATGAAGACTACTGATTAGCTGTTTTTCTAACCTTGGTGAACTCAGTAAAATAATGTAACAATGGCACTTTTATAACAACCCTTTTAACATATCGCGCTGTCACCCTTCTATCCCACTCTCTTTTGTTCTAAATAAACCCCCTTGCCCAAAAACTATTCCATTTGAGATGGTTTAAAACTAGTGTTTTCTTTCTCCTGAAACCCAAGTTTATTAAATCTGTCTTGAACTATAATCACAGTTAGCAGAACTATTATATCCTGTGGTTTTCATCTAACAGTCTTACTAACACAGCCCAGAAGAATATTTGTCTCATTTTCAGAACATCAAGCTGTTGACTCCTATAAAGCCTGCAGTCTGCTCTAGACCATGACATCCATTTCCTTCGATGTCTGCTAGATATTCCTAATTTTATATTTATTCACTTCTAAAGTGTAGTACTTTGCACTTGTTTTTAATCGATATTATCTCATTAATCTCAGACCTTTCTTCTCTCTATCAAAATGATTTTCATCCTGTCCTGAAGAGTGTTTGCAACTTTACCATCTGTGAATGGTCTAAGTGCTACCTTCAGTCCATCATTCATGTTGTTAACAACAGTGTGTCAAAAGATTGAGTTGAAGGCCCTCTTAGAATATAAATTATTGCAGCTACTTCTATAGAAATGTTCTAACCTATTATACATCTATTTTTTAGTGACTGAATGTGAATAGTGGTTTGTTTTTAATGTTTCTGTGAAAGAACGGAGTGAAATCTTTATATGGCATTTTCATGTCTGCTGTCTGTTGTCTTACACTACTCTGGTTACTCTATGAAAGGAATAAATTGGATTTTGTTAGATTTTTTGGTGGTTTTTTTTTCTTCCCATTTTGTTTTGATTTTAAATCTTCCTTACTGTTTCCTCTACACTTTGAAAAGAATATTTGATGTTTGGTTCCCATTCTCTGTCTCTTTACATACTAAGAGTAACTGCTTGATAATTCCTTGTCATTCTGCTCCCCTCCCATCTTTTGAAAGATAAGCACTCTACATCTGCCCCTTTCCTGGTTCTTAGTGGCTGATACTATAACCAGTGTTAAGATAAAGAGATTATTTTTCTCTACCATTTTGTTATCACTGCAGATATAATCAATTTGCTTAACAGATGCGTTCAGAGTTCATATTTGTTCCTTGGAAATTGTTATCTTACTCAAATATCCTAATTGGGGTATTTGACCTAAAGCACTTATAGAGGAGTTGAAAGAATTTTCTTGCACTGTACATGGAAAGTGAAGTATTCACACTGCTTTGCAGCGTGCAAAGATGTAACAGTTTACCCGTTATTAAAATCCCTTTTATCTAAATAAATGTCTTCTAAGAATTACCCAATAGTTAACTCATATAGTGTCTGCCAGAACATGTTAATGAACTCCTTGAAATGTGCTAAAATTAACGATGCCTTATTGGTTTTATTCACATGGAAAAAGAATCCTGTAACACACTTGTGATGCAAGCAACATTCTTTCCCTTCTTCAAATGGGAAAATTAAGGCATAGACTTTGCTGCACCTTGTCAAAGATCACCTTAACAGACCAGACACAGTGCAAAGATGTAGAGTCTTCATAGTCTGAATTTCCTCTGTTAAAACCATAAACTTATGTAAATCAACAGAATCAAAGTGTTGTTTTATTTGGGGATCCAATTTTGCAGGTGCTGTGGGATTCTCAATTTGGAAAACATAGTAAATCTGTGGAAATAAGAACAATTAAGTAAAAGTATGGTAGGAGGTCGGTTTCCTTTGGAAAGTATAACAGCAATGTCTGGGATATCTTTTAAAGTTTTAAAAACATACTATCTTTTTTCATGTTTAACTCTGTGGATGTTTTTCATGATGAGCTCCAAGAAGTACCATTTGAAAGGAGTATCTGAAACCAAAGGTAAGAGGAGAAGAAACTGGGATTCAGAAATAATAGCTTATGCCACACTTATTAGCATCACAGAAAACACTACATACTTTTTGAACCCTGCTGACCTTAGTGGCGATTTCTGGAGTCATGTGTAGTATGTAATAAGAAGCAGTGAAATAATCCTTTAAAATGAGACTTTTATATTCGTTGTAATGATGATATCTTGTCCAATCCACATCTACTAAAAATGATGTCTATTTCTTCTTGATTGAAGATAAGGAAGTAATTTTTTTTTTAAAGTAAAATAGTTATAAGTTTCACAATTAATCCTCAACAATTTTTGATGGTTCAAGTACTTCTCAAATTTGAGACATAGTGACTAAACCCCAGAAAATTGAAGAGTCAGACTTAAAGTTCATTAGAATAGACAGATCTATTCAGTGCATTACAGGAAGTGGATCTCTTCTAGTTTACTGACTCTTTGTGTGTGCTCTGACAAACACAGGAAAATAACAGTTTTTAACATCTCTATCATCTAGGAATAAAATAGCTGACAGTGGTATACCCGACTTGATTAGGTTTTGGTCCACAGTCCATTGAAGATATGGGACATTTTCCTCTTAACTTGATACCATGTGATTTTTTCAAAATTAGTGATAATATTCGGATTGTGGCTTTTACTGTTAGTCTCACTTCATTGTATAATAACTTGTACAAATAATAATTATAACATGGAACATCTGTAAGTTTCTTGTGGTATTAGTTTCCTACATCAGAACATATTATTCTCCAATTGTCTTTTAAGGTTTTGTACTATATGGTAACCATATTGCTTCTGCTTTGCAACTTCTGTTGTAAGTAGAATACACTTGTGCCTGTTAATCTTACCTCTGTACTGATGGCAATATACAAATAAAATATAGATTATCTAAATGTTGACTAAACTTGAATCATTAATTCTATAGACAGAACAAACTTAAGTCAGTCTTTAATTTTGGCTAACTGCTCAAGATTAGTTTACATGCTCTTTACTCATTCTGTTGACTTCAAAATTAAGTTAAAATTTACCTAGTTCTTGAATTTACATAAGAAATTGAAATAGTTACTTCCTTTTCTATCTCTTTTTTCCATTTCAAGGTTTTATGCTGTGTTGATGGTAGATTGGAAGCTATAGTTGAATAGATCATGACTACAACAGTGAGAAATTTTAATGACTTAGTGTATCATTTAATTTTTGTTGTTTAAATTAGTATTTGACAGCCTAACTTCCTAGCACTATAAACTAATTTTGCAGATGTAATTATGTAATACTCCATCAATCACCAGTTGGCTTAATGTATGAACACCTGTGGTAGTGACAAGCAAGGTAAGGTTTATGAAAACATTAAAGAAAAAGTATGCTGATGTCTTTATATTCACTGTCCTAGAATGGAATAATATATCTATATTACATTGACAAAGTTTATTCATCCTGAACTTGTTCCAGTATTTTTTAGAATCAATGGGTTCAATTCGTTTAGACTTTGATAAGTACTGTCTTAGCAAGAGTAAAAGAAAATAAATAAATTAAAGCTGTAGAGCTACGACCCTGGATATTGGGAGAGCAGACTTTAGGCTGCTCAAGGAACTAGTTAGTAAGGGTCTCCGGGAATCTAATTTTTGAGTGTAATGGGGTCCACAAATGCTGGTCATTTTTAAGAGTGCAGAGTATGAGATTCCAATGTGTTAGAAGTCAAGCAAGAGGAGCAGAAGGCTGGCTTGGATGAACAGGGATCTCCTCTGGAACTCAGATGGAAAAAGAAACTGAATGGACAGTGGAAGCAAGGTCAGGCTGCACAGGAGAACTAAAGTGTTGCTGTTCACCACAACGGGGAGAGAATTTGTACAGCCAAAGCTCAGTTGGAGCTGAAGCTGGCCAGTGTAGTGGTGGAGTATGTTGACAGGAAAAGGAGGGATAAAGAACAATTGGTCTGTTACTTGATGATCACCTCACAAATATGGATGAAGATGACACAGAGACATTTAATGCTTTCTTCACTTCTGTCTTTAACAGCAATGATGGGCCCTGGTACTACTGGATCCCTGGGTTGGGAGACCACAACTGGGAGAATATAAGCTCCTGATTGACTTTGAATTGATACAGTATTTGCTGAATGCACGTAAATCTACGGGGCCCAATGGGATCCATCCCAGGGTAGTGAAAGAGTTCACTGATGTTATTGCAAGACATACCTTAGCTATTTGTCAACAGCCTCAGGAATCTACAGAGGTCCTAGTCAGCTGGAAGATGGCAAACGTTATTCCAATTTTCAAGAAGGGCAGAAAAGAAGACCCTACTAATTATAGGCCTGATAATCTCACTTTGGTTGTTTGGTAAAATTATGGAGAAGGTTATTCTGAGAGTTATTGAAAAACACTTGAAAGACAATGCAGTGATTGGTTAAGGCCAACATGAGTTCATGAACGAAAAATCATGCCCTACTAACTTGGTATCCTTTTATGACAAGGTTACCTGCCTAGTGAATGAAGGGAAAGCAGTACATATGGTAATTTGGATTTTATCAAAACTTTTAATACTGTCTTTCACAGTATCCTTCTGAAAAAAATGTCCAGCCTATTGTTCATCACAATATGATAAACAATTGGCTGAAGGTTTGGGCTCAAAGACTAGTGGTAATTAGGGTGACATCTGGCTGACGGCCAGCCACTAGTGGTGTTCCCCAAAGCTCAATTTGACAGCCAATTCTCTTGAATGGTTTTGTTAATGACTTGGACACAGAGTTTGGTCACACTATGCATGTTTACTGAAGATACTAAATTAGGAGGAGCCGTTGATTCACTTAAGAGTAGAGAGGTCTTACAGAGACATCTTTAGAGTGCTGAGTAATCACCAACCATCATATGAAATTTAACAAGAATGAATGCTGCGCTCTACATCTGGAACAGTGTGATCCTAGATACCTGAATGTATGCATAGACTGGGGGTCAAGAGGCTGGAGTGCAGCCCTGCATAAAAGAATCTGGGGGTTTTGATTGATGTTAATTTCAATATGAGCCAACAACATGCCCTGAAGGGCCAACTGTACCCTGAGGTGTATTAATCACAGTATATCCAACCAGTTGAAAGCAGTGATTGTCCCCCTATACCTCAGCATTGGTGCTGCCTCACCTTAAGTTCTAGGTTCAGTGTTGCACTCCACAATATCAGAAGGATACAAAAATATTAGAATGTGTCCAAGGAGGGAAACACAGATGGTGAAAAGAGGAGACAACATGAGTTATGACAAGCAGCTGAGGATACTAGGTTTGTTCAGATTAGAGAAGAGAAGACTGAGAGGTGACCTCACTGCTGTCTACAGCTTCCTTATGACAGGGAAAGGAAAGGGAGGTGCTGATCTCTTCTCTCTGATGTCCAGTAATAGGATATGAGGGGATGGCCTAAAGCTGCATCAGGGGAAGTTCAGATTGGATATTAGGAAAGAATTTTTCACTGAGAGGATGTTCAATCACTGGAACAATCTCCCCAGGGTCAGGGCCCCAAGCCTGTCAGTGTTCACAATTATTTGGACAATGCTCTTAGATATATGGTTTACCTTTTAGGTTGTCCTGTGTGGAATCAGGACCTGGACTCAATGACACTTGTAAGTCCATTTCAACTCATGCCATTGTATGATTCTATGACACAGTGCTCTACATACCTATTTTTTTTTCCAGTGGTTTGTGAGATTTTTGAGTGCTTCAGCATTTAAACACCTCTTAGATAAGAACTCTTGATGAATAGTCACATGCTATCTATCTGGAAAATCAAACTGCTAAGCAGCACAATCACAGAACACCTGACGTTTGAAGGTGCATCTGGAGATTACCTAGTTCAGCCTTCTGTGTTCAAGCAGGGTCAGCTATAGCAAGTTGAAAGGGTCATATTCAGTCAGGTTTTGAATATCTTCAAGGCCAGAGACTCCACAATCTCTCTAGGTAATCTTGGTCCAATGTTGAAACAACATAAAAAAGTATTTCTGTAAATCTAGATGGACATATATGTGTTTTGATTTGCACTGGATATCACTGAGAAGAGTCCGGCTTCCTTGTCTTATCCATGTGCCCCCTGAATGCTCTCTTCTCTAGGCTGAACAGCCCCAGCTCTCTCAGCCTTTCCTCACATGAGAGATTCTTCAACACCCTCATCATCTTTATGACCCTTCACTGGGCTTGCTCCAGTATGTCCATGACTCTTTTGTACTGCAGAGTCTAGAATTGGGCACTGCACTGCAGGTGTGGCCTCACCAAAGTCTGATTAAGACCTAAAGCTGAAGGACAATGAACAAATGGCATCAATATTTGTACTACATGAGCTCAGTTTGGTTCCCGCCTTCTGACATTTATCCATGAAATTCCTTCTGAGAGAATACAAGCTGCCTACCTCTGACAGGCATTTTGAAATTGTTGCAAAGAAAGTACATGAACTAGCACCTGCCTTTTGGATGAATTAGTATTTAAACTTAGCTCTGTACTGCTCTGCTTTGAGATGTATCAGTGCTTTGTGCTGTATCAGTGTGCTAAGAGAAGAAACAGGGCTAAGGGAAAAGCAGGGTCATTGTTCACCCAACTCATTATATTAATCAGTCTGGCTTATAGGAAGTCAGAACTGTAAGCTACGAGACAGAGAAGATCTTTAAAAAAGTCATGGTGGAAAAAGATGAATTTTATTTTCAAGACATTATCCAACAGTAGTTTCTATTCTCTGATTGTCGTCTTTGTTTTCTTCACATCCCTTTTGCTTTCAGCACAGGACTGCAGGCTGTCTTGCAATCGGATATTTGTTGATATACATTTTTACCCATCAACAATACAGATTTTAAAATCAGTGTTAACTGTCAATTTCGTTGACGATGCACAAGGCAGAATAGAGCACAGCTTGTAGTTTTACAGCTTTTTGTCAGCAGTATTGACAACAGTAAAACCCTGAAGCAGAACCTACACAGGAAGCAGATACGTGCACTAACAAGATGTTATTTTTAGAGTCTCTTTTCTAGCTCATAGCTTTTTACTGGCCATATTTTAACTGGTCCATTGCCAGCATAAAAAATATAATGTTTTATAGCTGTAATGAAACAACATTTGGGAACTATCTGACCCAGTAATACAATTTCCCTTCTGTCTCAATACAAGTACACCTAATTAAATATACTCCAGTCTTCTCTCAGTTACAGACGTGTTTAAGCTTTGACCAGTCAATAGGCCTTACATTAAGAACGGACATTTGATTATACAGCAAAAAAGTAATGAGAGAAAGGGAAGGGTGGAAGCTTACATTGTAATGAATTTGAAACATTTTATTTTTTCTCAAATTATATTTAAAAATGAAGCACAGTTATAGAAGAAAAAAAAACCCTACACCTCTTGAACAGATATTTTTTTTCTCTTATAAAATAGTAACTTCAGCTTTCTAAACTTTTAACAACAATACTGACTGGGGTAATATCATGAAGATTTCATTACTGGTAATAGCAAATTTTAAGAATGAATTATGATGTTATTAGTTTACACGTATTTAATAACTAAATAGCAAAGCCTTGATGAGAAGCTCCTTTGTGATTCACTAACAAATCTAATATCCTAGAAATTTCACTTTATTGTTTATATCCATTAAGCATTTGATCATACTTTGCTTAGCCAACGTAAGAATCCATGTTTTATGGACACATCTATAACCCTGCTTTACTCCAAGAGAAGGAATGCATCAGTGAGAATAGTCTTGCACATTTTAAAACCACAGCTCTAGAATTGTTTGTGTGGCTAGGATTCTTTATTCAGCATCTGCGATGCCACACTCGGAGTGCCTGTATCCAGTTCAGTGCTCCTCTGTACAAGAGAGGCATGGACATAGTGGAGGGAGTCCAGCAAAGAACCACAAATATGATTAAGGGTATCTCTCCCATGAGGAAAGGCTGAGACAGCTGGGTTTGCTTAGCCTGGAGAAGAGAAGACTCAGGGGGAGAATGTCATGAATGTTTGTAAATACCTGAAAAGGAGGATGTGAACAGGACATAGCCAGGCTTTTTTCAGTGGTGCCCAGTAACAGGATAAGACACAAGATTAGCACTAACTGAAACATAGGAGGGTCCTTCTGAACATTAGGAAACACTGTTTTACTGTGAGGGTGACTGACCCCTGGCACAGGTTGCCCAGGGAATTCATGGAGTCCCAGTCCTTGAAGATATTAAAAAAACACCTGGTTACAATCCTAGGCAACTGGCTTTATGTGACTCTGAGCAGGTGGGATGGGCAAGATGAATTCCGGAGGTACCTTGCTCTGGAGGTCCTTCCTCAACCATTCTATGATTCTGAAGTTATCATCAAAGTTTGCTAATATCTTTCATTATAATCTCAATTTTTCTTCAAACTTCAAGCATCAAGTGAAATCCCTGTTGGCGTATCTGCTTCTGAGTAATGGTATCATGATTAAAATAAAAAATAAGTGATAATAATAGAAAGTAACGGAGTTCAGAATCTTAGTAGACAAAGTTAAAGAAAAATGTATTGGTTTGCCCAGAAGGAGAGAAGGAGAGTGGGAAGTAGGGCAAAAAGGAGAATGGGAGAGAGGGAGAGAAGGATGGAGAGAAAGAAGAAGGGAGTAAGGGAGGACACAATAATAACACGAAATCAGCCAGAAGAAAAATCCTTTTGCTCAGATTTGTTCAACCACAGTCCCATATACCAAAGAGGTCAGTAACCTGACGGAAGCCCTAGGGGTTACGGATATCACAGAGGAGAATGTTGCCCTGCTTGATTTGTTAGGCACACAGATGGTGCCTGTCGAGAGCACACTCCAGAACAACTTGTACAGTACAGTAGCAAGGCAAGCCACTAATCATATATTGCTCAGTTAATCAATCATTCACCTAAAAAAGAACAGATGGCACAATTCAGAAAGAGTCAATTACGAGTGTTCAAAAGGGCTCCTCGATATTTCTGGCCTATCCTTGCAATCTATAAAATAGACTTGTCTGTTTTATGGATTGGTTAGCTGTTCACCACCAAATTGAATTCACTGTCACGCTTATCTCTTTAGAAAGATAATTTAAAATGAACGTATCACTAATAAATTCATTATCCATAAGCTCAGATAAGAATTAGAGTCAATAATAAACAAAGCCAAACTGAACTAAAGAACTTTGGGAGTTCCTGTAAGAAATTAATAGAATGATCAGTTCCAACAGTTCTTACAGTGATAACACAAAGATGGGTGATGGCCTTAACTTGATGTTACTGCCAGAGAGACTGCAAGGTGTAGCACATTGTATGAAGTAGTCCATCAAACCTGTAACATGAAATAAAGAGACTCTGGAATTTGATTTGGAACCTTAGTCCCAAATCACCCCCATTAAAGTTATTCAGGCTCCTAAAGCTCTGGTTCCAGGCATGTTCAGAATCAATTCAGTTTCACAGAGTATCCTGTTACCCATCTTTCCCTCATTATCATCGGGCTTCACACATTGACTGCATGTCTTAGTAAAGTAGACTTTCTATAAAGTAAACTCTCAGCTGTAGTAGTGTACAAAATGTGATGGCAAGAAGTATTTGCCTTTAGTGGGACAAAGTGATTGTCAACTTCCCATAAATGACATTTTAAGTCAAATAAACATTGGTTGAAACTTTTGAAATGAACCGGGATCCTATTCAGCCACAAAAAGCAGAAAGCTCAAAATTAATTATGAAATCATGTTCATTCTTGTTCCTTCTATTTATCTGAGAGAAATAAACCAGGAATAAGGTATCCTCCAAGGATTAATAAGGTTTCACGATGCAAAGTGAAAGGACAATCTTAGATATTTTTGGCAGAAACACTGAATCTCGACATCCCATGTCTTACTATTCTGTTCTATTGACCTATGAAGGAATATCAGTGCCTCCAGCTACAAGGTAGATCAAGCCTTTGCATTTAGAAATAACACTAAGAACTTCAGGAGAGCGTATGTTGCTGTGGATCCTGCCTGGATGTCATACTGTTACTAAACAGAGAATGTAAAATCTGTCACAGATGGTCAGACTAACTTTAAAAAAATCCACTGCCTCATCTTAAATAGGGGCACAACAGCAAAAGTTTGGATTGTTTTGTTTGGTTGGTTTAGTTTTGTGGGTTTGTGTTTTTTTTTAAGGCAGAGGCAAGTAAGTTGTCATCCTTCCCTTAGACTCAGTGACACACAATGTACTTTAAATCCTGCACTCTTATTAAGTCAATACAATTTTTTTCTCTGGACTTCAATGTGTAATAGCTTGAAATCATTACAAGCAAGGTGGAAGAGGAGATTGAATCTTGAGTGTTATACAGTGTAATCCTTCTTCAGTCCATGTTATAACAATTGCTCACAACCACATTGCACTCTTTTTGGAAAAATTACTTGCAAGGGAATACATCTAAAACCTGTGTCAAGAAGAACATAGGTATCATATGGTTTGTAAGTGGTTCATTTTTCATTGTATCTGCTCTGATAAGAAGTGTTTATTCAATATTGCTGGAACCTGACTGTACCAGTATTTGTGAGCCTAGCTATTCCAAATGCTATATGGAGACTACTAAGTTGTGCCCTCCAACTGTATATATTATAGGCCAAAAGAAAGACAAAATATGTTAATACAATTTGTAATTCCATAAATTGAAGTGTATTTTCTTAATCAATTAATATTTTCCTCCAGACACTGACCTCTATTTTGGAGATAGAAAAAGAAAGGCTAGAGTACAAAAGGTGTTACCATTAACCCTGTAATGAAATTACTTCAACTGTGAATTTACAGTTTGCTCAGGTATCATTTGGTAAGTCATACCCTATTTTTTTTCCAGAAGCCAACATTGCTTCCAATAAGATCCTTAGTTTTTCACTTGCCATATTCCTGACACACAGAAGATAAGAAATATTTTTAAAAAACTCCGATCCTGTTCATATATGACCGATGGACCGCTCAGTGGATAAGGAATTGTCTTGATGGCCACACTCGAAGGGTTACGGTCAATGACTCAATGTCCAAGTGGCAAACAGTGACAAGTGGTGTTCCTCAGGGTTTGGTACTGGGACTGGTAATATTTAACATCTTTGTTGGTAACATAGATGTTAGCATTGAGCACACCCTCAGTAAGTTTGCCAATGACACCAACCTCTGTGGTGCGGTCGACATGCTGGTGGGAAGGGGTACCATCCAGACGGACCTTGACAGGCTTTAGAAGTGGGCCTGTGAGAACCTCATCAAATTCAACACGGCCAATTGCAAGGTCTTGCACATGGGTCAAGGCAATCCCATGCACAAATACAGAGTGGACAAGGAATGGATTGAAAGCAGTGCTGACGAGAAGGACTTGCAGGTGTTGGTTGATGAGAAGCTCAACATGAGCTGGAAGTGTGTGCTCACAGCCCAGAAAGCCAACTGCATCCTGGACTGCATCAGAATCATGACCAGCAGGTCGAGGGAGGTGATTCTCCCTCTCTGCTCCACCCTTGTGAGTCCCCAGCTGGAGTACTGCATCTAGCTCTGGGGCCCCCAACATAAGAAGGACATGGACCTGCTAGAGTATGTCCAGAGGAGGGCCATGAAGATGACCAGAGGCCTGCAGTATCTCTCCTATGAAGACAGGCTGAGAGAAGAGAAGGCACCAGGGAGACATTATAGCAGCTTTCCAGTATCTGAATGGCGCCTGCAAGAAAGCTGGAGAGGGACTTTTTACAATGGCACATAGTGATAGGATGAGGGGTACTGATTTCAAACTGGAAGACAGTTGATTTAGATCAGATATTAGGAAGAAATTTTTCACTATGAGGGTAGTGAGGCATTTGAACAGGTTGCCCAGGGGAATTATGTATGCCTCATCCCTGGAAGTGTTCCAGACAAGGCTGGGCAGGGCTTTGAGAAGTATAGTCTAGTGGGAGGTGTCCCCATGGCTGGAGGGTTGGAACTAGATGATCTTTAAGGTCCCTTCCAATCTAAACCATTCCATGATTCTATGATTTTATTCTATACCTCTGAGTGCATTTTAGCTACTTACAAATGAAAACAGAGAATGTATTTTTAGAGTCTTTTCCTTTCTCCTATTTTTTTGTACTTCATCAGTCTAGGGGCAAGTACGTTCAGTTACAGATTTCTTCTAATTGCTTAACTGCATTTTGTAAATCACTCTCATTGAAAGCACATTTTTCATGGCCTTTATTTACAACCAAACTACCAATACTCACTGGAGGAATTAATCAATAATTTTATTTCCATCTGCCCCACAAGTTCTGCTCACTGCGGTCTCTGCCTGTGAAAACTTATACATTATATTATTGTTTTTGTCTGAGGTCTATTCTGACTAGCGTAGAATAAATAGGCAATCATCTTTGTAAGAGAGTAACAGATTTCTCATTCATTTTTAAAGACTTGAGCCATGGCCTGTGTTGGAGTCCGGCTGTTGGATTTTGGAAGATCAGTTTCTGTTACAATGACCTCTCACCAAGGGATTTCCTAGGGATTTTTCTGAACTGGTTAGATTGAATGGCTACATTCTTTCTGAATTTTTGAATACTTTCTGTTACTTGAGTATACATTGCAGTCCCTGTGTTTGCTGCAGTAGTCAATTAAATACTTCGTTAAGGTAAAAAAAAAAAAAAAAGCTTATCATAAAAATATATCCATATAAGATTTATGCTGCAACAAGTTACTGACGAAATACCAATTGCCTAACACTGATGTGTAATTCAGGTTTTGCCTTACTGAAATTTAGTCACCTGGCTACTTGCATTCTCTTTCTTCTCCATAGAGACGAGCAAAAGCCACAGTAGTCTAATAGGGAGTTTATTCACCTTGCTTAAGATGCGTGTCTCTCTTTTCTATTAAGGATGCAAGAAATGTTAGCTCCTCTGTTTCCAGCTGTGCTAAAATTTAAAACACATTTCAGAAGAATGTATTAGCCATGTTGCCACATTTCACACTTCCTTCTCTAGGATGAGCAGCTGTAAAGGCAGGAATACAAGACTACTTTATCTAAAGGGAAGTGGTTGAGGCACCATCCCTGGTGGCATTTAAAAGATGGGTTGACATAGTGTTTAGTGACATGGTTTAGTGATGGGGTTTTTATCATTTAGGTTAATGGTGGCACTAGATGATCTTAAAGGTCCCTTCCAACATAGACAATTCTATGGTTCTGTGATTCTAAAACATTTCAGGAATGCACTCTAGCAATCATGCCATAGCTGCTAAATTCTTTTTCATTTCACAGCTCGCTCTCTCTTTTTCAGTATCCTTCCCTCTTCATCTGCCCAACAGAATTCTAAGATCAACTCAATTCATGGTAAGCACTTTGATACAGTTGTGAAATGCATTGTATTTCTTCCTGTCTCACTTCTTGCACCAAATCGGAGTACACAGCCAGGAAAACCTGGAAAATTAACGAACTGGATTGAACATCTGCGATGTGGAGAGTGTTACGCACGTAAGTACAGGCAAGGTTTGGGCAAACTGGATCTTACTCTCTAAGAAAGCTCATGAAGACATATATATTTGCTACAGGAAGTTACATGGGAAAGATGCAGTGAATCATTTTGTTTCTTTGTGGTAACTATTAATCACTGTCACTTCTATATGAGATAGGAGACAACCTATTTACTTCACACTTACACAATCCTTCTCTAGCTCCAACGTATTACGTTAATGCACTCTAGCAATCATACTGAAACACCTAAGTGCCTTTTCAAGTCATGCCTTTCTATCTTTCTTTTCATCTACCTTACACAACATGAAGATCAGTTCAGCTTATAGCAGACAGCTTTTATAAGGCTGCAAAAAGTATCACATCTCTATCATGTATCATATTTTGTATTAGACTTGGATACAGTATGCATTTTAAATATTTATAGAATTGTTCATTTATGTATTCTATTACTTTATATATAAGATATTGTGATATCTTAATCAACCTTTTTATAAATAATTTTTTTTAAACAATGGGTACGCAGTAATTCCCTGTTTTATAGTCTCCCCGATCCCTCTCTTATTTTACGACCGTAGAAGAGAGAGGAGTTTCTATTGTACTAATCCAGACTTTTTGCATCAGTTATTAAGCTGCCCTAAAGCAGAGGACTCAGGTTTCCTAGACTGCTTCCTGTTGTCTAACACCTTGGGCTCTACAGGATGCTTTACAGGAAAATATGCAGATATTTTCCACATAAATCTGGTATTAAAGATAAACAGATAACTTTAATCCATATTTAACAAAATCAAAAAGTGGCATTATCTCTATTTGATTCAGTGTTTCCTTTATATATAGGTATATTTGCTTAGAATACCATTTTCACTGTTAGTTCTACTTTTTGCTGAATTAATTTTTTCAGTATTTCCTCAGAATCTACAGGTAGAATATCAACATCTCCTATCTAGTAGATGTAGCACCAGCACTTGACAGAACTGGTAATGATCAGAAATACTGTGTGAAGATTTTTCTCTCTAGGCTGCATTAAGAATGGATATTTTGATGTTGTTAAGTCTATTTTCTATTCCTACTAATGCAAATCCAGAAGGACATGAACATTATTCCTGCAGGGTATCATAATAGGAGACACCTTTGCATGTTTAGTACTGCTAGACAACATACAGTTCTATGGTTTAGGTGAGGGAAAAACTATCATTAGCACTAAGATAATTTGTGTTTTCTTTTGCCTAGCTATTAAGTAGTGATTCTTTTTCAGCATTTCTGCAGCATAGTCATCATACTCAATACTGTATTCGTGTAAATCATTTGAGGATTTAATTTAAAGTTTTTGGGAGGGATGGTATTTCAAGCCATGTTTCAGTAAGCATATTTATAAGGAGTTAGACCTTTCATTTCTTTAATGTCATTCATAAAGCAAAGTTTTAAATGAGCATGACTTTACCCAGAAATACACTTTAATAAAGAATGCTACTGAAATTCTAATCCCTTTGAGATTCAATCAAATAACACACATTATATTGTTATATATCATGTAGAAGCTACAATCCTGCCATTATCTTTGTTTTCTTCAGGCTTTTAGAATTGGTTTAAGAATAATTCCCTGAACTGCAGGGGTCAGGATGTCTGTTTCTATGTGAACATTTTTCTTAAACAGATACATTAGTTAAAAAATTATCATGTATTTTTCAATGAGATAGTTGAGATAACATGACTTAAGAAATCATAGATTTTGAAAACTTGTTACTTGATAGACAATCCATGTTTACAAACATAACTGTGCCTGTTCTTGGGTCAAGGAAAATATATGCTGAAGGTCGCCTTTCTAACCACTGAATTAATCTGTAACCATAGAAACAACTGAACTGACCGCTAACTGGGATATTCATCCTGATAGGGAGTTCACCAATTCTGCAGAGGCCCAGCTGTTTGACGTTCAGCATTTCATGTCCACAGGAAATGTGACTGTCTCTCAATGTTTTTTAAGTACAAGGGGAAAGTGGATATATATATCACCAAATGTTCTGAATATGTTACACTTCTTCAGTCACTGAGTTAGACACAGTTTTCACCTTTCCTCAGTTGTTCATAAAGTGTGATGCCCATTTTGATTATGAGAATTCATAACATGAGTTATATTCAGGACTACTTAAGATTGGGGTCAAAATTGAATATGAGTACTTTTTAAAGAGTTTCTATGAAAATAACCCTTTTTCTCTTTGCATTCTACCCAGTGTCTACTGAGGACTTTTAAGGTGATATGTTTGAAATCTAGCATTAAAAAACAATCTGTGTTTTCCCATTTCAATGAGAACTGGGGCTTCATGGTTCAGAAATGTCAAATTTTATGGGATCAAAGCCCTACTCTGCTGGGGAGTGATATTCAGGTTTCTTCCTTTTTGAAAAAGTAATATCAAGTAGAGTTTTGTTGGGATTTTTCGTTTGTTTTTGTTTGGTTGGTTGGTTTTTTTTTTTGTTTTTTTTTGTTGGTTTTTTTTTTTAAGATAAAACTGTTCATCTATTTAGGAGACACACTTCTTAAGGTTTATTTGTTGGTTTGTTTGCTTCTTTTGCCTAATGTAGACTGCTTAAGTTCTAGAGGAGTGCTAGCTTTTGGATGCAGACTTGTTGTTATTACCTAAGTCTTGTAGATACAGTATATCAGGATATACTCCTTTAGCCTAATCTTCAGAACAATTAATTTATAAATGTTACCCCAATTAATGAGAGTTAGGCAGTCTGGATTGCTCTCCAAGTTTAAAAAATTATTTTTGACTGTCTATTTGAGTCAGAAACTCAAACAGTGCAAAAACTGCAGGAACCACAATATAATAAGCAGTTGTGTTTCTGGCTTCATACTGGGTTATCAAGAAAGGGCTAGAGCTTGTCACGCAGTTTACCCAGGGTCTTTTATTTTTACAAGGCAAAAGTCACACACCTGATAAAGAAGGAAAAAATGAAGAGATCATTTGAGCATGAAGGAAAGCTCAGGAAAAAACATAAAGTCATTTCATATGGTTGCCAAAAAAGATCATAAGGAACTGGTCCTCTGAAGCATGGACTGTATGTGTGTGTCTGTCCTTGTAGAGGTAGGTAAAATGATAATTTCTTACAGTTAGATTTTTTTTTTTTAAATTCATTTGCTAAACAGTCCGGTTCAATGGGGCTGAATTCAAGTATACTAAGCTGGCTGTAGTATGGGGGAGATTAACACCTAGTTGCATATTTGTTTTTGAAGGAGGGTACTTTTAAAATTTTGTTTTGGTGATGGAGGAAAAGAGTAGCACTGAAAACTGTGGTAAATCAAATAGAAGTAGCCACAAATAATGGGGCACAAAATAAATACCACAGATATTTGCTCATAAGCTTGTGTCTATCCTGAACTGTTGAGAACCCAGAATTATCACAGTTACCACTATAAGACACAAAAGTTATGAAAAACTTCGCTTTTGACATGAAGTATTCAAAAATGGACTAAGAGACATTTATTTTATCCATGGGGTGGGTATAAACTCTCACTGAGTGATGGACCTTAATTTGAGTTTATCACTATTAAAAGATAAACTCTAATATTAGAATGTATTCTTGAAGCACCTCACTCCCTTGAGTACTTTTCAGAGGGATTTAATGAGCAACAGAGAATGAGACCAGTTTTCTGGCTCTGATCTCTAATTTGATGCTTCCAGCTTTTCTTATTCTTGTGACTTCATGATGCAAATTGAAACCCCATTCAGGGTGTTGCATACCTCCATACAAGAATTTGAAACACTGATCACCCTCATTGACTGTTACAGGATGCAGGAATTTGAGATCTCTTTTGGTTTTTCTTTGGGTTTTGTTTTGTTTGTCTGTTATGTTTTGTTTTGTTTGTTTCTTGAGTAGAACCAAGAGAAAAATTTGCCTGAAAAAAGTGACCTAGAAAATATTTACTCAATGTTTTTATAACTGAAGTTATTAAACAAAGACACAAACAAGCTTTCTTGGTTTTCATGCAGCTAACAGTTCTGCAATGTACAGAAAGAGAGATCACAAGGTCAAAGACTAAATTCAGCTCACCAATTTTATACTGTATGGCTGCAGGTCATAAAATCAATCAGGAGACTGCTAAAGCTAAAGAGAGCAAAAAAGCAAAAGCAATAAAATACATACAAGTGGGGTTGTTGTATAGGTGCCAAATAATCATTTCACTTGAAATAGTTAGTTGGATTATTGAGGTTATTTGAACTTTCAGAATGGGAAGAATGCGAAGAGCTCATTTTGGTAAAGGAATGGAAATCTTACAGAATGAATCCACACAATTAATAAACAGAAGAGCAGCCTACTCAACCTCCCATGTCAAAGCAAAATTCCTGATTATTTCAATAACTTCATCATCAGAGTGAAAATCTTTGAAGTTATAGGGTCATGTGAGATACATATTAAACGAGAAGACTAAAATTTCAGAATGGAGATTGACGGTTAGTTCAAGCAACGAAGAGTAAACTCTTCCAACGAAGAGTAAATCCAATGAGAGAGTAAAACTCTCTGTTAAATATCATACACAGGGTGAAATCCTTCAAGCTTCATAAAATCATGCATGATCAAAAATTAGCCATCAACATCTCAATTTGTCTAAGCAATTGGAATTTCCAAGGAGGCACAGATAATCTACTGCATTTTAGGTCAGAGTGAAGACCTCAGTGCTCCAGGAAAAGCAAGCTGTTACCTGACCATTCTTTGATATGCAGCTAACTTTATCAATATTTCTCAGCAGGTCTGAAATATTCCATACTTAATTTCTGATGACTAGCAGTATTTCAAAGCTTTATGAATGTGTCTGAAATGTCTCTACTATCATATGTACCTAGATGTACTATGAATTATCCGCATTTTGCATCTTTTCTCTTGCTAGCCTCCATAAGTATTTCAAAGTAGCTTATCTATAGGAATTCTCATTAAAAAAAAAAAAAAAAAAAAAAAAGTTACAAAAGTATTCTTGTATAGCCTCTGGTTATATTAATTTCTGAGTTTTTCTTCACTTAATGCATCAGTTAATAGGTAACATACTCACATAATCATAGAATATGATCTAATCACAGAATCTAATCACAGATTATTCATTATCACTTTTTTCTCTCCTTGCTTAAGAGGTAATCCTAGTCTTTATCTTTACAGAGTTGATTTGGTTTGGTTTTATCATATCATATTGTTACCGTAATAGTGTATCATAGTTACTAACTTTCATTCAGAGCTTTTTTATGCAGGTTGAGAATTTTTCCCTTTCTACACATATTAAAGTGCAAGAACGGAGAGTAACAGAACAGCAGTCTTCATTTGTCAATAGATTTTCTATCAGGAAATAAGGAATATAGATTGTCCCTGATATCTAGCACATCACTCAAAAGAAGGAAAAACTCATTAAAAATCTACGGCATCATCCACAAACTCTGTAATTAATACAGACCCCAGTTCACCACAACATAATTTAGTAGCTTTAACTAAAATTCCTCATCTTTTCTTAGGTGCATATCTTCTCACCTTTGAAAAAAATTAGTTGGAGATTCTACAAGGAGTAATAGCCCTTGGTATGCAATAATATTCCTGCTTTGCACACTTAACAAAACTCGGTTCCTCTAGAAAAAAATAGCATTGCTTGAACTTTCATGAAATTGCTAGAACTTCTCTTTACTCCTCTAATATCATCTTTAAGACATTTTTAATATGTGCAACTCCTTCATCCTCTTTTGCCTGTTACTGTATGATTAAAGTCTATTCAGGGTTTTGCTTTTTTAACTCAAGTTCTTGCCTTTAGAGTATGAATAAAGTTGTTTGACAGAAATAATTCTTTCTTTTGCAGATTTTGGAAAAAAAAAGACCCAAACAAAACCGAAAGCAAACTTAGGATCATATGATTTTTCAGTAGTGTTGATACATTTAAGGTCCCACCTACATGATCTGATGGTATAAATAATTGCATTTTTGTGGATAAAACTGTAGAAGCTGATGTTCCCACAGTTCTGTCTATCTGCCAGGGTTTGTGTGTCTGCAGCTGAGTTGTATATACCAATTGTATGATACGATTTGAATTCATAACAGTGTGAAGTTAATCAGAGTAGCTTTTACCTGCTTAAATTGTAGTTTCAGTTACTTGTGCACAGAAGTAGACATACGCAGGGTTCAGTCATGGGGCAGTGACAAATGCTCACGGGACAGCAATACTTTCTGCAACCCTTTCAAAACTATACAAACATATGTCCTAATTTTGTGAATGAGAAGCAAATGACAAGGTATCTTTCAGAATGATTTTTGTGGACTATATTTACAAAGCTTTTTTCCAGGAAGTCAGGTCAATTCTACCTGTATTCCAGGCCAATGGTCAGCCACACAGAAGTGTAAAAATGTAAAAGTGCACACTGATAAATCTGAGCTTGTACTTCTGCTGAGTCAGGCATGGTGCCATACAGATAAATGGCTTCCAGGTGCTTCAAAGTAGGCAGATTGATTTCACATCTTCTTGGAGCTTAAGCAGGACTCAGTTGCACCTGTCTGCAAAAATGTGTCTCTACCTGTACATACCACTGCTTTCCTCTCATATTCATTTTCTGCTGCTCAGGCTTTCCATCCCTGTTACGGAATAAACACTACTGTCATTCTCTCTTTTTACAGTCTCAGCGTACTGCTGGTCACTGTGCCGACTCCTTACCACTATCAATTTGTCTTTTATTACATCCATATTTTCATTGGAAAATGACCAGTACAGGCAGAGGTCTATCTTCTCTGAATCATGTCTTCTCCAGCTCTGTGTTATTTTAGTATGACTTAAGGTCTTAATTGTTGCCTAATTTCTCCCAGTCCCATTTAAGTGTGGAGAGTATAATATGCTCTGATTTTAGAGATCCTTGAAGACATTATTTCAACAATCTAGTGAATCTCTGTTGTGCTTGTGGTAACTGATACTCAATGTTCAGGTAAGTTCAGGTGGTTTTTTTTTAATATAACAAAAAAGACTTTTATCTTTTAGTCTATTTCATGGCATAAGCATACTAAAACTATTAAAAAATCCTATGCTAATACTTGGTAAATATGGCAAACATAACATCCTTTTAATTTCATTGCTTTATTCTTAATATCACTGAGTTACATCTGTTGAAATACCTGGAATTTTCTTGAAGAATAAATCTCTCACAGTTTTAACTGGTTGATGTTTAAAAGGTTAAATATTGTGAAAAACTGAAGAAAACCTTTTAATAATAGAAATATGCAATAAAAGATATTTCTTTTGCTACTAACATGGGCCAGATCTTCCTTATTTAATTTGTACAAATAATCTCTGTAAGTAAAAAACTAGTTAAGTTATGGTAGAATGAGAAATTCACATTTGATGCACATGCATGTACACATGCATGACTATTCACAGCCAAAAAAAAAAAACGATCACATCCCAATGTTTCATATAAAACTATGGAGCAGCATGATTTAATGAGAACTCATATTTTTCATACTTTATGTCTTTTCTAGGATGTACCACCCTGAACTTTGAACTAGCCTCAAAATTCAAGCTAAAATTTCATTTGACAGTTAAATGAAGAAAGCACATTGTAGATGTATTAGCTTTCACTCTCCTCTCCCCGCAAAATGTGAGTGTTTTCATTTGCTATGCTTGTTAATTCTTGTTTATTTCTAACAAGATTCCCAAGGTCTCCTTGGATAAGTGCAGCAGAAAACGCCAAACCAAAATTTTTTAACATAACTCCTGCTGAATTTAAAATATGTCTTCCTTAAGTAGAAATTGTTTAACTTCTCCTATTTTTGTCACTAGAAATAGAATTTCAATTGTAAAAATATGCAAACAACAGAAAACTTTGGTATTACCTCATCAAGAGTGAAAGCCTGAACTTTATTTCAGTGACTTTCATTTGTGATTACAGTTCAACTTTCCCAATAGGGTTATAGTATGTTTAATTAGAAATAAATTCATAGCCAAATGCAAGCCAGTTAATCAAATAAAAACATCCCTGCCACATAACCTTACATTCTGAAATTAATGATAAAACATGAAAAGAAATTTTGACCTCTCATTTTTTGCTTTTGCTTTGTTTCCGATCTGTTTTATGCAAATCATACTTTACAAGTCTTGCTGTTGTTGTCTTTTTTTTTACCCAAAGTCACCAATGAAGACTTAGGAACTGATCCATCAAAGTAGTTAGTATTCAATAAATCAATATACATTTAGTTATGCAAACCCTGATATTCATAGGTGTTGTGGGTTAATCCCAATAGACAGCTAAACACCACCCAGTCATTCACTCACTCCTCCCAACAGAGGGAATCAGAAAAGTAAAAGCAAGAAATTACCGACAGCTCAAAATTAAGGCAGTTTAACAAAAGAGGACAATCTGCATGTGCAAGCAGAGCACAATGAGTTAATTCATAACTTATCATCAGGCAGATGTTTAGTCATTTCCAGAAAAGCAGGGCTTCGTTGTTTTGACAGTTACTTGAGGAGACAGATGCCATAACAACAAACATCCCCATTCTCCCTTCTTTTCCCAGTTTTTATTGCTGAGCATGACGTTATATGGTATGGGATATCCCTTTGGTCACTTGGGGTCAGCTGCCCCAGCTGTGTCCTCTCCCAGGCTCTTGTCCACCCCCAGCCTACTCATTGGTGGGGTAGAGTGAGTAACACAAAAGACTGTGATGCTGTATGAGCACTGTTCAGCACTAACTAAGACACTGGTGCCTCATCAATCATAGAATCATAAAATCATATGGGGTTGGAAGGGACCTCTGGAGATCATCTAGTCCAACCCCCCTGCTGGAGCGGGTCTACCTAGAGCAAGTTGCACAGGAACTTGTCCAGGTGTGTTTTGAATGTCTCCAGAGAAAGAGATTCCACCACCTCTCTGGGCAGCCTGTTCCAGTGCTCTACCACTCTCACAGTAAAGAAGTTCCTCCTCATGTTTAGGTGGAACTTCTTATACTCAAGTTTGTGCCCATTTCCTCTTGTCCTGTCACTGGGCACCACCGAGAAAAGACCAGCCCCGTCCTCCTGACACCCTCCCTTTAAGTATTTGTACACATCGTTTTGGTCACCAGTCTAAAAGACAGCACTGTGCAGAGTGCTATAAAGAAGAAAATTAACTTCATCCCAGCCAGACCCAGTACACAGTGGTTCCATTCTTTGAGTACACAGTTGTGGGAAATGAAACCTGTTGATAGTTCTTTGTAGCATAAATTAATTTTGTTACCTATACAGAGATTTGGGAGATGTATACTGACTCTTTTTGAGAAGAGAAATAGAATCCAAATAAACCAGTTTGTGAAATGTCCCCTGCTGTAATTGTTACCTCTCCACTATTCAAAAAGTACCAAAACCAGAAAGAGAAATGTAACTGTTTAATTTCCAGAGTAGATTGATCCAATAATCAGACTGTATTATCACTCTCCTACTGCAGCTTGGCCTCCTTTGTTCAGTACAAAATAAAAGCAATCCTGCAACACAAACAGGGAACAGTGCTTCTTCATTCTGTTTAGACCTGTAGATGGGTGTAGTAGCTGCTGAAGTTTTCTGAACCATTTGTTAATTGCTGCTAATATTTGTGCCACAAACTCTGTCAGCTATGCAATCACCTATTTTGCACACAGCCAGGGCAGTGGTAGAAAAACCACAGGAACACTGTGCCAAATAAAAGGTCTACAGATAAGCGGCTCACAGCCATTTGACACTTCGGGAAAGGCTTGTCCTGTTGTGTGTGGGGCTCCATATAGCCCCAGAGATGTCTTCATAGCCCCACATTTTGCTGTACCCATGTATGCTGTGAGACAAAGTAATGCTGTATGTATTAAGAGTTATATACACAAGCAGGTTACAACCACCCTCAGTGATCCACCAAGGATTCAAGGTAGTTTGATTTTCCTTAGGTCTCATTCACTTTCAATGAAGCTGAGTGACCTGTGGGGTAAATGGGAAATGTTGTTATTCGTTCACACAGAGTGATTTGTGAAACTGTGGGAGCTGTAGTGCACATCTTAGCTCTAAGATCTCAGGCCCTCTACACAGGCAAGACAAAATTAGGGGGCAATTTAAAGAGTAAGACACAAGAGTATATCTGCACTGTGCAAAGCCCTAAATCTGCTGCATTTGACATCTTAAAAAATCTTTTCATAATTACACGTAACGTGTTCCAACATGAATACCTTCTTTGAATACATGAATACATTCTTTGAATGTTTTATGATGTTATGTGCTTCCGTGATCTCTCAGGTAGTGTACTTGGTGTCAGCTCCAGGTTTAAATCTAAACAATAATGATAAATATTGCGCATTTCCAGTCTGAAAAACAATAAATGTCAGCTGCACTCAGATTGTAACTCAAGACAATTAACTGGAAGACAAAAAATTGCTTTTTCTTTCCCCTGCTGCCAGAGCTGTAAACTCTTTGCCAAATTGCCTTTATAAGAATTTAACTTCCCTACTGATTAGTTTGACTCACATTAATTTAAAAAATATCTCCACTGCAACTTGCTAGGCTATAAAAATAACCCTTTTCCTACCATGAAGCCATTGTGGTTGTTATTTTATTTTAGCTTGAAGCCTTTTAAAATAATTAAATAAATAATTCTGAAATCCCAGTAGAAATAATGTTTCTACTTGATAATCTTCTCATCAAAATCTCCCTCTGGTATCTTGAGGTAGTTTTAAAGAGGAAGATTTTTTTCCTCCCCTAAACCTGTCTTAGCTACAAAACTTATGCTTATAAAGTAAGAAAATGTTCCACTTCACTGATTCCAAATCTCAGCTACATTTTCTGTTTCATACTAAGGCTATATAAGTCCTTTCTGACCATATAGAAGAATAGAAAATGTGTTTCCTGGCTGGTAATTTTTTTGTCTAATATTTGTATTTAGTCATTAACAAATTCAAACAGGCAATCGAATAATGTTTTTTGTGCATCTTTGTATAAAACTAATATCAGTACTTTGGAATAAGCAGAGGAAGGACAGTGGAGAAAATTCAAACCATGACTCCTGATAAGGGAATACAAGACAGAGTTAGACAGTGTGATGAGAAAAGATTCGTGAACTTTGTCATTCAAAAGAGGTGGCAGAGCCACAGATGTATAGAAATGGCAGTTCAGATTGGCATGCTGAAATCTTTGGAAACTGAGGAGGGAGATAGGCTAAAATGAGTAGGCTAATTGGTTTGGACTGTGGACTCAGAGGTTGACTGGTGGCCTTGGCTGGAGCTACACAGCCAAGCAGAAGGCAGGGGTGGGAAAAGGGGCTGAATGAGTTGGGGAAAATGTGAAGAGCTGATTGTGTCATTAGTTATCTCAGTAATGCACCATGTGATATCTTTCTGTACTGATATGCTAAATTGGGCAATCTCTTTATACTGACGACAATGTAGTGTTAGCACAGCTGTTCACATTTTTTTAGGAATATTTTACTGCTTCTAGAAATAATACAGTAATGCATGCAAGAGCTTCTCTTTTCTCTTAAGAGAAAAGAATTGTTTTCTAATATAAAGCTAGGGTGTATCTAGGAATAAAGTACAATACATTTTATTGTCCTTTAAAGATAATTTGACTGGTTTCATTATCCTACATTTACTACTTATCAAATCTAACTTGTAAATAGCAGTGCACTTCATCAACATGAGCAAACTTGCATAAATAACGAAGTTATGAGTCTAAAATGATAATTACCACAATCTAATGAATCACATAAATCATTTATAATGAAGGGAAATAAACAACAACTCTGAAATGAACACATTAATAACTTAGGGTGGATTTTTTTCAAAAGCAATGAGTAGCTTAATTTATATGGTATGTCCATAGACAGTACAACTGGAATTCTATCAGTGAAATAATTAGTAGTTAATCTAAAGAGATAAACATATATAGAGGAGTTCAAATTGAAAAATGGCTATTAAAATGACCATTAAAGTATTAACATTACTATAAAATTATAGTAAATGTCCAATATGGTTATAAAGAAAATTCAACATCTTGAAGACATCATCTACCAAACTTAATGTCTCTCAGTCCCCTACCAATCCCCCCCCAAATAGTAAAAAAAAAAATATTCCCAAATGGGAACTGGAAATGGGTCTGATCAAACATCATATTTTTTTAAAATTAATTCTCAACATTCAGATTGGTGGTCAGTGCACAATGATTCAGTCACATCTCTTCTTATGAAGTTCTACAGTGTCCAATGGATGATATGTCCTAAAAATAATTTCTTTCCTTTGTTTGTGACATACCATTTTAAAATCTGTGTAAATTATTCAGTACCAAAAAGGTTGGTGTCTGATGTAGTCATCTAGCTGTCGTGCCACTTTAAATACATCTTTATGGTTATATTAATGACTTTTAGAGGTTTCTGTGCTTTAGCTTTGTACTATATGCTGTGGGGAGAGACAAGGTTACAAAATTAACTGTTCATAGGAATGAGAGGTATGATAGCTTATTTTCACACTTTTGATGCCTTTAGAAATTACAGACATCTCACAGTTTTTGTTACATGAGGACCAGATGGCTCTGCTTTGGGATAGTAAGAAATGCAATCCCTAGACAGCATTCATCTATGTCTAGACAGCAGCTCCAGCTGACCAGACAGGTTTGCTCTTCCTCTACTCTACACTCAGCCAAAGCTAGGAATGGTGCAAGGACAAGGGACAGACTGGAGAGTTGGGCCGAGAGAAACCTAATGAAATTTAACAAGGGCAAGTGTAGGGTGCTGCACCTGGGGAGGAATAACCTCCTACAGCAGTACAAATTGGGGGCTGACTTGCTGGAGAGCACCTCTGAGGAAAAAGATCTGGGAGTTCTTGTGGACAACAGGATGATCATGAGCCAGCAATGTGCCCTTGTGGCCAAGAAGGCAAATGGACAAGTTCCTGCGCTACTTGCTGTAAGTAGACCTGCTCCGGCGGGGGCGTTGGGACTAGATGATCTCCAGAGGTCCCTTCCAACCTCATATGATTCTATGATTCTATGACATGGAGTGCAATTTTGTTCTTCCTGTTCTCTGTGCAGAAACAACACCACAAAGTGTCTCTGTGGCAGACCTTATTTTGCTGGCAAGTCTACTAAAATCCCAGTGGTGAAAGAATCATGGATAACAAACCATTTTCTTGCTCTTATTGTTGGTGCTTCCAGAATAGTCTGAAGACTTTTTGGCAATGTCTTTACAAAACGATGCAATTTTCCACTTGCTGTCTTTGAACTTCATTGTTCTTTGTAAAAGTTTGACATCATTTACTAGAAGTAAACTCTTATTTGTACAATTTTTGGAAGAAAAATTAAAACCTTGAGCTCTGGATTTTGCTGCTAATTGCCTTATGATGTGGGATCATTCCAGTCAGACCAGTTTCAACCTCCTAAATCATCTGTATTTAGCAGTATTGCGCACACAGGATTTGATCCACATTTCTCATGCATAGACACATATTACATCAGCATGATTGATTCCTAAATTTTAAGTGATATCTTGTCCTGACAGTTTGCATCAAGTTTTCAGATACTCTAATTGGAGTGATCAAACAAACAATGAGCACAAATCAAAAAAAGTGACATCTTTCTGAATAGATGAAATTCTTAGCAAATATATTTATAAACCATATCTTATATAGAATTAATTGTTTATTCATATTTCAGTGTATTTGATATTTCATATTCACAAGCACCTGTAAATGTATATATATGTATATGTATTGTGATGCAGCTATCATCTTCTAATTTTATTTTTTTTATTTCATTATTTTTTTCTTTTTTATTAGGGCATGATTTGACAGATCTTTACAATAAACTCAAGTCCCATGGTGCTTACAGAATTCTGTGATACATTTTAATAGATATTTTTAAAAGTATGTCACAATTTCCAATAAGATTACTCTGGATGATGACGAGATATTTTTTATTTTTTTAAATACTATCTTGATGGGAAAAAAATCTGTAAAGTGACTGAAGATTTTTTCTGGTCTCAGCTGGAAGGCAGTAGAATTTTGATGTCTAGCTAAGATCTGTTTGCAGTTCAGCAAGAAGCACTAGATCATTTCAGCAAGATTCACCTGGTTATAAATTGCAGCTAATTCCTGTCTTTCAGCATTTTGTGAACATCAGGTGTAAGTGATGTGAGATGTCAATAAACTGTATGTATCTCTTGCCCTTTTGCCAGATAATGCCACCAAAGTAAAACATACTGTACTAGAATGGGAAATGCTTTTCCATCCCTGTTTAGCAGTGGGCTGTTTTTTCTGGGTAGGGTGGTAGTCTTCACAAACACATTTCCTGGAAGTTTCAACAAAGATACTTGCAGACGTCAATTTTTACCATACAGTTTATAACTTTATTGTTCACTGGAGCATAAAAGATCAGGCAGGATGGAAATGATCATCCCTGTAGATAGGAATTGATCAGAAAATTCACAATTTGAGGCCTACAGTGGGGAATTACTGTACGATGTCATTCACTTGAAACCAAGTGAGTTTTTCTTAAAATGAGCAAGAGAAGTAATATTGGGCTTTGTGAGAACTAAATTGCATTGCATGGTAGTAGTCAGCCTGTCAGTAAATGAGATTAAAGCAATTCCTATTGTATAGATCTGTCCAGAAACATAATCTAGGAGAAAATGCTTAGATGACAACTATAAAAACTGCAGTTAAACTGTAAATCTAATCAGCATCGATTGGCTGAAGCTTTAGGTTTTGTGTAATAAATTATTATTTTTTAATAAGTCTTATAGTAGGATTTGGAGGGAACAAAAACACAATGATCATTGATTTTTCTTTTTAATCTAGCCTACAAATATTTACAGAATTATGATTCCTTTCTTTTTTTCTCTAATTACTTCCTTTCAAGACCTTCTTCAGTGTCAACATCCACACACAATAAGCTTTTATAGTCTTTACAATACCAATATTGTCAGATTTATGCTTTAATTACACTAATAAGAGGCCAACACTTTTGTCATAAAGTAATTATTTTTTAGAAATATTAATCACAACATTGAAATTTTACATTAATAGGAGAAAATATAAACATCACTAACTGCATGATTTATAATCACTTGTGGAGGGGGTTTGTCTGCAAAATAACACTGAGGTTGTAGAAGGTTTTCAGTAGTAGATAAGAGTTGTGCTTTATGGATTTTTAAATCATTGTTCTCAGTTTATTTACATGGATATATTACATAGATCATTCTTTATTCCAGTATTATATGTGCAAGTTGCAAATTCAGTATACAGAAATCAGAAAGTATCCAGAATTACCAATGACCCTTTAACATTAAATTGCTCATCTGCAGCTGAGCCAAATAAGAAAACATATTACATGATTTTACTTTCATGTATTTTTTTTTCCTTTATTCATTCTGCCTGTTGCATGTGAGGATGCACATAAGTGTTAATTAAGATTACAATAAAATATAGACTTGACTGCTGTGAAATATTGAGCTGTTTTCTTGGGCTTGGAGGAAAGTACAGCATACTGGTCATCATATCATAGCTGAATATAAACATTTGATATATTTGCTCCAAAGAAATGTGACTGAAAAAAAGAGATGTGGACCTGCCAAATCAGTGAGCTAGGTTTAGCTTACATCTTCCAGTGTTGGCTGGGGAATAGTCAGAAGTGGCAGACTAACACAGAGATGTAAATACAGTGCTGCATGGTGCTATGAGACGGGCTGAGAGAGAACTGATCATCTTGTTACGAGCCAGAAATGGGATGACTGTTTCATGTGCCAGAAAATCTGGAGTAAGAAGGGAACAATGTCTGTCATAAATTGCAGCACATTCAGGAGCAGTTTGTCAAAGAAAATATCCAGGATCTGGGTCTTCCAGATATTGAGAACATAATTGCCACATTCCTAGTCTTTACAGGCATTTTTGGGGGTACTGCCTAGCTTGACCCTTCTGAAAGTCATAAAGCAGCATTTGGGCCCTAGCTTGTATTGTTTTATTCCAAGCATCATTAGACCTTGGAGGCATTTTATGCAAAGTCTATGAATAACAGATACTCCTAGTTGGTGGCCAATTTCTTGTACAAACTATTGAAAGTTAAGGGGAAATTAAAAATGTAATGGTAATTTGTGGCTGAGGAATGATCTGGCATAGAGGGCAAGAAGGCCCAACTGCAGAAGAGGTTAAACAGTCTAGAAGCATCTTTATGCCATGAAACAGAGACAGAAGGACTGCAGGTAAGGGACAGAAGGTTCCCTTGCTGATGCGATAAGAAACAGCTGCAGCATTGTCTTGTTAAGAATCATGGAGATAAGTTCTCAGGGGCTAGTTTTAGTAAGTAGAATTGTCTCTGGGCTACCCAATGCCTACGCTTGTATAATTGGTGTGAATGCAAGTGTATATAGGCTTGTGCTGCATCTTTACAGACTCCTTGTGGAATCACTTATGGCAGTAAGGGTCTATCCAAAGAGTTTTTCATTAAATCTCTTTGCATTTGAGTACAAATGTATTTAATTTGCCTTGAGGGGTAAAATAAAAGTTCCCCAACAAAAGCCAGTAATACAGACTTTTCATTGGCTTCAAAGGTTTAAAGGTCAGGCTTTGGCAATCAAACCAACCAAGTCTTAGGGAGTGGGAATAAGCTATTTGACTTTACAGCAACCTGTCACATGTTTAAATGCAAATAAATACATAAGACTTTTACTAGGTTATGAATTATAGTTGTACAGAGTTTCAAAAAAACCATTACCCTGTTCTTCTTCACTGAAGAAGATGGTTGTCATATTGTCAATGCAGTTGGTGAGAATTCAGAAGAGTTCCTCTCTAAAGGAGAGGACCAACGCTTAGCTTCAACCTGGTGTCTGTCTTACCAATTCATTGTAACCATGAGCACGTAGAAAAGAAGCTGAAATTGTCAAAATAGGTAAAATGTCTCCTGCTACTTGAGAACAGGCTTTTCAACTGGAATAATAGTCAGGTGTTAACTGAATATTCACAGTATTTAAATCCTTTCTGCTTGAACACAAGCAATGAGAGTTCAAGACTAATCTCCAGGATTAATGTATTTTTTAATGTATTTTTATAAATCCAGTTAATAGAAGACTTTTCTAACAGTGATGAAAACAGCCTCTGTCAAGTAATAACTGTTGATGCACAAATACACTAAAGTTGTCTACCTCTTTTCCATTGTACCTCAATGCCATCTTCCCTAGCAGTTTATCAGAACAAATACCCTTCGCAGGAAACACAAGTATGTAGATGAAAGCAAAAACATGTTGGCATTACTTTGATTTCTTTGTAGTTGCAAAAACCAAATTGTGAATAAAGCAGAATTCTACTGAAAGACTTTTTGTGAGCTATTCTTCAATATCACAGTACAGTGGAGGACTTCAGTGCTGATGAGACACTGAACACTTCAATTGTCTTGCTGTAGTTACTTCAAGCATTTCAGCTCTATTCTGCCTATACATCCCTAGACTGCCCTACAGTTGGCAATGCTAGGGTAGTGTCAGGCTTCACAGCTTTCTTTCCAATTAATTATGTCACCAGAGGACTGTTCAAGAGTAGACTCCCTACTGAAATGCTATTGACAGCAATTTAATTCAGTTTCTGTTATACTCTTCTCTCAATGTTTGTAGCTGAACATAGACACATACTTCAAACAGCCTGTACGCCAGGCCAGTTGTTGCTACAAATACACCAAAGGTATCTCTAATTATGATGTACTTATCTCCAGTTTTCTTGGGAGACAGAGAGGATAAGTCCACAAAAATAAAAGAATTTATGTTTCTCTGACTCTTCTAATTTCTTAGTCCTCATATAGCCATGCTTGGCAAATTACCATTTGGAATTTTGTCAGTTGGAAGAGGCTACACGAAGCTGCATAATGCACAAAAAAGTCACAATTTTTATTCAGGAAACTATAATATTTATTCAGATTGCATTTGGATTTAGATACAAATACAGAGAAATAGTGAATTATATTATGAAATAGTTTATTGATTTAAGTTTCTCTTTACATCAAGCACAAAACACAGGACTACTTAATAATTTCTATTTGGCAGTCTTCTACCAGAACGTGAAACAGTGAACGTAAGGAAGAGGACAGTACTGCTTCTTTAGCACAACTGCATGTACTTAGAAACATACTTTCATTGACATTACATTAGATTTGGACACAATGGTGCAAAGCTACTGCCGGAGCAGACTGAGCAACAGCATGCTCAGTTGATGAGATATGCCAACTACAGAATCAATTTTTCTGTCATTATGACTCCACTGGTGAATGTTAGTTGTGCTGGTTTGGGGGTTTAAGTATTCCACAGGGTGATTAATCAAAATAAGTGATAACTGACCCATGATTAAAAATTAATTAAAATTAAGAGCATTAATTACACTTGCTCCAAAAGTGAAAACATACTAATAGGTGAAGTAATAAGCAGTACTGAAAACATTTTTGACCTACAACTGGTCATTGCATGCTTCTGAATATTGTCCTATTTAGACCTCTTAAAAAACATTCAGTGCAATGCTATGAGGGACCATAGGGTACAATTAAAAAAAGTGGTCATGGGTGGCAAGAGTGTAAAGTTATTCTGAAAATGCAGTATGACAAAAGAAATATCAAAGAATTGGCAAGAGACAAATCCTAGTCTAAGCAGAAAAGAGTAATGAGGTAAAGGAAATATGTCTTGTAGAAAGATCATTTCTGAAATAAAGAAAAAGCAAAGAATCATTACTGAGATTTGACTACATCAGGGAACTGTGTGAGATATGAGGTTATTAGGTACAAAGACTGTAGAAAGGACAAACAGCGGTAGGAGGAATGATAATCTCTAAAGAAATAAATGACTTATTCACCAACTAGACTGAAACCTGGCTATTGGTATTCCTCAGAGTACCATTCCAGGAAAAATAGTGTTTGCTGTTCACAATAATTTCTCAGCCAAAACTTGATTTCTCTGCTTTACTTAAGCATTTTTCATCATTTATTTAACATCTCCCAGTCTCAGCTGCCTTTTCTTTGAATAACGTCAACATAATCCAAACAATAGATTGGAAACTTGAAAGCATTTTATGTACACAGTAAAATACATATTTCAGTGGAATGAATGAAAGAAATTAAAACTGGCTAAATAACAAGAAAATATCCTTGATTTGGATTGTAATGTCTTCTAAAGACATACCTGCATTAAAGTAACTTATATCCATGACTATTCCAAAGGTGCGGTTGTGCTCATTTAAGACTGATGCTGAAGTAATGTGGTGAGTCAAGACAACTTGTGAACAATATTCAGAGGTCAAGCCCTGTTTTCTTAAAGTTCAGCAGTAAAAAAATGAGTATGTAGCAATGTGATCTATTCCAGGTACAATGGCTAGTTATTTGTAAAGCTCAAAGCCTCACAAAGTTCAAAGAGCTCAACAGTCTTAAGCCCCAGTTACCTAGCAGATCACATGCTTTGGGCACAGTAACCAAACCTCTAGCAGTAAGGATACACACTGTGTGAGATGGGGCTTTCTTAGGGGCTCATCTGAAACCATAGAACAGTTGCTCCTATACTGTACGTCCACCACAAAACAATGAAGTACAAGATGCTATCCTTTGGCCTGTCTTCTTCATGGTAAACACAGACCAGTATGAGCACTTTTCTTGTTCTCTCACCCCCCTCCTCCTCATTCTCTTCTGAATAACATAAAAATGAATAAGTGACAACTTGTATGAAAGCACAGAGGAATAAGAATGTAGGTATGGAGCAGCCTTCAGTGTCTTCCAAAAATCCTGAAAAACTTAGAATACTGGTGAGGTATATTTGAGGAGGGAAGACACATGCACAAGCTCTAAAATGTGCCTCTTCAAACATGTTTTTTATGAGCTCATCAGTGTCTGCATCTTGCCTAATATCTGCTATTTATACCTCTGAGCATCAGTGATTTAGACATCTAAATACAGAAGAACTTTAGGCTCCAACCTTGAATGCTGGATCAAGTATCATATTAATGAAGAATCAATAACGTTTCACTATAGATTCTCCAAAAAATTAATTTTTTTCACTGGTATGAAACTCAGAATTGTAAACCTTTTGTTAATGGCTAAACAGAGACCCATACATAGCTCTGGCAGAAATACTGCTGGTAGCAGTCTGTGTGTGCCACACATCATGCTTTGTAGAGTAAAAACACAAAATATCCAGTGGATCTGCTAAACTTATAGAAAAAAACAGAATTTAAGAGGCATTCACAGTATGAACATAACATCTAATGTTTATTTACTCACATTATAATCAGAAAGTTCCCAACCAGCTGGTGTGGCCAAGTCTCAGTAGCCATCAGGGACAGACGAAAATTGATGGGGCTTTTAGTTGCTGGAAATAGAAAAACTAAAAAGAAAAAAACCAGCCCTCCAAATTTAGTTGAATTGCTCAATTGTCTCTTGTATGCCAGAGAAAAATACAAAACACTTCATATAAACATAACATGACTTGAATTTTTAAATGGAAGAGTCATAAAAATGGTATATTGATTTTTCAAGACATTTATAATGTAAAAAAAAAATAAAATCTTTCTTCACACATATGTATGTACTAAACTTCTACTTTCCACATTTTCTATACTGTTTTCTAACCATGGTGAAAATTGCAGCTACGTTAAAACAGGAGTTGCAGCACCATCAGAATTTTGTGTGACTTTTTTAGAACTTGTGGGTATTTTTTTGTTATGAATTATTTTGCTTTTATTTTTGGTCAGAAGCAAACTGAAAATATGCAGAGATTGTAGTTTGGCTGCTCTGACACTCAATTAAACATAATCTTTTTCTGCTTTCATAGCTCACATATTTAATGTAACAGTTTACTTGCTGCCCTCTCCATTGCCATATTTAAGAATATATACAGAGATGCCTACTACTGCTTCTCAGTTGCTATATTTTATCGGCTACTTTAATTCTATTAAATCCCATTGGCATTCATAAGGAAAAATAAATATCCCATATATGTGTACACCTTTCTACCATCCTGAGATCCTTCCTTCCTAAGCCATTTAGAGACACTTGATGCTGATATAAGTCTTATTTAACCTCTATCTCATGTATAAAGCTCTCACACTGGTGTGACTGCATATCATTTAGCCTAACTGGAAATAAAACCTTATGGGTTTGTTGTTGATGAAAACATAGGTGACGTCTCTGATATGACTGTTACCAGCCATAGGTACACACTTGTTTATCGGATTGTAGCTACACCATCTAGAGCATAAGTGCAAGAAGTAACTTTGTCCTGAAGGGCTTACAGAACTATTTGAGAAAGGGAGACCGCACCTTTAATTAACTCTGTAACCACTGAATAATTTTATTCATAGGAAGCAGAATTGCTCCTTGATTTTATGAAATGCTTCCTATTGCATTTCATGTAGAAGATTTTGTATGAAACCAAAGCTGACTCTGTCATTTTTTCTTTTTCTTTTTTTTTTTTTTTTTTTTTTTTTTTTTTTTTTTTTTTTTTTTTTTTTTTTTTTTTTTTTTTTTTTTTTTTTTTTTTTTTTTTTTTTTTTTTTTTTTCTTTTTTCTTTTTTCTTTTTTCTTTTTTCTTTTTTCTTTATATTTATTTTTATTTGTTTTTATCTCTTCCTTTTAATTTTCCTTTATATTTCCCTTTTCCTTTTTCTTTTTCTTTTCTAATTATTTTATTTTTCATTATTCACGAGCCTTCTGTTCCTGAAAGCAAAGGATTATAGCACAGTCAAGGCACATGCATACATGCATAACATATGCAAGAGCTGTACAGATTACAGCTCTAGTAAAGTATCTCAGTCCCGGTTTTCAGCATCCTTATTGTCCCTGATGCTGGTTTGCAGGGAAGGATTTCCACCTGCATCACATTCTGTGCATTCTGTCCATTCTGTCTGTCCATCCTGTCTATCCATCCATCTACCTACCTACCTCATCATTTTCAAAGATACTTCTTTTTTCCACTGGAAATTTTAATATTCTCAAGGCAGTTTTGGGGAGGATGGTCAGTATTAGGTCTAATTTCATATTTTGGATTCATTAATATAGCTTACAATAAAAAATTAAAAAAAAAAAAAAGAAAGAAAAAGAAAAGGGAAAGGGAAAGATGTGAAAGAAAATTTATTTCCCTGAAGCAGCCAATTGACCTCTCCATCTGAAAAACATAGAATCATAGAATGGGTTGGGTTGGAAGGAACCTTAAAGATCATCTAGTTCCAATCTGTTGCCACACACAGGAACAACTCCCACTAGACCAGGTTGCTCAAAGCCCATCCAACCTGGCCTTGAACACTTCCAGGGACGGGGAAGCCACAGCTTCTCTGGGCAACCTGTTCCAGTGTCTCACCACCCTTACAGTAAAGAATTTCTTCCAAATATCTAACCTAAATCTACCCTCAGTTTAAAACCAGTACTCCTTGTCCTGCCACTACACTCCCTGATAGAGTCCTCCTCACCTGTAGGCCACCTTTAGGTACTGGAAGACTGCTATAAGGTCTCCTTGGAGCCTACTCTTCCCTAGGCAGAACAACCCAACATCTCTCAGTATATCTTCATAGGGGAGGTGTTCCAGCCCTCTGATCATCTTCATATAAAGACACATAAAATAATGAAAAAATTATTAAAATATTCTCATTCAGGCAGTGTATTGAGAGTCCTCCTTCATATTTCCCCATATTAAAGGACTGTTCAACACCATTAATTAGGCAGTTGTTGAAAATAAGCATGAGAAATTATTATATGGAGACCAAGTTCCAGAGGAAATGAACAGAGTCTATGTAGAATTTTTGACAGAGACATTGTCCCGGAGAGAAAAAAAATATCTTCTGGAGACAAACAGTGTCATTTATCCAGGCCATTTATCCATCTGAATGGTGATAGTTTTGAGGAGCTAGGTATGTAGAAGACAAAAGGATTGCCCTTGATTTTTTTCTAAGCAGAACAAAGCCCATATATCTCTCTGCACTTCTCTTCTTTGCTTATCTTTTATGATCTGAAGAAAATGGTTCAATCATAAGTAAAATTCCTGCTTTTCTTTTAGGAAGATGAAACTGAAACTCTTCAGCCAGGTTCTACTGGAACACACTACTGTCAGGGAATTTAAATGAAATTTCATCTCCATTATATCGCCAAGGACGTTATGGCCGTTATGGTCTGATAATCTTATTTATCAGATCTCAGGCTACAAACCTTATTAATGTTTTATTTTCAGTGCTGATGGAGACAGTGGTTAAAAAATTATTCTGAAATTTAAAGGAAATTCCATCAAAGTCACTGGCACTTCAATGTACTTGATTCACAAGGAAATTGTAAGAGTCCAATACTAAAATAATAAATCAACAGATACAGGCAGAATTTTTTTTGCTCTGCTGAACTACATCTCCTTTAGTAAATCCAAACAAGCTTATAGTGAAGTCACATAAATTCTACATTGTTTCAGATTTCACCAAGAACCATTTGGACACAGCTAATAACTAATATAATTTTATTAATTCAATGCGTACTTAAACAGATCTTGCTCAGAGGAAAGAGAAATGTGTAAGAAGAGCAGGCTCACCCTTTATTTGGGAAGTATTACCCCCTGAAAATTGGAAAGAAGGAACAATTTATTATAGACTGGAATTCTATTCATAAAGCTCTTGCTTCTACAGATTTGTGTAGCTTTGTTTTGTGAACTAAAACCACTTTTTTTTTTGTTTAAACAAGAAGTTAAGAATGTTTTGACCTTTCATGGCAAGTTTGAGTTGGATGCACATGTATCTTGTGGGGGTTTGAACTACTGAAAAGGAAAATTTTTAAAGGTGAGAACCACAAACTTAACCTTTAAATTGGCAGCTTCAGTGTTTATTTCAGGCTGAGAAAAATCAAAATAAGAATATTTACTTTTCCAGGCTGGAATACCTTGCCATTGCCACTCATAATATGCATGTTAATTTATTACCCCTGAGTAATCCATCTGTTCTTCATATCTATGTTCCTTATATACAACTTTTTTGTTACTGCTAAAATAAATGTCACAAATAGCTATGATCTTTATAGCTTCTATTCTTACCGTGTCAACACATCAAAACTGATACTGGGCTTTTAACAAGGGGAGAGCTTAAAACAGAGAGATCTTAAAGTTTATTTTCTGTTTATCTCTTAGTGTTTCTCATGTGCTAAAAGAAATGAGACAATCAGAGTGTTTTACTGTCATGCTTCTCAGTTGAAAAGTATCCCTCATAGTATTACTCAAATCTTTTGTTTAAGGTGAAACAAACAGGCTTAGATCTCCTTGTTTGTCCTCTCATTATCCCCCTGCAATTTGACATCTTATTTTTCCATCCTTTTATTATTTCAAGACAACATTAATAGCGCATATCAATTCATAATATTATTCTTTTGCTCATTAGCTGTTTCTGAAAACATTGGTTTGCACTGTGTTCTGCTTTATGCACAAGATTTAAAATATAGTTATGTACCTGAAAAAAAGATAGTCCTCTAATCTGTTGTTCAGATGTACACCTAAACAGATTAGACATGTAAAATCTGCTGATCTCATTTGTATCAGCTCCTTGGGTTCTTCAGAATTCATTTTAATGTTATCTAATAAAATAAAAAGCTATTAGCTTTTAAGATGCACAGTGGTTAAATAGGGAGAGTTGATGGAAAACAATTGTATAATCAATAAACGTATGATATTGTGTATTGATATATACACCAAGGATATGAATACAGATTTTTTTTTTTTTTGTCAAAAAAAAAGTTATTTAGGTCCTTCAAAATCTCATTATTCAAAGCAAAATAAAATAACCTGTTTCAGATTTAGAGATTTTGAACCGCTTTGATAGAAGCAATCTAAAGATTTCATTTTTTTTTTTACATTTGAAATTAGTATTTTAAAAAACTCCTAAACAAAATTTTCTTCTGAAAAACATTACCAGAAAACCTGGAAATTGATTTTGGGTTGGGTTTTCTCGGAGATGAGGGACGATGTCCTGATTTGAGGTAAAACAGAACCAATTTTCTGTTCTGTAATTTTACTTTTTATCTGGGCCTCTTCTAACTAACTAAACTCTGAAATTAACAGCATATTGTTCAGAAACTGTTCACTCTCACAGTGATAAGATCTGATTATATCAAGGAATGGTATGCAGAGAGGCCCTTGCTTATACTTAGTTCTATAACAACCAATGTCACGTAACTTCATTATTTGCCCTGTTGGAGGGTCAGAAGTGAAAAAGCATAGCGGGGTCACACCTGTAGGGAGGAAAGAACAGGACAGGTGACCCAAAACTGACCAGCAGGGGTATTCCATCCCATCTGCACCACACTCAGTATAAAAGCTGAGGGATAAAAGGGTTGACTATCTTTCTTCGATGGCCAACATCCAAAGAGAACCCTGTCTGTTTGTCTGCCTTTGATCCCAATCTGTGCTCTCCTGGCTTCAGATCTGGAATACAGATCCTGTCCATCGCTGAGTCCAGTCTGGGACTTTTCCCTGTGCCTGCTGGTGACATGATCGTCATCCTGGGAGCTTGATATGGTTTTGTATATACTGTACAGTTGGGGTTTTTTCCTTTTTTTAAAATTTTCTTATTATTATTTCAGTATTTATTAAAATTTTCATTGAAGTAGTTTAGTTCAGAAAAAATCTCATAAATCTCTTTATCTCTTCCTCTCCTCTCTTTTTTTTAGAGGGAGGAAGGAGAGGTCATCTGTCATTCTGACTGGTCAATCCGGCCAAAACCACAAACAGACAAGAAAGTTTTACTGAATTCAACTAAAATTAGAGATTGTTTGCAACACCCTTGTCCTCCGTTAAAGAAAAAAAAAATCATCAAAGGAAATGTTACCCAGCTGTAGAACTCACATGGAACTTTAAGCACCAAAATACCTTTATAATTTGAGCACTGCCAGCAGGTTCGTGAAGGCTCCCTGTACAAACCTTGGGCTGTTATTTCTGAGATCATAGGCTATCCTCAGCTGAAGCTGGAAGTCTGTCGATACAAGGTAATATGTAGACTTTATGGGAAGTCTTATGGACCAGTGTACAACACTTGCTGAGTCCACCCTGTTGAATGTGTGTAATAAATCACCATAAGTTTTGAGGTTTCCAGAATTAATTACACAATCCTTATTGTTTTTATAATTGTTTTTATATTATGATTTGGCTAACTGCATTATTGTTCTTCAAATACTAACGTGGAATATGTGTTATCATTGAACTATTGATCTAGTATATAATGAAGCTTCACTAATTCTTTAATTTTGATAATTAATGAAGCAGTAACCCAAATCCTCCTTCCTTGTTCCCAAAACTTTCTCATACTAAACATTCTGTTGAAAGAACAAGATTGAGAAATGACAAAGGATGTAACAAGGAAAAAAATAGCTTCCAAATAAAAAGGGTCGCTGAGAAGCATGTGTTTTATGTTTCACTTACATTCTATTGGACAGGCTTACAGGCTCCCCAGGGATGACAACTAATAACTTTTGAATAATTACCTGGAAGGTTCAAATTACACAACAGTTGTTTCTCTCGGGTTTCAACTCCAACACCTTGGCATGCTGCACTCCATTAAGAATGTTAAGGGTGTTTAAATTGCCTATAGCTCTCATGACCTTTTCCAGCTGCCATATTTGCAACTTCTCTGTTCCTTAATACAACTTCATTCTTATTTCTGTGTGACTTCCATTGTTCTCATGTATTATTGTGTTGTTTGTTTCTTTATCTCCTTTCTCCAGCTTCTCTGTTTCATTTGTGTTAATACAGTTCTTTGCACTTTGTTTCTTATTTAATTTATCGTATGTTTTTTGCATGGTTTTAGAAATTAGTTTGATCAATAAAGGAAGTGTGATGTACTTGAGAGTAGGGAAAGAAAAACATATTTCAGTAGGCAGAAAAATAAAGATTAACAAAGCCTTTTGTTCTGGGAAGATATCCGGTTTTCCTCTGTGGGTAGAGGTGAATAGATTTAGACTGGAAACCTCAGAAAAGAGGAAAATAAAGAATAGATAGTCAAATGTCATTGAATGAAAAAAACCTGCATGTAAACAAGTGTATTTTCTCAATTCACAAAATTCTTGTTCTTTCTGTAGTGTAAGAAGAATTGCAGGCAATGATGTTTCTGAGAAGAAAAGAAAATCCACAGTGATATGTTTCATGTTAAGATAAATTTGAGCATAAATTCTCAAAGTGGGATTCCATTTAAAGTAATGATGGTAAATCTTAATATTATCCATTTTTCAATGCCTAGGTACACTGTTAAGACTAACAACTTTACTCTTGTTCCTATTTTCAGTGGAAGAAACTGACAAAGTCATTGTGTTCCTTGGAAGTTAAGGAAAGTCAACAAAACCAAGGCACTATGAATCAGATTGCACAGGTTGCTTTGTCCGTCTAACCATCCATCTTATTTGAGAGGAAGGGAATATCAAATGTGGGTGCTCTAAAAATCCCATCTACCACCTAGGAGCTATACCTATCAAGAAATGATAAAATTTGATAAGAACAGGCAAAACAAAACCAAAACAAATAAAAAAACCTAAAGAAAACAATTTTCAACCTTTCTGTTTCTGGAGACGAATGGGTAATACTGTTTACTTGTAAGCAACATTTTTTAGAAAACCTGACTTACACAGAATTTATGAGATACCACAATAACAGGGGAAGGAAAAAAAAGAAATTAAAGACCTTAAAGAAATTGATTTGCAGATATTACTCACTATATTTAATAATGCAGAAGTTGTGAAACTAAAGCTAACACAAAGCTGTCTATAATGCACAAGGGAAGACACAAGGGAAGGTGACTAGTCAATTGTTTTAAGTATTCTTACAGTATACTGACAAAAAAAAGCATCAATGCTGTTTTTATGCTGTATTATAGCTCATTTTTAAAAATAATATATGAAGAGAGGTTTGTTTTAGTTCTTTATTTAAAAATATTTTAAAATGCATACAGCAGAAGTACCTATCTAAAAATGATGACATATTAAAATTGTTTCTGTTTTTTTACTTCTTAGTTTCTAGTGTAAAACCATGGTCATGATAAACCTGATTTCATGATAAAGGACTACATTATGCATCTTGATTTGCCTGCTTCTCTGATATGTCACAAAATATGTACTGAAAATTATGGAGTAATAATATGAAATCTTCTGGAAAAGTTGCCCCATTTAAAGTGTGAGTCAAGTTGGAAATGAAGTGACTCATTTGTGTGGTTGCCTCTTTTGAAGGTGAGGAAGAGAGTCATGCAGAGCACATGAAATAATTTTGTATAAAAATTTTTTTGCATGGTCACTGTCTCATCTTTTATCTAGGAAAAAATCATGTTGCATTTCTTAGCTATATCTGGGATATGTGGATGCCATTTAGCTTTTATTATCGCCTACAAAGACAATTTCATATCCTCCCATGGCAGCTTGTTCCATTACTTAAGTGTCCTAACAGTCAGAAAAGTGTCTCTTCCCTGATATTTGACCTGTATGTTCCTTAGTGTAGATTGAACCTATAAATATTTTTTAAGGTTTCACAGACTCATAAGGTTGCTTTAGCCTTTTTTTGAGTTTAGAACATCCTCTTTTATTCAAATAAGAATACTTTTCTTTGTGTCAGTATGGTCCATTCTCTTAGTCTTATTTCACTTAAGTTCTTTTACCATTTAATTTCTCTGATTTCTTCATGTTCACATAGAAATTTGTGCCAGATCATCACTATGATTAAGCTATACTGTTGAGCTTTTACAGTTTTGCTCAAAATTTCATATATGTGTACACACACACAGTGGTGTATATATAAAAAATAAAATAGATTAATTTCTTACTTATTTACACTTCTTGTTTCTGGTTTTATGTTTGGGAATATTGTTTACATTAACATTCAGTATAATATTTTTGGGACATGGGGTGGGATGTTCACTTCTAACTATACCGTATTTGAAAATTGTAGGTCTGTCTACTTATCACAGTTTTCATAGCTTCACAGGTTTTCATAGAATCAGAGAATCACAGAAACATGGAACGGTTTGGGTTGGAAGGGACCTTCAAATATCATCTAGTCCAACCCTCCTGCCACACACAGGAACAACTCCCACTAGACAAGGCTGCTCAAACCCCATCCAACCTGGCCCCATGGGCAGGGACACCTCCCACTAGAACAGGTTGCTCAAAGCCCTGTCCACCCTGGCATCGAACACTTCTCTGGGCAACCTGTTCTGATGTCTCAGCACCCTCATAGTAAATAATATCTTCCTAATATCTAATCTAAATCTCCCCTTTTTCAGTTTAAAGCCATTACCCTTTGTCCCATCAATATTTGCCCTTGTAAAAAATTCCACTCCAGCTTTCTTGTAGGCCCTCTTTAGGGACTGAAAGTCTTCTATAAGGTCTTGCTGGAGCCTTCTCTTCTCCAGGCTGAACAAATCTAACTTTCTCAGCTTGTTTTCATAGGAGAGGTGTTCCACTCCTCTTATCATTTTCATGACCCTCCTCTGAACCCGCTCTAACAGGTCCATGTCTTTGTTGTGCTGGGGATTCCAGAACTGGATGCAGCACTCAACTGGATGCAGCACCTACAGAGATAAGACCAGAATTACAATTAGAAGAATCAGTCACAAAGTCTGTTGTCTTAGTTCATACCCCGGTAATTAAACTTCACCTGGATATCCCTTTCTTTAGAGCAGTTATTTCCAAGTCTTAGAATATTAGTACTACCTAGGTACTGAGTTGAGACTGTTCCAGGGAATGGTAACTGACCTAGGGTGACTGTGATCTGTGAATACGATGCAGTATGAACCAACAAGCAAACAATTCTAAGATGTGCTGAATGAGGCATTTCAGCAGAAAAAGTCTTAAGTAAAGTGACTATAAAAGCTCAGATGAACTTTAGTGAAGTGCTATGTTCAGCAATATTTATATAAAGTAGATTCAGAAAAAAGACAGTAGAGTAATGGTAGGGTAGGATAAGCAGAATTTAAGGGCTGAAGATAGATAGATAACTAGGATAATCAGAATTTGGTGCTTGAACCACACTGGCTTTCAAGCTTTAATACACACACAGAACTTTAAGTTTAGCTTTATATTTCCAAAGAAATAAAAATACTTAATTTGGTATTTTCCATTTTTCTCCTGAATTTTATCTGAATTGTAGAAAACAACTTTTTGGGTGAAACTAAGCCATAGTCATTCTAATGAGACATTGTCAAAGTCATAATGACTAAGTTGAAAACTGTGGGAAATGCAACCCTAGAAGGTGTAATTCTAGTTTATATTTAATATAAACTTTCTCCAAGTTTTGGAGATAAGAAATAATCAATTTCATGATGGAATTTCTGTCTTCATGGAGGTGGTTTTATTTACAATTTGGTTTATGCTGCCATTCAGGAGGTGGGGTCTTTTCTCCTTCCTTGGACATGTTAAAGTTTATACCTGCAGTCATTTTCATTTTCCTTATTTATTAAATCACTCCTTTGGGGTTGAATGGTCTTCTTTATTGAAGTACATTGATAAATGTTGCAAACCATCTGATGGTCTGCCCAACTGGAAAGCAACTCTGCAGAAAAGGACTTGGGGATCCTGGTGGATACAAAGTTGCATATGAGCCAGAAATGTACCCTTGTGACAAGAAAGGTAAATAGTATCCTGAGATGTATTAGAAGTGTTGCCAGCAGGTTGAGGGAGATAATCCTTCTGCTCTTCCCAGCGCTCATAATGCTGCACTGGGAGTGGTTCATCCAGCAAAGACCCATAAAGATGAATAAAGGCCTGGAGCATCAGTTATATAAGGAAAGGTTGAGGGAGCTGGGACGGTTCAGCCTGCGGAAGAGAAGGCTCAGGGGGATTGTAACAATGTGCACAAATACCTGAAAGAAGGGTGGAAAGAGGGTGGAGCCAGGATCTTTTCAGTGATGTCCAGTGATAGAACAAGAACCAATGGGCACAACCTGAAACACAAGGGGATTAGGATTATTTAGGATTTTTTACTGTCAGGGTGACTGAGAACTGTAACAGGTTGCCTTGGAGGTTGTGGGATCTCCCACCTTGGAGATACTCAAAAGCCATCTGGAAATGGACATGGGCAACTGGTTGTAGGTGGCCCTGCTTGAGCAGACGTGTTGGACCAGATGACCTTCAGATGTCCCTTCCAACCTCAGTCATTCTGTTATTCTGTGATAAACCACTTATACATGTACTTAGGAGTGACAACTCTGCTAGATTTAGAATCTGTTTATAGAGGCTACTTCTGCCTTTTTGTAGCAACTACAAGTGGCAATTACACAGTTGTAATACTGATGACAGACTTAGTATTTCAAGTACTTTGTCCAAACCACTTTGTCTTTTTTGTCATTTTAAGGGACTCAACTTGTCACAGATTATCACTTTGGTTTGCTTCATTGCTTTATTCCTCTCCTTCAAATGACTATTAACAGTCTGTACAACAATTTTAACTCACTGCTTATAAAGTTTATGTCTAACTGAATAAATTATTCCTGAATGAGCATTAAACTGTCCTTTGGATATCTGAATAACCAGGTGTGTAAAAATAAGATGAGTGCTTGTAATGAGTGGCTTGATTTAAGGCTTATCTGTGCATTTTTATTTTATAAATGAACTCTATTTTTGATTGCAGTTTTCTGAAAACTGCAATCAAATAGTGAACAACAGAACACCCATTATGAACTGCTTGAAATGATATCCCACCTTCTAAATCAATATCCTCAAAATTTTTGTGCAGTACATTGTCACATATCTTTAGATACCTTCTAATACAGATTTCCCAAAAGTGAAACAAAAAAATTAAAATTGTTAGAATGCTAACAGTTAAGAACTCAAAAATTAGAGAAAATGCAACATAATTTCATATATCTGCATACATTTTCACAATAGTGATACATTTTTAATGATCTAATTTCATAACATATTTCAGACTATATTTATTGTTTTAATATGTTTTAATATATTGTTATATTTAATATTTTTGTTATTATATATTCACGTAATAATTATTTTCCAGTATTTACCTTTATTCTTTTCATGTCTTTCCCATGTATTACCTACTTGGCTTCATATAAATCACCACAAAATATAAAATAACTGTGGGTTTGGGTGTTTTGGTGGTTTCTGTTTTGTTGTGTCTTTTTAAATGTCTATTTCTCATGTACTTGAACTTCAGTGTTCTTATTCCTCTCCTAAACTTATCTCCAGAATATCCACATAAGGTGAAGAATTATTATCCCCATTTTCTATAACAGAAGAATTAAAGAGACTTTAAAGCTCTAATTGTTAAAAGTTTCTAATGATTTTGAATACAAAAGTATTCAAAATACATAGTAGCATTACACGCTACATTGTGTTCAGAGCAGAGTTTTCAGTGACCAGCACCAAAGATAAAAGTACACTGTATTTCTTTAAGTTATAGCACAGGAACCTCAAATTAAACAGTGGCCACCTATGAAAACATTTTACATGAGTTGTCATATATCATAGAGGAATCCCATAGCAGAGACTTTATTCTTTCTGAGTGATGTTCTTCTATAAGGCAGTCCTTTCACACAGAGCCTCCAGTTTCCACAAGAAATGAAATAAAAATATTTCTTTCTGTAAAAAACCTTTTTTTCTTATCTATATGAGTTATATAGATTGACCCTCTTAAGAGGATAGATGTGTTCTCTTGAGTGATATGCGCAGTCTGAAAGGTGTTCCATGTCGTTTAGCGGCAGTGGGGGAGGGCAGAAGGGAGAACAAAACAGAGGAAAATTTCCTGCAATCTACTTGTCTTGCTTAAACTTATTTTTGGTTGAAAATTACAGAGAAGCAATTAGACAAGAGCACTGAAATTCCACTAATTCCAAGAGTTATTCCTCCCCTGCTTTTTACACTTTGTCAAATGCCTGTATTATCAGCTAATGAAACAGCTTATGCACAGAAAAATGTCAGACATTTCCATTTTATACATTTTCACTCATCTGTAACCCTTTTTGGTGGCTGTGGGAAGATGATAATTTATATGGAGATTTACTCCATGCTTCTCACATCTACTCAGCCTTCACTCATTTTCTTTTCCACTTGACTGACATAGTCACAGTCATGCAATGAAATAACGTAACATCATTCAAAACATGATCTCTGTATTATCATTCCAATTGATTTGCCTCCCTTGACTGGAGCAACTTGACATCTTTTACAGGTGGTTAACTTGAATTGCTTGTCGTTCCAGGCCTACCAGGTTAATAGCAGCAAGTTCTCACGCTTGGAGAGCTTTTCTTTGTCACAGCTCTCAAATCTGAAGAGCAAGTTGCTTACTGCAGCTCTCCTACTGAAGCAGTTTTTACTCTCTGATCAGAAGGCAGCTGGTACCTATCTTCTCATTTGGTTTTGTCGCTGACGAATTACAGATATCTTAACTCTCGAGGACTCAGCCCATTGTTAAACATGTGACATAGTGTAAAACTGTCCAGTCAATACCTTGCTCATGTGCCTAATAATTTCTTGGCTCTGCATCTGTTCTTCTAACTATTATATTAAATTCATAGCTATAATCTGACACTATGAATTCAATTAATTTGGAAAATATGCAGGACACATCAAGCACTTGTAAATCTGTGTTAAAATGCTGTTACTGTCTTATAAAGCAACAGATGATTTTCCCTGATCCAAAAAACCTATTACAGCAACTCTCATGGTTTTAAAATTATTCTCATGACTGTCATTCTCTGACCTATAACTGTTACACAGAATCTTATTGTATGGGTGCTATGGACTTGTGTAATGGGCTTCCAGCTTGGTTTAATCTCTGCAGTTATTTATGCGTTGTTAAAACTCTATTGTTCTGTCCATGTGAAAACTGTTTTGCAGAGAATGTGGGAACTGTTCACTGTCATTAATGAAGCAAGCAGGAATACAGAGAGAATAGGCAAAATAGTACAATTTCTGAGCTGCAAGGGTAATAGCTATAGGAGTGTCCTCACGAAACACTGTCTATTCTGTTATCCACTGATATATTTTCTCATGTGTCTGAACATCAGGGCAGAAGCCAGTAATTTTTGTAAGATCGGGGCGGGGGGGGAAATCATTTGGAATCAACTGTCATAGCACATTAATGATGTTTAGTTTTGATACATTGATCAAGTGTAAAGCCAATGAACAGACTATACTCTTCAAAAATATTGACAAATAGGAAAAGTCTTTGTTACTTCTATTTTTCATATTTTTCAACCTTCTTTTTTAAAGTAAGGAATTCCTGTTTTGTTTTGTTTCAACTGTTTAGAAAAAATCTTGATCTTTCTGTTTAATCTGATGAGAAAAAGTGCTGTAGTTCATGAAAAAAAAATTAAGGAGGATTAAACTTAAACTGTGAGATGCATTTAAAAAAAAAATTGTTCGAAGTTTTCCCCAAAATTAGAACATCAACAGAATCAAAACTTCATATAAAAAAAATAATACTGTTGGTTGAAATTTCATTTTTTACACAGTAAATAGAAACAAACACACAAGCCAAAAATTTGAATTGAAAAAACCCGAATTGATTAAATCAGACTTTCAGACTTCATTTTTCCTATTTGTTTTGCACTAAGTTCAGGGTAAGTTGAAAAGAAAACAAAATAAAGTTTTATTCATTGTAAGAAAGCAGAGAAATCCATCATAATTTTCATCCGCCTGTACCTGTGTAACTGAGTAATCTGGTTGTTTTGAACAACTTTTATTGCAAATATTTGAAGTGAAAAATTTCTTGTAAAGTTTAAGTGATTATTTTAAGAGCAAAGGAACTCCAAGGGTGTGCATCCATCTGATGCTCTTTAATTAAGCGGGTGACTAGTAAGATACTTGTGGCACAAGAAAACATGTAAAATGACTACGTAATTTTACTTTGGATCTCCTCCTTAGCGTGCCAATGACAGCTATGGGAATGTTATCAGTTATTTATGTGGGAGCAAAATAAATTGTGGTTGTTATTACGATTTTTTATTAAAAACAACTTCAGACTAGAAAGATGTTTGAAGGATATCCCAATCACTTGCACACACACAATCACTACATGATTTTTCCAGGGACTAAAACATGACTGATTAGCCTCCTGTTTCATCCTGTTGTCCCTTTGTGAAGATGGGTGCAACATTTGCCTTTCTCCAGTTGTCAGTGTTCTCTCCAATCTCCACAACCTTTCAAAAATGATAGAGAGAAACCTTGTAAGGACATTGGTCATCTTTCTTGGACGCAACCATGGGGGTTGAAAACTGTCTAGTAATCTCTTGTTGTTCTTGTTGCCCTCAGTGTCCCTTGCACGTCACAATTCCAGGTGAGTTTGACTTTCCTGGCACCATCCCTGCATGACCCAGGCAATGCTTTTAAATTCCTCTTTTGTATCCTGCTTCCACCACCTGCAGACTGCTTTTTGCATTGGAGCCGAGTCATGACATTCCTGCTTAGCCAAGCTAAAATCTCTTGACTTCCTAATATGTCTTGGAAGCGAGTGTGGAAGTACAATGACCAATAAATCAATTATGAGGCATATAAGTAAATGATTTTAAGATAACATAAAAGATTACCCTTAGAGGCCAGAGAAAGTATTTTCCAAAATTGGGAGAAATGGATAGTACTTAGCAAAAAGCTATAACCTGTTCCTATCCCTTTCTACCTTATATATATGAGAGAAATAGGTGCTCAGCTACAGCTCTTGCGACTAGTGAGATGGAGGATGAAGAAGGTTATCTGGTAAAAGAGACCTGCATTGGTTAAAGCTATAAAGGAGGAATGACCTACACTGACTAGCTTACTGTCTAATATTTTTCAGATGTTACATACAATGAAGTCATACTACCTTAAAATCATGTTCCCAGTGTCTTGCCTATCTTTCTCTAGTTTCAGGGACAATTAATTATATAACAGGAATTAAATTCAAATTTCATGTCTTGGTTAACTGAAACTAAGAAAGTTATCATTGCCTGTTAAATTTATAGCCCTTTTCTGTAAGAAATCGCTTTAAATTAAATGGCAATTAAATGTATGGTAAAATGTTAGGATAAAGTAGATTTATAATGGCACACAGAATAGATACTTACCAACTGATGCTACAGCCCCTAAATGAAACAGAAACGGAGCATTGCTGAAATACTTCTGAAAATCTAAATCTGAATTATTCTTGACTTTCTAAACCAAGGTAAAGAACAATCATCTGTAGAAATTATATTGTTCTTGTTGAAAGGCTGACAGGCATAGACATTAAATTTAAAAAGCAAATATTGTAATACTATCAATTTAATGTACATGCCATTAAGGATACATTTCCTACTGCTGATACTCTGCAAGACACTACATCATGTGCTGAAAGATGATTTCATTGCAATATTTTTAACTGTATGAAATTATTAATTTACAGTATGCAAGTTAATGAAATCTTTTTGAAAGATTAGCATAGTATGTTTTAAATTTTAAACACCCCATGCAGTTTTTTTGTAACGATGCATGAATAAAATGTGTGAAGAAAATCAAAACATTGGCTAGGAATGCCAAAATAAATTTATTTACTATTTAGTTTGAATAGAGCAGCTTTAACTGTTTGCCACTATTTGCTAGGAAGATGGCAGCACCAGAGCACTGCTATCATGCTGTATTGACATCCCAAAAATGTGCAGCACCAAACAGAGTCATATTTTTGGGCTCCAAAACTGCTCTAGTATCCCGAATCTCAAACTTTGTGTTTTGATGTGTATTGGGGCAACTTTTGTCCATGTGGACCAGATCAGCCCCACTGTCTCTTTGAAAGTGATCTCTTCTTGTGCCTGTTTCCTTTCCTGTGCCTGTTTCAAAAGTGATGTACATTGTCCATAGCATATGTATATTGCTATGAAAGTAATCTCTGCAAGAGGAGGACTTGGGAAAGCCTCCATTCTCTATTGGATATGGGAGGTAACATAGTGACATAGTGACAAAGGATGAGGAGAAGGCTGAGGTACTGAAAGCCTTCTTTGCCTCAGTCTTTAGTAGTGGAGTAGGATGTCCCCTGAGTATCCAGACTCCTGAACTAGCAGTTAGGGGCAGGGAGCAGAATGAAACCCCCGTAATCCATAGGGAGGTGGTGAGGGACTTGCTCCGAAACCTAGACACAAACAAGTATATGGGCCCAGATGGGATTCACCCGAGAGTACTGAGGGAGCTAGTGGAAGTGCTTGCGGAGCCACTCTCCATCATTTACCAGCAGTCCTGGAAAGCTGGGGAGGTCCCAGCTGACTGGCGTCTAGCAAATGTGACGCCCACCCACAAGAAGGGCTGGAAGGATGATCCGGGGAGCTACAGGCCTGTCAGTCTGACCTTGGTGCCCAGGAAGGTCATGGAACATCATCCTGAGTGCCATTGTGCAGCACATGAAGGACGCCCAGGTGATCAAGCCCAGCCAGCATGGGTTCACGAGGGGCAGGTGACAAACCTTGACAAACCTGATCTCCTTCTATGACAAAGTGACCCGCTTGCTGGATGAAGGAAAGGCTGTGGATGTTGTTTACCTGGACTTCAGCAAGGCCTTTGATACAGTCTCCCACAGTATCCTCCTGGAGAAACTGGCTGCTTATGGCTTAGATGGGAATACTCTCCACTGGGTTAAAAACTGGCTGGAGGGCTGGGCCCAGAGAGTGGNTTGGCGGCCGGTCACGAGTGGTGTCCCACAGGGTTCGGTACTGGGACCCATTCTCTTTAACATCTTTATCAATGATCTGGATGAGGGGATTGAGTGCACCCTCAGTAAGTTCGCAGACGACACCAAGTTGGGTGGGAATGTTGATCTGCTGGAGGGTAGAGAGGCTTTGCAGAGGGATCTGGACAGGCTGGATCGATGGACTGACACCAACAGGATGAGTTTCAATAAGGCCAAGTGTCGGGGCCTGCACTTGGGTCACAACAACCCCATGCAGCGCTACAGGCTTGGGGCAGAGTGGCTGGAGAGCTGCCTGGCAGAAAAGGACCTGGGGGTGTTGGTCGACTGTCGGCTGAACATGAGCCAGCAGTGTGCCCAGGTGGCCAAGAAGGCCAATGGTATCCTGGCCTGTATCAGGAACAGCGTGGTGAGTAGGACCCGAGAGGTGATCGTCCCCATGTACTTGGCACTGGTGAGGCCTCACCTCGAGTACTGTGTCCAGTTTTGGGCCCCCTACCATAAAAAAGACATTGAGGTGCTGGAGCGGGTCCAGAGAAGGGCAATGAAGCTGGTGAGGGGTCTGGAGCACAAGTCTTATGAGGAGAGGCTGAGGGAGCTGGGGTTGTTCAGTCTAGAGAAGAGAAGGCTAAGGGGAGACCTTATCGCTCTCTACAACTACCTGAAAGCAGCTTGTAGAGAGGTGGGGGTTGGTCTCTTCTCCCAAGTTACAGGCGAGAGAGAGGACAAGAGGAAATGGCCTCAAGTTGCTCCAAGAGAGGTTTAGATTGGATATTAGGAAACATTTCTTCACTGAAAGGGTTATCAGGCGTTGGAATAGGCTGCCCAGGGAAGTGGTTGAGGTACCATCCCTGGAGATATTCAGAAGATGAATTGACATGGTGCTCGGAAATATGGTTTAGTGTTGGTGTTTGTGTTTTGTTTGTTTTTTGTTTGGTTGGGTTTTTTTATGGTTGGACTAGATGATCTTAAAAGTCCCTTCTAACTTAGGCGATTCTGTGATTCTGCAGAGCAGCAGTGTGGAGACTAGGTGGCATGGAGACAGTAGCAGTGTTTATAGCAAGGGACTGGATTTTGCCAGTAGTCTTCTGGCCTTCCTTGTGACTAGCAGTTCAGAGCTGCTGCATGTGAGACCAGAGAAAGCAGTATGGGAAGTCAGGGAGTGCATGGCTACTGAAGGAAAGGCAGCCGCAGACCTCATGCGACTACAAAAAATTGTCTTAAAGACCCCATCTTGCATTTCCCACTAAGCAGAACTCAAGGATCAAGGCTCTGCTTTCCATTGGAACCACACTCAAGAGGACCAGGAGAAGCAGGATGAGACAATACCATTTCTTGTTGCAGTTCCCACAGATCATGTTTGTTGTTCATCTGAATATGGCACATCATACATGTCAATACAGCCGTAAACTGGCAGGTTTTGTCAGCTTGATGAAACTTTCAGGTAATATTATCTATTATGGATTTGCACTAGGCAGAGGGCACACTCACTGATAGGTACAAAGAAAGAAATATATTTATGATAAATGTTTATGTTACAAACTATAATGTGTGGCAAAAACCTGTTACATCGGAATAAATACCAAGTTCATTTGTCAGGTGGATTTTTTCTACCATTACTTTTACTGTTAGTAGAATGCAACAAACTCACCAGTGTACTTAGAATAATATTTCTTGAGTTTCTACGGGAAGCAGCTTATTTGAATGGAAGTTAAGTCATCTATGCCCAGTGAAAAGCAAGCTGCTATTTAAGAATCTATGTGAGATTGTTTGATCTTTAAAAATAAGTTATCTACATCTTAACCTTTAAAAAAATCAGTAATTTTTCCACTTCTTGAGGAAACTTTTAACCATATAAAAGTTATTGTATTGTAAGAAAATGATGAATATACTTGATGAATTTGGATTTATGTGGAAACAAAACAGTTAATATAATTGTATTATATCAGTGGGTTGGTAGAGGATTTGTGCTTAGAGTGATCACTGTCAACATACATGATCAAAAATATTACAGTGAGAAATAACTAAAATTTTGATAACAGAGTAGATGGAGAGGTCATTGAAGCTGGAGAAGCCCTGCCCAGGTTTAATAAAAGAGAGGCTTTTCTGCTTCCAACAACTCCACTAAGGTCATTTGTGTATCTTACACTCAACGTTTGCATGAATGAGGCTTAAAATAGTCAAGGAGCAAGTGTTCTTATTAAGGAGAAGGGAAGCCCACAGAAATTCCCTGGTTTGAAAACCTTTCCAAACTGGATTGATCCAAGATTCATACAGAAATAGCAAGCACAGATTAATTATACAGACACAATAAAGAGAACAGCAGTATAATTTTATAAGAAAAATGAAAGAACATTTATTTTATGGCAATCTATTTTTATCCTTATATACTCAGGTAACACTTTCTAAATCAGGGTTTTTAATGAGTGGCCCTATGGCAAATACATAGCCACATAACAACCTGAACTGAACCAACCAGCTACTCTCCTCTTGGGATAGTCACCCCAACAAATTCTTACGATGAAGAACATTACACTTATGATAAAAGAAGTCACCAAAAAGAGGCCACTAAAGAGCAGGGGTACTTAAAGCTGCATAGCATTGTCTTGGTTCAGTTGGGATAGAGTTAATTTTCATCCTAGTAGCTGCTGTGTTTTGGATTTAGTATGAGAATAATGTTAATAATGCATATTGTTTTAGTTTTAGTTTTAGTTGCTAAGTAATGTTTATTGTAAATCAAGGACTTTTTCCTTGAGCATAGGCAGGATAAGGTGGGCAAAGGAACATTCTGGAGTTGGAAATTTTCCTAGTCAAATGTTCATATAAAATTGCATTGCCATCTTAATTTCCTTTTTGTTTTGAACTTCACTTTTAATCATCCTCTATACTTTGATGATATTATGCTTTTATCAAAATAATTTTGTATGTTGTCATATTCATTTTCAACACATAAACCACAGTTACAGAAAAAGGCAGACAGTTTTTAATCATCTTTAGTGTAAATGGAAATATATTAAAAAGGCTCGTCCTTCTGTTCATCATTACACAATTAGTAGACAAAATGGTAAAACAAAAGTAGCACATTGTGAAACAAAGCTAACCCATGCAACTATTAGTCAGGTTTTCAAAAGGATGTAACAAATTGATGTAATAGCAAAGAAAGTCAGAAATGTCCCATTTCTTAATTCCTATTCCTGTTTCATGTGTTTAACTTCTCCTTTTTCTCCTCTTTTTTAGTAGTACAATTGCACCCTGGAGAAATCTGCTTATTTATAGAATTGTTTATAGAAGTGGTCACAGTAGAAGATAGTAATATATGTCAATTATCTTTTTCTTTATGTATAATGTTTTACACGAACTACAATTCCTGTATGAATAGGAATGCTTTCCTTTGGTGCTTCCAACTATGGTAAAGCTGAGTAAAATTAATTTTATGGTGTTTTCCATATCATCTGCTAAATCTTGGCATTATGGAACCATATTTGTTGTGGATTAGTTCATTTTTAGTCTTATCAGACATACCTTGCTCTTAACATTCTTAGAAGGAAATGTGATAATTTGTGATTTTATTTCCACTCAATTAAGAAAAAAAAGTGATAATGTTTCTTCTATAAAAGAGATTTTTTTGTGGAAAAATGTTTTGATTTCTGGATTCTAGAATTTTGAACTTTATTCTTAAAAATTTCATTATATCTGCATTTAGGGCTAATTCATTATTCTCATTTAGTGCCTACTCTAACAAAATAAAATAAAATAAAATAAAATAAAATAAAAATAATTAAGATTGGGTCCAAGATAACACTAGCTAAATTGTTTAACATCAAAACGTTCCTTCTGTTTGCTATAATAAAACTATTTCAATGAAACATGATCAAAAAGTAGCTAAAATCAAAAAATTGATATGGTATCAGCCTCAAATGTTTTACCATCAAGAAACCATTAAGTAGCACAAGTGTATTCAAATAAAAATTCAAGTTAAGCTTATAAATGCCAGACAAATTTTTCAAAACTTTTATGAAAAGATCCCATTTTGTAGGAGAAAATATTTTCAGACCAAACTGTATTAACATGCATGTTTGTATTATTGAAACTGCACACAAAGAGCCAAATAAAATGCAATCCATACAACCATAACTGCTTAAAATATTTTTTCTTTTACATCATCTAACATAATTGCTCATTTTATGCACATGTGCTTTTCAGTAAAGGATTAACTATCTGAAGTAGTGCAGTGTATAACCTCTGATATTTCTACTAGCATTTATATTATATATAAAATATAATGCTTAGAGATGTTAAAAAATACTTGTGACCGTTTCAAAAGTAATTATAAATGACATTTGGAGCTTTTATTCTGTAGGGAAGTTTACAGGATATGACCAAGGACACAAATGAATTTAAATGAAAAGCAGAAGAATGCTTTAGAAATGAGGCTTGCAGAGATAACAGCTGGAAAATGAACCCTTGTTATTTGCTTTTAATAGTCTAATTTAAAGGTCAAATTCTACTTGCTTTGCTACTTTAAGCAGTATAAGTCATGGCTGCATGTTCTTTCTGCTCCGAATGTAGGCTGCTTTGCATTGGCAAAAGTTGAAATCTGATTCTCTTCTCACTTAAAGATTAAATTGGGAATAAGCAATAACGTCCAAGAATGTACATGGACAATTCTAAGATTAGTGTAATTCGCAGGAGAAATGATGCAAGTATAGTAGAAGATACACAGTGGGTTTTGCTGGTCTTTTCTTTGTTTATCAGTGCTTTATTTTTACGGTTTACGTAACATGGTTTTGTTGCAGGCATTTAGAAAAATTTATTTTAATTAAGGTAAATTTTAACTTTTCAAATTTTTTTGGCCTCTATCAATTCTGTTAATTTCTTTGCTGAAGAAAGCAACTGATTTTTTTTTTTTTTTTTTAAAGTGACTATTAATGCACCTTTATCAAAGAAAATAGAAACACCACAACCTAGATTAAACATTAAAAGTAATAAGCGCTACTCAACTCTAGGGAATGTTTTTTTCCATTATCCTGAGAAGACAAATGAAATCTACTGAAACAGAAAATAATCTTTTTCTATAGGGTTCATTAGATCAGATCTCATCTTTGAGTGGAATGTGGAGCAATTTTGAATGTTTATATTTTATAGATAAAATCTGGATTCTACCGTACTCTCTTGTAAGACTCAATAGATTGATTTGCGATCTTTATTTCATATAAATTGTTCTTATCACATTCATACCGCCAGCTTTGCTTTAATTGTGAAGGCAATTTAGTGAATTCAAGAACTTAGTATTTTCTGTTATTTCTTTTCTGCACACTTCACTCATAATAATTATAAATTATCGGTCCTTTTGCTCTTTCCGCATTTGAAAATTAGTTTTGAACACACTTTTTCTAACGTCAATATCAACATCAAACTGAATTTGAAATATTATAATGTTATGTGATTTTATGAAGCAAATAAATAAACAAAATCAGGCACTTCTTAAAAACTTTCTAAGAAACAGTTTGTCCTTCAAGAAAAAAGAACCCACTATTTTGGCATGCAGTGATTGCTATCAGAAAGCCTATTAATTGTGTTCTGTCATCACAAGCAGAAAGGGAAAAAAAAAAGGTTTATTAACCAAGAAGTGTTTTCAAAGATGGTTATAAAAAATGTTGACAATTTGTGTAAATGATATTTGCTTTTTAAAAATATTTTAAGTTTGAAATGCCTGTTATCAAGACATTGTTTTTCCCACTGATGTCTCTTTCTGTTTTAATAAATGCAATCCACAAAGGTAGAAGATATTTGTAAAAATGTATTACTGTTATAAATGTGCCAGAGGGATACAAAAAAGTTTAATTTTTATGTATAGAATATAAATATCTCATAGAGGGTAAGATTTATCTAGTTTCTGCTTAGGGAATTTTGAAGATACTCATTAGAAATAATTTCAGTGATACCCACGTAACGACTACCAATAGAATCACTGGAATTCTGTTAACATCTGAGTCTCATGATCATGGGAGATGTTTGTTCAGATTCTCTTCTCATTGTCACTTACGGTTTTAACCGTCATTCCTGCACGCACAGGAGGAGTAACTGATAGAGCAAATATGAAGTGTCTATGGAATAATTAATGTGAAAATTGTCCAAATAAATCAAGGATTAGGTGTTTATTAAAATGGGAACTCAACAACTTTTCTGCAGAGATTTTCACTGAATGCTGAATATAGCTAAGATCTCTTCTTGTTCATTTTAAGTTTCTATCCCATGAAGTAGTTCAATATACATTCAAAGGAAGGAAGGCTGTCAGGAAAATGAGTCAATGTCTCAACTATTTTTATTTTTTTTTCTTTTTTTTTAGATTTCGACACTGCTGCTCATAGAGCTCACCAATCACCTCTCATCCAAAATCAAACACAGATTCCATTGCAGGTTTCTGCCCCTTGGTACTGACAAGCAGAGAAGTAACTGCTTATAAGAACTGGATATGAAGTATTTAATCCATTTTGCTTTTGCAGTACTCAAGTAGAATTTCACTTACATATTTGGTCCCTTGCAAACAGTCACAGGCATACAAATTTTGTGGATTGATTTGTCAGCAGTACACTTCAAGATCAGGCAAAATCATTTGTCAGCAAAGCATTTCAGGATTAGGCAAAATCTTATTAAAAAGCTAGCAATGTAAATTACAGGTTACATTTTTAAAAAGTTATAAATGTAAATTAGAACTTAATATTGACAAAGCAACCTAAATGCACACTGGTCCTTATTATCATGTCTATTAGTATTCATATGCAGAATTTTTTGCCTTGATTAATTTATATCATTTTGAGAACGACATTTTTTCACTTCTATGTAATACTTGCTGGTAATGAGAGGTTGTACATGTGCCAGTGTCTTTCTGATAACTTTTATCTTATGGCAGGAGGGCTACTAATCAACTGCCAGGAGGACTACAGCATCCGTGGGAACGCACAGACATGCCTGGCTCGAATTGTTACTCACAGGGACCGCATATGAGACTTTAAGACAGAGAAGATGTCCAAAAAAATGGGAAAGATAAAAAACCAGGATCATGCCCTTTTTTGGTTTCTTCTGACACCACAGGAAAGAGTCAGATTTAAATGCAAGGGGAAAAACAGTGGCAGGGAAATTCCAGCCCCAACTCTTTTCCTTGCGACAGCACAGCAGGGGCTACAATGAGATCTTTGCCATGGAGAGCTTGGTCAGGTTTTTTAATTCACCTGGGATATACAGGGTATGGCAAACTGTGTCACTTGAATGGTAAGGAAAAAGGAGATGCAAATTAAAATATGACATAGGTAAATCACAGTTAATGTTAAGAGTAAACCTCTTAAACTCTCCATAACTTTAAATTAGAAGGCTACCAAGACTGCTGATAGTTTCACAAGTGATGTTTACTACATTTAAGGCTTGTGATCTAAAACAGAAGGAGAAATCTGAAGCAAAAGAGAATCTAAACTGGAAATACAGCACACATCTATAGGGGTTACTGCTTTCTAACTGTCCCAAGGCACGAGGTGCAAACTGCATAAAATCATCCTGAATGCTGGAACTTTTTGTATAACAACAGTGAGGCTGAACTTAACATAGTTTTAACTTCAGTGAAATTGAATCAGATATTAGATGAACATGACTTTTGGTCTACATGCAGTACCAGCCACTTATTGTATTTCACTTATTAGTGTTCTTTAGAAGTGAATTAAGAAACATCTGTTGAATTGTGCAGAAAGAAAAACAAATACAATCATTTAATCTTACTTATCCAAATAAAAATATGTATATTTGTGCATCACATAAATGTGTTCTGGTGTGCCTTTTCATTTTTGATACTAGCTTTGATTGAATAGATATTCCAAAATAAAAACCATGAGCTTTGAGAAACTTGTCTTCCAAATTTCAAATGGTGTTCCTTGTACCTAACGCAGTAAAGTTCCAATATAAATGTAAAGTATATGCATAACCTTAGAATAGAGTACCATTTAAGTTCACCACAATTTAGAAACAGAAAATCATAAAAACATTGGTAAATTGTTATTACAGCAGAAGTCAGTTTACACAAAAACATTTTCTGTAAATGTTATTTTTTACTTCTTTTATGGCTTGTCTTGTGTTGAAGAATATACTCCAAAAGATTTTTACCTGACTATAGATATTTTCTTAACAAATGGAAGACATTTGGGATTAGACTGACTGTATTACAGCAATACACATTTTTTCTCCAAAATTTACTGTACTGAGAACTATTCTGATACCAACTTGTGCAGCTTATAGTGGATTCACAATATTATATTTAAAATAGCTCTACAAACCTCTGCAGTCATCTCAGAAATATAACTAACATAATTGTTAGTAAGCTTTTAAAAAAATAGCTGAAACAGAGCTTTGGTCTGTACTGACTGCTGGATTGATTAAGGAACATTTTAATTAAATACATTTCTTTATGAAGTACATTTTGGACTATGGAGTCATTTGTTAGGGAGACAACAGGTCAGTGTTCTGTTCAGTTCAGGTCACTCCTTAGTCTCCAAAAGTTTTAAAAGTCTCTCCTAATGATCCTTATTGGAGATATGCCACTTCTTGACATTACCATTAATGGTGTACACAATAGTTTAGGACTGCATCTGGGAAGTGGAGGGTATATGTTTAGTACACGATGCTGTCTTATTCAGACAGCTGCAGAACAAACAAACTAAACTGGGGACTCCCACATACTCGCTGAATGCCCTCAATACCAACTTGCTAAGTGGCTTAATTGTCATTCTGGGGCTGAGAGCTTTCTCCCTCTAAAAAGAAGTGTCAGTCCATTATTTCACCCAACTATAGACTGGGAAAAACATGGAAATTGAGAATATTTCTGTAGGAATGCTAAACACTGTCTTTACTGTACTGTATATTTCATATATGCCGTCTTTTCCACTGCTGTGGTAGGCAAGAAATCGATTTGGAACATGCAGAAAAAGCAACTTCACACACAGGTTACAGGCTAAGCAGGAGGGCTCACATCAGTGTTTTTGAAAATGACAACATTCTCATTTATCAATGTGTGCAGTAACAGTGAGAAATCCATCTGGCAGAAGATAACTGTAAAGTTAGTAGAAAATGGATTTCATAGTTTCCATGAAAATTTTAAACTCTTGTGTGTTCCTTTCAGACTTAAAATAATTTTCAGTAACTAAAGGAAGTGCAATAATATAAAATATTTGCATTTGTAGACATCTGAAATAGTAACAATTGCATTTTACAATTTCTTAGGGGTTTCTGATATTCTTTTTTAATTTACATCACACTCACATTTTTATCCTATCTGAAAATCCCTTCACATGTTGCTGGTCCAGCATCCCTACTGAAAACTAGTATCACTTCTCACTTCCAGTGGAGATATCTTGTGTCTTTGTAAGCCATCATCTGGTTGCTTTATCACACCCACTTCCAGACTATTCCACCTCTCTTCAAAACTGTCAACTCTTGTGACCTGGGCATTAGTCGCACTGGTTTGACACCTGTACCATATATATGCCCCCTGACAGTTTCTCCTCTATGCTGAAAATATGCATACAGTAACAAGCAACAAGGCCTCTTTTCTGCTCCTGGATTTCATGCATGATACGTTATTAGCTGATCTATCTACTGCCAAGAGCAGCAGAGAGTCTGTGGAGCTTCTCTGTATTCCAAGACTCAGTCCTCCATATGGAGACCTGTACAAAAAAGGAGATGAAATATTGCAGGAGTAAGTGGTGAGTTCACTTTCACAGCTAACAGTGTGTGCATTCATATTTTATCCCTATTCACAGCACAGGGTTTGCTGCCTGAGTCTCATTTTACGGACCAGGATAGAGTTGACTGGTCCTCCTGTTACTACCACCAATGGTTTTGTAAGTTTTTCTGTTCAATTTATTTTACTAATAATATTTGAATTAATTTTAATTAATTTCCTATCATATCAAGGCATTCAAGGCATGTGTCTACCTTTAAGCAAATGATAGATGCGCTACATTCAAAGGATGACTAATCACTCTCTAAAAAGATTTAAGTACTCCTTTGAACCTGACCTTAATTTTTACGTTACAATATCAACTGTAAGTGACTACTGTTCTCTTTACAACATCCTGGGAAAAACATTCTGCAAGAGAAGGCTTGAGGCATTTAATCATCAGGCTTTTCTTCATGTTATCAGAGGGAACAAGATTGTTCTTGTATCCTTCATCTACACAGAGTTCCTGGGACATGCAGCTGCTTGGAGTCTAGCATCCCTGACACACTGTCAGTGGAGCTCTATAACCAGATGAACCAGGGCTGGCTGCAGCTTATCTTAAAATTCCTTTTAAAATGTTAGCACCACTATGGAGAAAAACTTCAGTTAAATTTACTGAAAAACTAATACAGTTCCATGCCTGGTAATTAAGTATTTGTACAATATGAAAGAACACTCTATATTTTATGTTTCAAAGCAAGAAAAAGCATAAAATCCTTTAGCTATGCACATACAGTCACACAAAAGTAGCTGCATTGACAATATTGGATGTAAGGATATTGCTTTCTGGCTATGGTGGCAGGCAAATATTGTGATTTAATTTTTGTTACATTTATCCAACAATTCCAGTAACAATATATGTACCATGAGACTCAACCCATCCATAACACTTGCCTGCCTCTAAGTATTTATAATAGATTATGTTTTAAAAGTAGGTTTGATTAACCTTGCATAGAAGCTATCTTTCACAGTCACCCTGTTTTTTCAAGGTTACATTTCTTCAGATCTCTGTTGTGTTGACAAGGTCGCACAATTGCACCAGTGTGGTACAGTTTGGAAGGGAACACTCCTGTAGCCTCATTAAAAGGATTCTGAGCGTTCACACCAAAGCCTGTTTGGTTTTCTTTTTTTGTTACAGCACTAGCAAAAACTCTTGCCTGAAGAATATACCATTGCTTTGTTGATTTCTCCTTACCCTTCCTCTTTGAAGCTGTACCCATTTTTTTCTACCACGATGTATACTTAAATTCAGTTTTATAAGATCCTCAGTAATTAGATACACAATTCTTCTGCAGAAACAGTAAAGCACAATCTCCAGCTATTTTTTCATACCCTGCAAACCTCTTAACCACTCTTTGAAATTAAAATAACTTTCCTTGCACCCCTAACCTTCACTTTATATACCTTGACTGCACACAGGCAAAAAGATTCTCATTGCCTACACCACAGGGCATTTGAGATTGTTACCCAAATCTTAGTGCCACAGCCCTGCTTTAGCTGTTTGCTCAAGTGAGGTTGTGTGTACACATGCATCTGCACATGCTTGAATGAACAGAGTCCAGTTCAAACACATGTTTAATAATAAACTGAGTTCAAGACTTTGCACCTTTACTTAAAAAAGTGTATCTTAATTTCTTCAGAGATCCACCTGAGTATTGAATATGGACTATAGTGCATGAGCATTAGAGAACTGCCACAAAAAGGGGAGTGCTACCATCAGAATCTCCTCAGAGAAGAAAGAAGAGTTTTAGCTTCACTTCCCTTTGAACATAAGTCCCTCTGTAGCCTGATACCGAAGACATATGGGATCAGATGGAGGAAGCACAAAGTTGTTCAAAGTTGTTGAAGTGCAACCCTGATCCCATTCTCACTGTCAGGCCAACCAGCTGGGAGAAAGGAAGAGGAAGGAGTTGCACACTGACTTCTTTGCACTGCGTAAAAAAGATTGTGGCAATCCATTTGTTGAAATCTTCATTGTCTATTCCAACCGCAATATCCTTAACTAATTATCAAGTATTGGATATTCTGGGGCTCCTGAATATATTCATTGTTTGACAGAAAATAATTAAATAAACTTCAAAAAGTAACTATACAATCTTCCACATTTGAAATGAGTCCCCATGCTCTTCTATCCTTTTACTTCTATTCACATTGATTCAAGTGAAAACAGAATCAGTCCCTTCATAAACATAACTGGAGACCTTGGTCTTCCTGCTGCCCATTTCTTTAATATGTGAATGACTAAAATAAGGCTACATCACCTTTTTCCCTCCTTTTTCCACCTTAGTACTGAGGCAGGTACTAGCAGAAGGAATTTTCATAAAATTTTATTCCTTAAATCTCAATTTTCCTGTGTTTTCCTGGTAGTCACAAATTTTTCCTGTAGAAAATTTTTCCTGTAGAGTGAAACTGGCCCACAAAGTCAACCAGGGAGCAGTTAGTAATCTATTCAGTTAAAAGAATCTCAGGGAAAGCTGAGTGAGGGAAAAAGTATGCCTGTGTTTATCTTTGTATAGGGCTAAATACACACACATACACAAGCACTAATGCACACAGTATAAATAACAGGTATGTTCTGATTTAAAGTGTCAGAATGACAACCTCTTCAAATTCTTTTAAATGCTTCATAGGAGCAGAACCTGCCCATTTAGATATTCAGTGGCATGAACAGTGCTAGCTGTTGGACAGATGAATAAGATTCATGTTGACAGCTGTTTATAGCTCTTTTGGCTGCTATTTGTAAAGGGGGGGATACAAATCTGTCTATGTCAGCCTTCATGTTTTGATTCCACTATTGCAGGTGATGGTGGTAACCTATTACATGTGGCAAATGCTCAATAAATTAAGTATAGTGTCATTATCAAGGGGTACCTGCTCTGTTATCAGCGCAGACTGGCTGAAGCTGCTCAGAGGTGTGTGGTTCACAGCCATTGATGTATTCTTCTGTGTTTTTTGGTTCGATCTTGACAGTTACACTGCAACTGTCAAGTTTCAGTCCATCTCCCACGGTTTCTTTCACCAACTTGGAAAGCATATGTCAAAAGTACGTCTGAAAAATGTTAATTTCTTGTAGCCTATTGTTTCCATGATTTGCAGAAAACATCCTGATAGATCTTCATGTTTAGGAAAGTGAAATTCAGTGATGGAAAGGACCTAATGATTTCTTCCTGTAAACAACTTTTTCCTGCAGTAATTCACCAAGATGCCTTTTCTTCTCTTCTCTGTTGTTAAAATTTGCGAGGCAATGTGGTTTCCAGAACTTGCTGTAGGTTAATATTCTATGCCAGGACATTTTTGCTGATATCCAGACTGTATTTCTAATATATTTATTATTATTATTACTATTTGAAATGCTATCTTATATTATGATAAATACCTCCCCCTCCTTCTTTGTGTGTGCCCCCTTTTTATATTGCTGGCCCTGGTGAGTTTAAAGAACACCACACACAAAGCATCTGTTTTAACTAACAAATTGGGTCAGCTCCAATAGCATATTCTACACTCATGCAGCAAGAAATATCTTTCCTGCCCTATCCCCACAGACATAAAAAACCTGATGGCAACAGCAGCAAATACTGTCAGTATATAGTTTACATGAGTTTACATGAGTCACATGAGTCACATGAGTCACATGAGTTTACAAACCCATATATGAAAATATCTGTATTTCTAAAGGGGAAAATCCCATTACATTCTGTTCTTTGTCAGACAAACGCAAATATTTTAAGTATGATTTTTTTTCTATTTTCTTGCTCTATTACGCTGGGTGTGCATTTTGCACTATGCCCATAACCATGGCATGTCAGCTCATTGGGTTTTGATATATATCTATTATTCACCAAATGCGTAAATGGACTTACTGCTTATACAGCTTTCCTCACCAGGTGCTTCATGTGCACCTGGCTTTCATATTGGCTAGTGGTGTACTGAACCAGTGAAATAAAATCTCATATGCAAATAAGGGGACTCATTTGCATAAACAAACAAAACTAAGAGCAATCTGGACAAAAGCAATAAATGTGTAATCACAACAATGAATCACGCCAACTAGTCATTATTAAATCCTTCAGATTTGCCCTGGACAAATTCCTACAATGCCTTCATTTACATCATCTACCTGCAGTCATTCATTTTGGCTTTACACAGTGGAATTTGCTGTTCACTGTGGTGTTAGACTTTGTCAGCAGCCTGTATTGCTCAGGAAATTTTATTAGGAATAGGAAATTCTACAACAAGGGAGGAAAACAATTATGTATAATTTGGTGTAAATGTGCCTATTTTGAGGAGGAAAATGCTCCTAAAAAAAAGTAAATAAGGTTAAGTATGTGGGATTGTTGGGTTTTTTTTTATATTGTAGAAGTGTCTCTGCACTGCAGGTTAGTGAAGTGATCATGTAGACCCCAAATTTGTCAGTAATTGCACCAGCTAGTAGGCCTGGAACAGGTTAAAAGACCTCGGTACCAGGAGCTGTCTGAAACTGTTTGTCTTCACTCCGGTCTTGTACCAAAACAAGGCATTATACTGCTTTGGAGACTCAAGTTGCACAGTGCAACCTGGACTCATTAAGCTATCTGATAAGCTCCCTGCCCTTGATACCTGCTTGCCGCAGGGCAATTAAAGTTCTGAGACCGAAAGATCAATTTACACAGAAAGTGTCCTTTGAATCAGACAAGGACCAGCACGAGGAATATTAGTTCTACTATCTTTCTTCCACATAAAATCAGTACTACAGCTATAATTTCTAATCTTATTAGTAGTAATGCTTGAGTTGCATGCAAGCAGCATCTAGCCTAACACTCGAAATAACAACACGCACACTTACACAGTGGCATCTTCACATGTTAATTGACACTTCACTGCATAGTCACCAGCTTTCCAGCCACCAGAGATCGTGGGTAGCAGCACCCGTGCACCACCCAGCTGCTGACCGGGGAAGGGCTCCCACGCAGGTCACATAGGGAAGCTGTCACTGACACTACCTATGTCTCTCTGGCAGACTTCAGGATTCAAGCGGAGGCCTCTCCACACCAGGTCTGTTGTCTCCACACTATAATAAGCTCTTAGAGATACAGAAGTAAAAAACCAAACCTGCAAACACAAGCAAATGCTTAATGTGATATAATACTTGCCAGTTGGTCCATCGTCTGACCGAAATACTCCATTGAAGGGCTCTACACAACGCATGGCCATATTCTTAACTTGTTTTTGCACTGTTTTAGGCCCATAAGATTACAACTACTTAACTAAGACATAACGAGGGAGTGAACATGACAATCACTTCATTTCATTGTATTTGTGTAGAAATCTGATGTTTATTAGTTGGTCATTCACAATCCCTCTGTAACAATCAGTGAACACCATTCCCTGCTTTTCATCCAAACCTATAAAAGGCATCTAATTTATAAGGTTTGCCCTTTGACTACACAGATTCACAGATTCGACAGAGTTGGAAGGGACCTCCAGAGATCATCTAGTCCAACTCCCCTGCTAAAGCAGGATTGTCCAGAGCACATTACACAGGACTGCATCAAGGCGTCTCTTGAAGATCTCCAGAGAAGGGGACTCCACAACCTCCCTGGGCAGCCTGTTCCAGTGCTCCGTCACCCTCACCATAAAGAAGTTCTTCCTCATATTTGAGTGGAACTTCCTATGTTCCAGCTTATGCCCGTTGCCCCTCATCCTATCGCTGGAAACCACTGAAAAGAGTCCAGCTCCATCATCCTTCAACACACCCTTTAGGAACTTGTAAACATAGATGAGGTCTCCCCTCAGTCTTCTGTTCTCGAGGCTAAAGAGCCCTAGCTCTTTGAGCCTTTTCTCATAAGGGAGGTGCTCTAATCCCTTAATCATCTTGGTTGCCCTACGTTGGACTCTCTCCAGTAGTTCCCTGTCCCTCTTGAACTGGGGAGCCCAGAACTGGACACAAGGAAAGGACCTGTTAGAATGGGAACTTCCCAGGTATTAAAATTTCAGAATAAAGGAAAATATTGTTTAGAAAATTAAAAAAAATAGTTTATGAAGACTGTAATTGATTTCATGAGGAGAACAAGGGAACTAATTAAATCTTAAGAGTTGCTGATGACTAGTTAAGAACTATAAACAGTGAGTTAAATAAAATCCAGTGACAGGGAGTTTGTTTACAGATAGCTTTAATCCTATGGGAAGAAAAAATGAGTAAGATTTCTTGTCATTTCTTTACATCATGCCACTTACAAGCAGTGGCTTCTTGTTCCTGTCTTCACTCCTCCCTCCCCCCCCAATTGTAACTTCTGTTTAGCTGTTATTGTTATATAGGTCTGTAGAATAATTTAGACTGGAAAAGATTTTGGGGTGTTAGGTGGTCAAAAAACTTCCTTGAAACAGGGCTAATAAAGGGCCTTGTACAGCTGAGTTTTGAATATCCCAAATGATGGAGGCTTCAGAGCTGTTCTGGGCACCTGCTAAATGTTTGATGATCCTCATGTGTGAAATTTTTTTTCCTTATGGCAGGTTGGAATTTCCATTGCTGCACAGGGCAACTGTTGTCTCTCATCCTTTCACTGTGTAGCTTGTGAATAATGTCTCTGTCTTCTCTGTAGCTGCCCATTATCCAGTTGAAGAGAGCACTAAGTTCCTCCTCAACCTGCCCTCCTCCAAAACTCAGCAAATGCAGCTCCCTCACCCCCTCCTTCTGTGGCATTTTCTCCAGCTCTGAATAACTTAGCGGCCATGCACCGAGATCTCTTCAGTTTCTCTCTCTTATACTGGGTGGTGAGAGGAGCAGCTCAGGCTCTAGATGTGGTCTTATAAGTGCCAAATAGTGGTGACTAACCCCTCCTGGGTGGACTTTTACTAATGCAGCCCCTACTGCTACCAACTAGTAAATTAGTAGTAATTAGTTAACCTTCACTGCTGCAAGGGCAAGCAGCTGGCTTGTATTTTATTTGCTGTCTACCAGGATCCCCTTGTCCTTTCCTACCAACTTCTGCTTAGCCAGAATGGATTGAGAGCAGGCCTGAGGAGAAGGACTTGTGGGTATTGGTGGATGAGAAGCTCAACATGAGCTGGCAATGCTCTCTCAGCCATATCCTCAGCTGCATCCAAAGAAACATGGCCAGCAGGTCAAGGGAGGTAATTCTCCCCCTCTACTCTGCTTTTGTGAGACCCTGCCTGCATTCAGCTCTGGGGACTCCAACATAGGAAGGACATGGACCTGTTGGAACGAGTCCAGAGGAGGGCCGTGAAGATGATCAGAGGGCTGGAGCACTTCTCCTACAAAGACAGGCTGAGAGAGTTGGGGTTGTTGAGTCTGGAGAAGAGAAGGCTCCTGGGAGACCTTATAGTAGCCTTCCATTATTTGAAGGCAACCTACAAGAAAGCTGGAGAGGGACTTTTTACAAGGGCATGTAGTGATAGGACAAAGGGTAATGGCTTTAAACTGAAAGAGGGAAGATTTAGATTAGATATTAGGAAGTCATTCTTTACTCTCAGGGTGGTGACATACTGGAACAGGGTTTACAGAGAAGTTGTGGATGCCTCATCTCTGGAAGTGTCCAAGGCCAGGCTGGATGGGGCTTTGAGCAATGTGGTCTCGTAGGAGGTATGTCCGCCCATGGCAGCGGGGTTGGAACTCAAAGACCTTTAAAGTCCCTTCCAAACCCAAACCTTTCTATGATTCTGTGACCATGCTCCCACCATATTATCATGTTCCCATAATATTATACATTCCCAATATTATCATCTCTCTATGACCGTGCATAAACTTTTAATTCCTGCTATGTTTTTTTTCCTATTGTATGTGAACTTATTTGTGTACAGGTGTTAGAGCTGGGCCCCTAGTTGTGCCACTTTCCCAGAGTAAGTGTGAGAGCCTTCTCCACCATGTTGCCCTCGAGAAAGCTCCTCCTTGCTTTGTATTTCTCAGCTTCTCTGATCTTTATTCTCCACTTTCCAGTAACTTGGTTTAAAACCCTTAACATTGGCTTAGTGAACTCGCTTAAAAAGGTGTTCTCTCCTTTTTTTTTCCCAGTTGGAATCAATTTCTCTCTAATAGCCCTCATTTTTTAGGGAAAGTCCTTTAATGATAAAAGTCAAGGCACATGTTGACCTGCAGGATGCAGCCACTCCTACCTGATCTTCTACCACGGACTGAGGCAATATCTTTTTTTCCTGTAATTATATTGAAAACCAAACCTATTATAAATTTTTATTTCTGCTAAAGGAAAGAAAGTAAAGTTCTTAACACTTGCCTTGTATGTATCAGTGGTTCTTGAGTATTTTTTAATTCAAAGAGTATTTAAACTCTGATAATTTATGAATCACCATGTCAACTATTCTTCAAAGTTGTGGGAGAAAGGAGATCATAACTTTCTTAGAATTTATAAAATGTTATGGTGGTACAAAACTGTAATTTCATGGTCATTACTAAAAGCCTTTTTAAACTGTAATATTGATGCTAAAGCCATAAATATTTGGGCTTGCATCTTTTGTGGAAGTTTAGAACTATAACACAGTTTATGAGTTTTGAGTGGACTTTCAGCTGGGCCTGAAATGCACATGTAGCAATTCTTGAGCACAAACTGATACCAGTGCTTTACACAGGGTGTTAATTGCTTAAAACAGAAATGTGGCTTTTGAAGTAGTTTTGCAATTGCCTTGGTTTTGTGCAGATCAAAGAACATATGGTGGTCCTTTTTGTAAGAATATGTGACTGAACTCCATCAGTGCTACTGAATATTTGCTAAGCTCCCAAACCCATAGACTGTGGCTAACCTGTAGGATTAGATAGTTTAAACATAGTTTATTCGCTCAGTGACAGTCTGACAGTAACTGCAGCTACATGGGTTTTTTTTATAGGGTCTTCCTCTTACCTTGCTAATTTTTGACATAAGGACAGACACTATAATAATGTCTGTCTAAATAGATGCATCTCTGAATAACACTTTGGGAAAATAGATGGTTTATTTTCCCCAGATTAACTTCACAATTTTCTTGATAAAAATCTGATAGGTTTCAAAATGTCAACAGTTATCATATAGATGTTCTGCTGTCATAATGGCAACCAGTGTTATCATGTTTCATTCTGATTGACTAGGGTTGAAAAACTGGCTTATGTTCATATGAAAGGGGAATTAAAAATCCTCACCATTCACTTGTCTTTAATTAGAATTCTTTTTATCAGTCCTGACTTGGAGGCACCACTTTAGGAAAAATAATTGATCTCACTCTCATTATTCAGTATATTCCAAGAATAGTAAGCAGTATTAATGCTGATAATTAACACCATCACTGTATTCTCAGTCAATTTTGTTTAAAAAAAACCCCTCTGGCAGGGAGTTCTAGGGTTTTTGGTGGCTTTTTTTTTAGATTCAGTTGCAAATTTCTGGTCTTCTTGTATCTCCCCTCTCCCTCTTTCCAGAAATCTCATATATGAGAGAAAGGAAATGTTGTTCATCCCTCCCAATTCCTTCTCCCCAATTTCATTCACCCCTGAGAATGGTTGTTTCAGCATCTCATGTTGTGCATTGACCTAAACGATATCTGGTATTCTGGCACTGCACAGGTGAAGGAGGCACGGTAGCTGCTGCTGCTTTATCATGCTGCTAGACATGATGAGGAACTGCAGTGGCTGGGGTGAGGAGATTTGAGATAGTAATCAAACAACCTGTCTTGCTGGTTTTAAGCTGCTGCCACTCCTGTCTTACCACAGAGGTGGCCTGGATTATTGTGATAGATGTAGACAAATGCTCACCCTAAGGTGTAATGCTTTAGTGGTATATCTCTTGAGCTTACCTATATTAAAGAAAGCAATTAAATTTTGGTGAGACTCTGGGGGGAAAAGAGAGCAGAAATGATGTTTGAAAACAGGTATTTTTAAGGGAGTTGAGATTCCTGGATCTTTCTAAGGATAGGTCACAAGATTACCTACTCATCTCTTTCATAGAGACAACCTCACAGCAAGGGGATTTTGGACGCCTTGCATTCTTACTCCATAAGCAAATTATTCTCTCATCGTGTCTGACTTTTTATCAGTGGGAATGACTTTGCCAAATCTTGCAACAGTAATACAAATTTTACCAAGTGCAAGTCTTTAGTATTCAAAGTTATGTTATCAGCATTGCTAGCTGGCCACAGTCTCTTTCTGTTGCTAAAGTGAAAGTTACTAAAGAAAAAATGAAGAGTTCAAATTTAAAAAAAAAAAAAAAGAAAAAAAGAAAAAAAAAGGCTTGCTTTAGGGCTTACTACAAACTCTTTGGATGCTTCCTGTTTTTGGGAATGACTGCCTGGACAGAAGACCTACAGTACATTGTTCTCAGCCCCTCTTGAGGGACAGAGATATTACTGTGTTGTAAAGCTCACTGAAACAGAGCTGTTGGAGTTATCCAACACCATAGCAATGGTCTTTCATACCTTCTTTCAAATGTTGAAATAAAAGCAAAACATACAAAGCAAAATTGATCTCATATTTATAAATTTGAAGTGTGACTACTCATGTGCTCCAAATAAAAAAGCAGGGCCTGACCTAAAAATACTACCACCACCTCCACAAACCCCTCAATGAAGGTCTGTGCTTGCTGTGCAGAAAAGAGCATGTGAAATACAGTAGTCAATAATAGGGAAATGGCTGCAGTAACACTAAATGAAATTATAATGAGATTTCATCTGTAATATGGGGTTTAGGACCAATTGTCCTGTATTAAGAAAATCATTGCCACACCAGAGGTAAGTAAGAGAGATTAGCTGGAAATTGACAAAACACTATTATGAAAATGGAGACAAATTATTAGAGTCACTTAGCAAAGGAAATAGGTGCATAAGAAGGAAAATTATTCAAAAGTATAAAAAGCTGTGAAAGGTAGACAGATTTGTAATGACATAAGAGTAATGAGACCACACGATGGACCTGAAAAGCAAAAAATTAGGAAATTAATAAAACATACTTTTCAAAAAAAATGCAGTATTTATTGCGAGAGAAAGTGAGGAAAGTAAAGAAACTGGAAACTAGAAATTTGTAAAAATAATAAGAATGGAACCTGTCTAGAGAGTTAACGGTAATACAGGTAGCATTAATTGGTGAGGATTGCTAAATGTTCTTACTTAAATCTCCTGTTCCCTACTTAATCTCCTACTTAACACTGAGATGAAACTAAAGGCAGGGACAGGTTATCTCATGTTGTCTATTACACGGTTCTTTTAGTCTTCCTCTGAAGCATCTTTTGCTAGCCCGCATAGATACAGGAAATTAGATCTGAGTTTGAAATCTGATCAGATTTTTCTGTCTTTTAATCCTGCCTTATGTCTTTCCAATTCCAGCTAAAATATTCAAAACCATCTGAGGAGCTGTCTCTCAGAAGCATAAAGTTAAGGGAACAAAAGACAAAACAGCCCATACACAAACTTTCCAAATATGATTAATTCTTTTATAAGTCAACTAAAAGTCTTCTTATGAGTTTGCTTTTCATTGCAGAAAAAAAGATAGAATTTGAAGATTCTATTCTATAAAGCCCTCTGAAGAGCATCACAGTTCTGTGCAATAATCTATAACTGTATTTTCATTGTAGATATCTTTTATTTTATAGTAGCATTTTATGTTCCCTTGAGTCATGAATCAAGCACCATAGGCAAGATTCATCTGCTGAAGATGAAAAGAAGCAGACAACACCCCCCTGGAGTCCATAGTTGATATTCTGCTTCAGACACAGAAATTGAGTAGTTATCCTTCCAGAATGAAGACAACTTATTTAGCACTATTATGAACAATTATTCTCTCTTTTAAAGTAAAACTGACAGACCAAAGTCTTTGTCAGTTCTTGTGAGATGCAGTTTTCTACGTGTGTGTGTGTTTTGAATCACCTTTTGTCTAGAAGCAAGACAATATTTAGAGTTAAATATTTATATTTTCTTAAGTAAAGATGACTTTAGTTCTCCTTCCTCCTTATTTCATCAGATGCAGTTTAGATTAAAATATTCAAAATGAGATATTTCACAAATCACTATCAGATGTATCCTCAGTCAGATGTGTTATAATTTCTAGCATTTGGTTAAAGAAAGTAATGCTTCTGCTAATAGTCCAATGAATAGGTCTATCAGCCCACAGGCATGGTTATTGGAGCTGCCTTGGGACTTTCAGCCCTCAAGCCAGCTGGAAAAAGGGCTATCATACAGAAAATATTCTGAGACTCTGGGAAAAGATATATAGAGTGCACTGTGCCTTTGTGTTCTCCTAGCAGATGCTTACAGAGTTGTAATGCAATCTCAGAGGAGTCTGTCTGCCATTTCACTTGTAGGGTGACTGCAACTATCACAGATGCTTCAGTGAGATAAATACAGAGGAAGGAGAGGGAACAGAATAAGTTAACCCTTCAGTGATATAGCTGGAAAAATGTGTAGAAGTAGACATAGAAAATGTAGAAGGAGAAAAATGGAGAAGGTTTCTGAATGGAATAGTTGCCGTGGGAAACCAGTCTCTCTAGAAATATAGATACTAAATGATGATGTTGTATTAAAGATGATATGTTTTCAATGCTTATTTACTCAAAAATATTTTTTTTTCTGGGTGTTTACTTACTGGTGGCTGGTGAGCCATGTTTTTTTGTGGAAAGAAATCAACACAACCTGAAGAATTAATCTCTTCAAACATAAATCAATCAGAAAAAAACCAACAAACCAGCAGTCTTAAAGGATACTTTTCAATTGATATCTTCTGCTAGTTAAATGATCATTGTCTGTCCTATAGAAATGTTATGTAATTTGAAATATCAGTGCCTCAGTGAAGTGCCTAATTAATACATTTATTCCTACAGTAAACAAGAATTCAATGTCTGTCACTGCCTACTATGCAGAGATGTTTGGATAAAAAAAAAAAAAAAGCAAAAAAAAAAATGTTTTATAATTAATTCCATGCACTTTGAAGAGCTTTCTGTTTGATTTATAATAATGACCTCACTAGACAGAAGAGCTTGGACTAGTGTCTTTAACATGTCTTGTTCCCCAACCAGGATTCTAATCTAGGGTACAAGAAGTCAATTAGTAGAAAAATGTAAATTGCTGTCTTTTGTTAAGCAATGATTGTATCATTTAAACCAATTTAACATTTTGTGAAAAACCTGTCTCCTAATCCTAGTTTTGGGAGGAAATAATCATATACTCTCAAGGAAAAAGGGAAAAAAAACCCCGAAAAACCACAAACATATTTTTTAAATGTTATGTGAAAGATACATCATTTTGGTACTGCTGAAGGACAGTAATGATTTGAAGAGTTTGCTCCATAGGATTGCTGTTCATCGCCTGTTGAAATCAACCTCAATCAATGCTCTCTGCAAAACTCTTCTTAGTGTTGCATACCATGCTGACCTTAAGCATTTGCTCTTCAGTCAGAGGTAAGGTGTTTTCTGTCTCTCTTTAAGAGCTTCTACCTTAAAGTACCTGTCAAGGAATAACAAATAAGCAGAAGTCCCAAATCAAGAGGACTCCATCAGCATACAGGTTTATATAAAAGGTTGCAGAGGGAGCCTGAATTAAGCAACATTTTGAAACATGCCCTTGCTTCTACATCTTATCTATATGTGGTATGTTTTGCATTTGACTCTTTCTAATGGATTTTTTCTTCTCCACAATCAATGGTTAAATACTTGTTTTATTACCTCAGGTACTGCAGGGGAGAGTTCAACCACAGATTTACACAAAGCTCTTGGAAAGTCTCTAAAACAGTAACTACCCTAAAATTGTTGATTGTCCAATTTTGATAAAGAGATATTTCCAAAGAACACCATTGGCCTAAATCCTTGGAAATAATTTATTTTTTTTTAAAAAGGATATTTTTATGCACCTTTTAAAAAAAAAAAAAAATTATATTTACCACCTAATAATTTAAGGAAAATAGAACTGGTTGATCATAGTAAGTAAATTATTTTATCAACAATTGCTGGTACTGTCAAAATGGGTAACAATCACTTTTGCCAGATGGTGCAAACCTCTTTCTCTAAAAAGAAAAACCACCCTAATATGGAAAGCAAAAAGTGAAAGGTCACTTTGTTACTAGTCTCCCTTGTGTACCAGATATCAGAGTATAAACAGAGAAAGTTACTGCTCCTTTTCTCTAGGATGTAGTAGAGGTATTTTAATGTCACAGTAGCAAAAAACAACTGGTAGACACTATCATAGTTGTACATCAGTCTAGAGAATTTTTCTTTCTCCATCACAGAGATCCCCAGTGAATAGCCTTTTGTTCAATTAGGCTTTTCAAGTGTAACAACTGCTTTTGTGACCAATGAAATCGGAACTGAACCAGGCACGTGTACAACTACAAGCACAGTGGCTACAGGTAAGAAGTAGGTAATTTCTGGAGCTAAAACACTCAAATCTACAGACTTACAAATTAAACTAAACAACTGAATTAAAAGGCTGGATTTTTTCTACGATATTCAAAGTTAGTCAGATAAAGAAAATGTATTAGCAGTAGTAAATAAACTGAAATAAACTGTATTTACATCTTAATTTCAGAATGTATGTAAAAAATATGTTGCAAAATAAAAGCTCATAAGAGCTCATCTTAAAATAGTGCTGTCAGTCTATCTAGTCAGATTCTTGACTGATGTAAATTGTCATCCCTTCTCTGAAGTCAACAGCTTTATGCTGATTTAAACCTATTAGGAATTTGACCCTATAAATCACTTTAAGGATTAATTTTGGTTTATAGGTGTCAGATATAATTTTTGGTTCAAGAAGATGGTCATGAGTCTGACAGATTTTGACAATAAAAGTTAATTACAGGCAACACGATGAAATAGAAGCATAAACACCTGATTTCTGCAAACTCTAGAGGCTACATGGTAGTAAACCAAGTACATTGAGAAATCACTCAGCCAAAATGCATGAGAGAATATATCAATTATGAAACTAACAACAAAATCATGTCTATACAGTTTAGTTATCAAAACGAATTAAAGAGTTTTAACTAAGGTATACATCCTAGATTACTGTCTTTCAACCTGGAATAGACTGAAAAGCCATTCGATGTTCTCTGTACTGTTCCACAGAAACATTTGACTTTGACTGAAAAGTTAACAATGAAAGTGTTTTCTGTTGGTGCAGAAATTCTGGTACCACTGAACTAAACAATGAGTAATTATATGCTTCTGTGAAAGGAGAGCAAGAAGAGAAATGTCCTATTATGCATTCCCTACTGTTGCATCAGGCTGAAACAGTACGTAACTAACCCACCAGATTGTATGGAGGGTTATGTATGGAAGAAAATGTTCTTAGAAATATTTTTTGTAATGTCAATGTAGTTTTTTGTGTGTTAGCATATGTGTCTATGACGTGCATGTGTATATACATGTTTTCTATAGAAATCTTATGGTTTCATGACACTGCCTGTCCAGGGCAGTACTAAGCTAATACAAAACCACAGAAATACCTATTTGGGCTCCCTTTCCACAAATTTTACTAAAAAGGAATTATATGTTACAGTAATTCAGTTTAAAACTGTCTTTATCTCACCAAAAAAATTAAAATTTAATTGAGTCAATGCTGCTTAAGGGTAAATAAACAGACATACTTATGTACGATCTATCATATTTGATTTATTTGAACATAAAGCCAATTGTCAGAACCCTGAGGGCTCTAACAAAACTTCCATGCCCTGACCAGCCTCTCCCAGGGCTTCCTGACAGGCTTTAAGCCCAGGGGCTTAAATAGAGTTTTAGATGTGTTGTAGGTAGCCCTGTCTTCAGCAGTCCTGACTTGCTGCCTGAACATCCCAGATTGACCCAATCTCACCTTGTGTAATGGTCCCTAGCCCCTGGCACTATCCCCACACTGGCTCTGCTCAGGTTCTGTGGGATTGCCGCTGTTTGGTGGCACAATGCCCTGCCCTGGCCATGACCACAGCCTGGCTTCCCTTGCAGAGTAGTCCCCTGCCTCTTGCTCCCTGACAACAAGGCAAATGAGACAGTGGTAATGCAGTAACTTCACTACACAACACCCTCTTCGAAGTCGAAAGATCAGGTGAAAAGAGAAAAAAATAACAAGCCAAAAATTTTGCACTTTTTTTTAATAGATCTTTAGGGACAGTTCATTAAATATCGCACAAGATGGACAGGATCTGAGGTCTGGACAAAGATCTGAGGTCTATTGAGGTTACTCTCCAATCCAGTGACTGCATCTCTCATAATACCAGGCTAAGACCAGAACAATACATTTGTTTTGGGCAGCACTTATTCCTGATGAGTTGTTTCTCCTGTTAGGACAGAGCAGATATATTCCCCTTCAAAGCACGTAAAAGATTAGTGTCCAGGACATTCAGTATTCTAGTGTCTCTCTGATCAAAAGTTATAACCTAGATAGTGAAAGCTGTGCAAGAATAAAAGGGTTTCACCAAATCATTTAAGTTTTCTAAATAGTAGGTTTATGAAATGGCATCCTTAAAGTTGTTCGGCAGCTGATTACGTGGTTCATAAAGATAACCATATCGCACCTACTTTGTCAGAATTGTAGCTAGAAAGGATGTTTCCTCCTGTGATTCAGTTGTTATCATTTATATCCCAAGGGATGAAGTTATCTCCCTCAGCTCTTATCATTTTATGCTAACTGCAGATGATTCACATTTCTGAGAAAGTCATGCTTACCTGTCAAATTTATCAGATTTTTAAAGGTAAGCACAAACCTGTCTTTTTTTTCTCATTCTTTTTTCTTTTGCACCTTACTAACTGAAATAGAAGAGTGGTGTTGTTGTTTTTTTCTCTCTTTATTAAAATAGAAAATATCTCATTGATTTAGCCTTCAGATTTCTGTGGAACTTACTTTCTTGCTTTCACTCTACGTTTGTTGAAAAGGAATAACTACAACAGAATATGATGGGTTTATTTTAGAATTGTGACTGTAAAACTGGATTTCTTCATTTATGCTTCCAGCATTGTCAATGATCGTGGAGTGTAAAGGGTCTTAAATAGAGAGTGAATGTCAAGTATTTTCACTCTAATGTCCTTTCATATTGCTAAAACACAGTAATATGATTCCAGTGTATGCGAAAATTAACCTCTGTGAATCAAAGTGGCCATGATATATGTAAAAGACAATTATATATCATGTCCTCATATGCCAAAAATATGGAGGTCAGAACCTTTCAGCTGCAAAAATGTAGTTAATGGACAAAGTTAGCACATGGTAGTAGGTGTCTTACTCTTTCTGTGGTGTGGTCACCAGAGGGGGATAATTGTGATAACATATAGTACTAAAAATGATCCAAGAAGCTATATTTGTCTCTAAGGAAGTATTTCCCAACCTACAATAATTTTCAATTTTCAATTTATTTTTTCATGTACACACTAGAATAATCAATAGACATTTGGATGAATAATGAAGACAGGTGGAAAGTGTAATGTTTTATGAAGTTAAAATCACAAACAAAAAAAAGACATCTCAAAGGCATCTCACTAAATATTACTGGGGTTTTCATAAACATTCCCGATGTGATAGACTAACTTAATGTTCAAAAAAACGTAAAAGAGCTTAAATGGAATCTTAGAAAAAGGCGTCTTCTGAAATTCAGCCACAGCATAACTAGAGTAATATCTCATAAAATGAGAAACAGCAAAACACCAGAAAAGATTGATAGCTATAGATGAAACTGTATTCTCTAAGTTACAGTGGCTACATAAGTTATGAATGGTACAGCTATAAATGAATAAAGCAGTTATTGCAACTATAAAAACTACACTACCATTACAAGATACTAATTTTATTTATTCGTTATATATGAAGCATAATTTTAAGGATCGTTTTTACCGTCTAATAATATTAAGAAGCATAAAAAAAGAAATATTGTGAGTAGAAATGTGTCATGAATGTTCATTTGCTCATAACTGTATTTCTAGAATCATGTGCCTGGACTATATTAAGTAAATATTTTCCTGCATCTGCTTAATTTGAAACACTAAGAATAGGCAGGCAAAGTGTGTTGAGGTATTACAAGCTTTCTGTAACCCAGTCCTCAAATTATTAGATACACTCAAGAAAGAAAATAGGATAAAATTTATGGAAAAAAAATAATTAACTTCATAAATAGTAAAATATTTCATTTAAAATTTAAGTTATGTTGCTGCTGAAGAAAAATGATATACTCAAATTCTATCCCAGGCTTTCAAAAAGTTTCTGTTCATGTGTCATGTGATCATCTATGTAAATTATGTGACAGAAGAGCAGAAGAGCTAGTTCAGGAGTGGCCCAGCAATGGCAAAGGAGAGTGCCACACAGCCTTCATTGACATAATGTTGACATGTCAGTTAACTTGTTTGCTGAACACCACCTGGCACCACCTGCTGAGAAGGCTAACATGCAAGTAGTGTATATTGCTCTTGAACCTTCTTTCTCTCTTGTAGGATGCTTCCAACTTCTTCTTCACTGTGGGAGAGTAAAAAATGATTGATTCTAACAACTAACCAATTTCTACTGCTCTCACTAAGATAGCAACAGGTAGGAGCATTCATCTGTGATGGTCAACAGCCCATTAAGTTCCTGTATGAAATCAAATGTTTTAATCTGTATTTTTTAGTTTTCTGATGGAAAAAGAAATACTTCTTTTAGTAAGGCTCCCCACTTTTGTGAAGTTTACTTGTTGCTCATTTTACCTCAAATACCCACTATTGCTAACATCTTCTGGTCTCTACTGGGCTTTATACAGTAATTAATATTTTTTCTTTGCCAATTTGCTATTTGTAAAACAGCAGATATAAGTGAAATAATGCAATCTACAAAGAGCTTGCAACCTGGATACTTTTTGAGTTGAAGAGTAACAAAAACACTTGGGACTAACACTGTGACTTAAAGGTTCAAATCTAGTGCCCTACTCACTGAAACCCTTGACCTGTTTGCATATTTCTTCAGACGTTCATGCACATGTTTGGTTAAATGTACAGTAATAGATCTTAAAATGTCTGATTATATTATGTTCTTCAGAGGGAGGGCACCTCATTGAGGGTTTTCATTGTATAGGCGGGCATATTTACTGTTCTAAATGAGATTAGTGGTGTTTTATTTTATCAGATTATCCAGCATTTTATAGTATTTGTACCTTATATGTTCACAGCTGTTCTTGTATTGACTTCTGTTGCACCCTGAAGCCTCTTTGGTAATTTTGCTAATCAGACTGCAGTTGTCTCAAATTGGGTACTCTGTGCCTGACTGTGAAACTTTGGTTTATATGCCAGACAATTAAGGAAGAAAATCCATTTTTCAGTAACTTTATTGTGTTATTTAGAAGACAGCTGTGAAACCCACTAGAAAACTGGATCCCTCCACCCATGTGTAGTGGAAGGTTTATATACCAGATACCTTATTTTTCACTACCTCATAGGGCAATAAGATCTCCAACCTGTTGATGACCGTTCTTTATGGCAATATGTCTTTTAAATTAAAGATCTTTTTTACAAAAACCAAAATAAAACAGCCTACCTTAATCTGAAGAATCTGACATTTTTGTTTTTTTCTAGCCTCAAGGCAATTGCAAACATGCAATATAAGCAGACACATGCCCCTTGAAGCTATCATGAACCAGCGTTCAGAAGTAGGCATGAGAACTGGCTAAGAGAAAGTGCTGTGGAAAGACACTGGCATGGTTTGAGGAGTCTTTAAAGTTTATCTTGAAAGTTAAGTATGTCTAGTAGATGGGGTTTTGTCATTTAGCTTGAGAGTGCACATCAGTTCTCAAGAGCTTAGTGAAGTGATCGAAAGTAACCTCTTAAAGGAAATTCTCAGGTAGAGGTTATATCAAGTTTGACTTCAGGCTTAAAATCTGATTTTTTCTTGTATAGCGCACTGAGTATTTGCGTGCGTGGAACAAGACTAAGTCTGAATTTTACTTACATTTGTTAAGTGTTTTGAGAAAACATGCTGCCAAAATAATTGGTATTCATGGGTATAGAGGGTTTAAAACGGGTGAAATGTGTGTACATGAAGCAAATTATCACCCATTTGTGAACACACCAGCATCTTTATACTCCCTTTAATTTTCTGGGTTGGTAACCTCTTCTGTGGGGCAAAAGTCAGCTTCCTGGATAGGTAATATTGCAGTTAAGTTTTAGTTTATAAGGACTAATTTTAAAATCTGTATATTTTTTTATAATTTTTGCTTCTTTTTCCCTGTCTATTTTTTTTCCTTTATTTTTTTTTTTTAAAGAAGCAGTGGCACATAAAACCACATATAAAAGAACTGTGAAAGAAGTCCTTGTACAATCAGCAACCACTGAGCAATATATCCCTTAAAAAGCCAGCTATTTCTTTTGTAGACATTACCATCGTTACAAACTCCAACTTCTTATTTAAATTGGGATGCAAGGATTTCTGAGGGTGGGAAAACTTGGTATTATTTATCTTCTGGTTAAGGTTCTTTCTTATTGACATGTTATTTAATTTCTGACAGGTAGTTCAGAAACATCAGCAGAAAGCACTTTTTTATTCTCTACAAAAGCTAAATCTTCTTTTCTGTACTTTTCACTGTAGTAGAGAATTTATTTAGTACTGGATTGCTCTAAAACATTTAATGGTATGTTTTACTGTCTAGAAGATCCTTTCTACTCGGGTGGGATATCTCTATTACGGTAACAGCAAACAAATTCCAGAGAACTAATCAAAAGACTTTAGTGCAATCCAAATGTCCTAGCTTTATATAGGATTATTTTACATGAACCTTTGCTCTAAAAGTTATATCAGAGAACAACTGACAGCTGAACCTGTTGGGGGTTTCTGCTTGTGAGTGTCTACCTCATCTGACTGACTCACCACCTGTCTGTTATGTCAATGAAACACTAGGTATGTAGGGAAAAAGATAATTCTTACAAAAGAATTGATTTATTTCTTTACTCTTGCACAGGTATCATTAGGATACATATTTTTATAAGAATCAATTTAGGTACAGACTTGTACTGACAGACAATTAATCCTGCAGTTTACATAAATAGATATCCACTGGGTTGATATGATTTAAAATAGTCTGTAGAAATCGAGTCATTACACCTAACTTAAAAGGAAAGCTCAAGGAGATTAGTGTGTTCAGGTCAGGAGATGAGGACAGCAGAGGTGGAGAAAGGAAGGACAATCTCCATTTCTAAATAGGGAGACAGATGTCAGAGGAAATTGCATGTGTAATGGCAAGGGTTTTTAATAAGTATATTAAATCAAAAGAGGTAGAAATCACAAATTTTTGAAGTTGTAGATCCCATCTTTTCTATTTTCTAATTTTCAAATGGATAGTTGAAGCAACATGTCCAAAAATGACTTTCTTTCACAACATAAATTATTTTATGGAAGAAAAATGTATTAACAAAAACTAAAATCATGAAAATCTAGACATAAAAATTTACAAAGCAAGTGAAAAAGTGGTTCTATGGAAGAAGCAGCTTTGCTCTGCTGAAAGAACACTAAGGTAGGAGGAATGCTTTTCACTGGTACTAGTTCCTTCTGCGCCTCCATCCCATGCTTCCACTTCATCATTTCATCAAACAATAAAGCCTGAGGACTGAGCCACTGTGGTAGCACCGTTATGTTAAATTAAATACTGCAGTCCTTTACTTTTACCTGGTGGTTCAACTGGATGCCTTTGATAGTGCTTCAGGTTTAGAAATGCATGTATGGCCAAGGCTTTTACACAAGGAATGGCATGGGATTCAATTCCCAAGACTGTATACAAAATCTGAAAGTCTTATAGTTATTAACATCAAATAGACACAATGGAGGCACAGGGAGTTGGTTTCAAAACAGAAAATTAAATAAGGGTGCCTTGTGGCCTATGCTAATGCACTAACCATTGCATTATACTTCTCTCCTTAATAATCTTCAGAAAATTTATCCCTATTCAAACACACAAAAAGTAAAGCTACTATTAAATACATCTACTGCTTAATTTCACAGCATTTCCATTAATTTTCTATAGTGCAAAACAAACACGAAAGAGAGGTCTTCATCTCAGTATTAGGGACAACTCCTACGCATGGCTCTGTGGTCATGAAGAGTTGTGTCTGCAGTACTTCTAGTGCTGTATTCCTTTTGGATAATGTCAGAAGATCAGTTAGTGGGGTTAGCAGGGAAAAATGCACGAAATGTCATTGCTAAGTTAAAATTATTAAAAAAAATATTTCTTAACATTCTGTATTGTGAATACAGAAGAATAATAAGGAAGAAAGAAGAAATAATATACAGAAGAAATAATAAGGAACGTTGTTTATAACACTAGCTACTCTGTTTTATTATTATTATTTCTTGAGTGTCTTTGCCAGGGAGAAAGGTTTATTACATAAGTGATATCACGCTGCCTGTTGCTTCTTTTTATGGACATTAGTATATAGCACATATCTGCAAAAATAAAAAGCCTATACCTAGAATATGCAGACTGAATTTGCAGCTAATCATCTCTATATTTTGCTAGTTAAAATACTGAATTACAAATGAAATCGTAGGAAAAAAGTGATGCCTTCATTTTCATTTAACAAGATTCCTTCAGTACCCATGAGATTCATAAGAAATTAGATGCTATCTGAAAAGCTAGGATTTGTAATAATGGCCAAGATATTATGAGGATTAGAGGAATTTGAATGAACAATCCCTTAGCTCATAAAAGAAAATGATAAAGGATAAAAGGTAGCATTAACTTTTCAGGGGTCTTGGCTATGTACTCTACTGCAGCTGCACCAAATTAAAAGTCATTCACTTGACCACTTAACTAAATACAAAAAAACCCCCAACAACGTGAAACAAGAATCTTAAGGTCTCACAAGCAGGATGTTAATGAAAATGAAGCTATTAATTGTGCATTTAAATTTTTGTTATGACACTGGCCTGGATAGAGACTTTTCTGTAACAATTTCACTTCTGTCTATTTTCAGACCAGTTTAAGATTATTATTTTTCCAATGAACGCTTATATACCACCTCATATTGCTAGTTTGGGGGAGTACATTGGTCACAAAGCACAGTCTCACAAAGGATGTGTTAAATGTTTTGTAAAGTATAATTAAGCTATGCTGCCAAGTTTTGTACCGACTATTACTTCATCCTACTTCATCAAGAGCATTATCAGTGGCACTTCAAATTAGCTGAAGCATGGAATGGTGGCTGAAATCCTGTGCTCTGCTAATAGAAATTATAATATATTGTAATGTACTGTACTTAATTTACATTGTATTTAACTAGAAGAGATCCAGGGATCACTTGCCTCCTTGCCTCAGAGTGATTTGGAGGGCAGCAGAACCCAGGGCTTCATAACTTCAGCATAAAATTGAGCTGAAAGAAGTAACTTAAAGGTGATAAATTTCTTCCCAGAGGTCAGTGGAAAACCTCCAGTCCAGAACCTCAGCTTGGACCCTGGTGGGCTGTTAGAGATATAGTTATAATTTGGTTGTACATAAATTTTTATCAGATACTTTAAAAAATCTATTTCCCATGGTCAGTCGGTAAAGATATCAGCAGAGTGACATTCATGAGACTTTTTCTTTTATATAGGATGGCATGAAATTACAGAAATGTTCAAATCATAAGAAATACTTGATATTATACTAGCATATTAGTAAAATGTCTATATTGCCTTGGCTGTTTATTCCCAGACATAAACACTGGATAAAAGTGCTATTTCATAGGCAAAAATTCTGGTGGCTTAGAAACCACTATCTGTTATAGAGGCTCTGAACTGTGAAATATATCATGCAACTGAAAAGGCCACGTACCCCCAAAGGGTGCATAAAGTCTGGATAAGCAACAAGACAAATCCTTAATAACAACAACAAAGTAAAACCCTACAAAAAGGAAAGAAACCATTTTGTTTTATTTGGACAAGACTTCTTCAAAAAATTATATACACTTATATTAATAGCAATTATTTGTTTACCTGTGTCTACTGACAGAAAGAAAAATTGAAATTCCAGACACATGATCTGATATAATAAACATGTCTTGGATGAATGGATGGATGGATACATAGATAGAGGATGGACAAAAAGATAGATGTCGTTGAAGGGGGAGTCATGGCACATTATTTATACCTTCTACATGCATTATTTATGGGTTCCATTTTTCTGTGATATACTACCTTCACTACTTGTCACTTCAAACAAATTTCAAAGGTTTACATGTGTTTTGTTGGAGCAACATCACTCAGTAGAGCCTTGTTCCCACTGGTCAAGAAAAACATTCAAACGTAAAGTCCAATATCCTAAAAAAAAGCAACCAACAAAAAACCAAACTGGCAACAGACAGTCTTTTGGGTGTTCTTTCTGCAAAATTTGGTGTGTTCTTCAACTTCATTAACCAAACTTGGCTGAGTGAAGCCGACTGCCATGTTGTGGCTGGAGAACCACCTGGCCTATTGCCATCGTTAGTGACTGGAGAGCTGTCTGGCAGAAAAGAAGGGGTGTTGGTCGACTGTCAGCTGAACATGAACCAGCAGTGTGCCCAGGTGGCCAGGAAGGCCAATGGTATCCTGGCCTGCATCAGGAACATTGTGGTGAGTAGGACCCGAGAAGTGATCGTCCCCCTATACTCAGCACTGGTGAGGCCCCACCTTGAGTACTGTGTCCATATGGGCTGCAATGAAGAAAATTAACTCTATCCCATCCAAACCCAGTACATACTTGTACAATATATGTCTACATGCAGAGAGAAGCAGTGAGAGTTACGCAGGTGCTTTTTCTCCACTTTAACCTTCCTTGCACTTGGTCTAGACAGATATGGGAAGCAAGTGAACTGAAAAGGCCAAATACATATATAAGTAAGTGACATAATATTTCTATGGAATGATGTTTCATAGAAGAAAGTTTAGGAGGGAACACAAAACAGTACAATGAGGAATTTCCATAATAGAAGACTAGAGTCCTGCTTATATCAACCGTCATAAACTTCAGAAGTCTGTCCCACCTGCTAGGATTTACAGCTTCAACAGATAGAACAACATATTTTTGGCAGCAGCACCCTTATCTTCAATGTATACTCACACAGAAATCTACATGTATATGCTCATCATACAGACTCCTAAATAGGTACTTACAAATTACCCAGATGGATCTACTAATGGAAGATGAAATAATCAACTATTTGAAGATTTCATTGCTCAAATGTCATTTATGGTAGCCACATTTGTCAGATTGTGTTTGGTGTTATACAACTTGTACCTCATCCGTGTGAAAATCAGTGTATTTAATGATTAGGCAATGTCTTTTATGTGGGGTCACAGTCGGTAATATAGAGCTCACAGATAAAAATCTCAACATGGGCACAAAAGGAAGCATAAAACAGAGCGCCACTGCTACAACAGTCCCTCAAAACTGTTGGCAGTTGCATGATCTCAGACCACAACAACTAGAAGACCAGTTCATTGATTTCATGGGTAAAATATTGAAAAACGGCAGAAAAAAATCAACCTACTTTAATCCATTTTGTTCACAAAAGCTATGTGAAGAGTTTTAAGACTCTTTAACAAAAAAACTGGGGAGAAAAATTTCAGCTAAAGCTTAAGCTCTGTTTCGGCTGAGTAGAACTCAGTAGAAATAATGTGTGATTGCACACAGGACAGGATTTAGGGAGTTTGTATGAATAAAATAATTTTCCAACAGGTGTTAATAGAATTATCCATAGAGAAATATATTAAGAATATTTTCCTACATAGTCTTTCATAGGTATGTGCATCTTAAGGAATATAAAGAGCGTGCATGATTTATAAAACATACAAATTATATACCACAACCAGTAAGAATTTCAAAGGAAATTCTAGGGCAGGGTAACAGGGCAGCAGTGAAAGGAGTAGAAATAGCCAGTGAAGGCAAGCAAGGAGACAAGCAAAAATAGATTTATAGAACAGACAAAGCTTGGCTTATGTCCCTGTTCATTGGGCCACTAATGCATTCTGGATTGCAACTGCAAAACCAGTATATTTTATCTGGAAACCACCGAAACAAATTTGTTTAAGAAAAGCATTTTGTTGATTTTCAAAGTTCCATTTACCTTCTTTATTCTACCTTTTAAAATGTGTTTCAACTTAAAAATGCAAATCTAGTTTTGGTGAAAAGGTCATTGTGTTTTGTTTCTAAAATAAGAAAAAAGAATTGGACCTTCCAGAAATTAGGAAACAAATAAATAATTAACCCCCAGGTTTTTAGACAAAACATCTTTGCCAGTTCAACCCTAATTTGGGAACAATTTTGCTTCCTTAAACTGCATTTTTAGTTAAAGCTGTATTTTTCATTAAAGTTGCAATTTTTTCAATCCATGCCTTACTTTATGGAGAAATGTCCATCTGCCTGGAGTTCATCCAAGTACTATTTCAGCTGACTACAATGTACTTTTTGATCAGACCCTGAGTTGAGAAAGATTCCTGAATCAAGGTGTCTAAGAGGAATATTGCTTAAGGTAGAGAACAAACTGCGAAGGTAAAACATAAAAGAACAACTGAAGAAAAGGGCTGGTAGATTGGGAGAAAAATCAAATAAAGAGATATAAGAAGCTCAAACATGAGAGAAACTAGACTGGAGATGGGAGATTTGCATCTAATGGCAAGATGAACTATTTACTTACTTGGTTTATTTCATGTTCATACAACATAAGTGTGGATTTAGTGATGTTCTTGTGCAGGAATTTTTTTTAACAATTAACAACGTGGTTTTTTTCAGATTTTGAAACATATTGGCTTATATTAATGATGTTCTGAGTCAGAGACAGAGAATGGTGTTTGCAAAATTCTCTTCTGTATATAGGCTGCTACTCAGATACAAAAAAATACTAATACATAAAGTAAACCATGGAGTATCTTTAAAAACAATGACAAGTCTGTGAGCCAGTAATACCTGAAATACTAGGATTATTTTAGAACTGATCAAAAACATATTGAAGCCTTTTGTGCTGAACAGCACAAAATTTGACTTGAGCTCCAGTATTATCAAGCAGAATGAAATAAGAGAGGATGATTAATTGCAAAGATACCTCTGCAGCTGTTACAGAAAGCTATATAGAAGAGGAGAGACTCTTTGTTTAAAACAGTGCAATTAATATTCAAGAAAAGGAAAAAAACACCTGGGTGACCATTACTTTATCACTCAACACAATGCATTCACATAAAGAAGCTACAAGTCATGAATTGCGAAATGAATCAGAAAGTTAAGTGAATACAACCTTGTTTCACAAAAAGGATCATTTTCAGTTGAAGCCTGTGCTTTTACAAGAAAATAACATTATGGTAGTGTTATGCCATTTTACTATGAGAACATATAGAACATATAAATAGGAGTACGAAAAGCTAAGATGTTGAGAATAGTTTATCAGGATTGTGAAGAGTGTAGAAGAATAGAGCTGCTTAGAGAACTTCTTGATTTTCAGTGCATCAAAGGTACTTTAGGATTAAACCATTTCTCTTTGGTGTATTTCACTAGCTTTCTTATCAACAACCTAAAAGATATACAGGTGAGAAGGCAATATTTGAATTAGTTTAAAGGTTGACTGTAAAGAAAATAATTTTGTTTTGATGAAATGTCATTATCTATGAAGTTACATTATTTCTAGCTATCAGGAAAAGAAAATCCTAAGACTCTCCCTCATCTTTAGTAGTTTCCAATGCTGAATCGTGCAATCATCAGAAGTAATTCAAAGCTTAAAAGTTTTGAAATTATTATTTTATTTATTTATTTATGTATGTTAATTTTCTCCTATCTCAACCAACCACTATCAAACAAGCTGGGATGGTAGCAGATTTTCCATTACCATTTGCTCTTAACTGTAGTAAATAAAAAGCGATATATACTTGGAATCCCATTTCCATCAAAGTCTATAACATTCTTTTGCTTTTACATTTACTTTCTTTCCCACTTTCTTTATATGTAGTTCATAGATTTCAGGCTGGCCTGGATATGCAGGTTGATATATTTGGCTCTGATTCTAGATAACATTTAATCTTGGCTCAAATCCCAAACCTATTTAGGAAGGACTGAGGTACTTCTTTAAGACAAGTGTGTGCTTGTGTCCCCTTCATGAATAGATATGAACTTAAATGCATTTGTGAACCAAAGCCAAAGATGCTGAGGTGGTTTGGTTTTTTTTTTCCTTTGGCCTCAGTCTGAAAGATTTCAGTACAATAATTCTCAAAATATAAATTGTATGTGTGAGTGCACACATAAGCAAATGAATATGCATTCTTCTGACCTTGAAGACCTTCAAATCAGGATCTTAGATTAAATACACTGAGATATCTTTCTATGCTTATAAATTGTTTTATTCAACAGATTGAACAGATAACGAAAAGACTATTTACAATGTTCCAGAATTTTTCCTGGAGTTGTTCCATAGAAAGACAAGAGAGGAAACACTGATACTGTTACTTTCACAACACAGAGAGCAGGTTGTACTACTGCATTCATCGAATTTGGTTTATGCTTTGTGCACCTAGGGCATTTCCAATATGCAAAACTGCTTTCCTAAACACGTCTCACAAGAAAGCCTGAACACATACTTGGTATTCCAGTTAGGTGAGCTTTAGCAACCAGTGAAGAGAATAGACAAAGGATTCTGCTGAATATTGTTGTTTTGCATATTTATCCAATTTTCTATTTTTATGATAACTATATTCAGAAAATATCCTCTGTCACAATGCAAATACATTTTTTCTCTACAGTACTTATCAGCTAACTATCACAGGTTTAGCCTTTAGCCTTTAGACAGATTTATGGAAACTCTAGAAGTTGTATTTTTTTATGCCAGAAATGTGATTCAGATGGAATACATTTTTTTTTTTATATTTCTGGGAGGGGAAAGATTGAAAATAAATGGAACATGACTATTATGTAATGTTAGAAAGAGTTTCTTAAAGACGTGAAATGCAATTTTATTTATTCACCTAATCTCTGGATTTGACAGGTTTCTTTAGAAACTTTTTGTTTGTTTGTTTGTTTGGGGGCTTGGGCAGGGGAAGGGTTTGGAATAGCTCAGAGAAGACTTCCACATCTTTATTTTTACTCTGAAACTTGGTTGTTCTTTTTTGCCATCACAATTTTGTCATTGTAACAATTGACATGATTTTATGTAATTATTGTTCACTTGGAAAATTGGAACGAGAGACTTAAAATAGAACAGAAATTCATTTGGAGACAGCAAAACTGCTAAGCTGTAGAGGACTTTGACTCTATACCACAGGGAGCCTGGGACTTCAGCTTTACATATAGTTACAATAATCCAAGATAGTGGGAACAGAATATAAGTAGTGCCCCTTTTCATTCTTATGAAACTTAGCAAACTGAAAATTAAATAACATCATTTTGCTCAACAGTGCTATCTAGATCTATGAACCCAGCTAGGAAAGTGAGCACAACATTATGGTACCATCACTGTGAGGAAAGAAAACCTGGGCTCAGAGGTGCAGATAGGAATTGGCCAGCACTGTAGAAATATTCCCTTTTTTAATTGTCATTAAATCAGCCCTGATTCAACACCATGCAGAGGCAGTTGTTCTATCTGGAAAAATAAATTTCATGCATTTTTAAGTGATGTTGCTTTAGCTGAAACTGAAATAGTTGAATATTTTTCTGCATGTTCTTTACGTATCAGTCCAATATTCATACTCTTTATAAAATTAATTTAAAATTTGTATGTTACATATTTCCATGTGTGACTAAATTACAAAAGGTTAAAATATTCATGCCAGAAATCTATGTTTTTGAACAAAAGCAATATGATTTGACAAAAATATCTTATTGCACAAGCTTATATTGCACTATAAATCTCTGTCAACTGACATGAGGAAAAAAACCCAACAAAAATAACCAAAGAGGATGAGTATAACCAGTGTCTTTCTGAAGATAAGTGAGGAATGATTTGAAATTCCACCTTTACAGAGCATTCTGATAATTAAACCAATCAGCTGGTTTTGGTCCTCTAAAAATAAACCTCATTTGTTTAATCCAAATTCATTTAACAAAGCATGTGCAAACTCTAAAATAGGCTGTTTCTTTTTAGAATGAAGTCATAGATCATGTAAAGATTTTTGATTAATTTAGTATGTTTTATCCATTAAATAATAATTTAAAAGGAAAAAAAAATCTCAGTTGTTCCTAATAGAGAGCCAAAAGAATTGCTCTTGATGATATAGAAAAAGGAATAAATGTTTAGAACTTGTCGTGACCTTTTATATATCTCTACTGTATTAGAGCCGTTCAGCAGAAAAACATGCTTTTTAACTCCCAGCATAGATTTATTAGGTACTATGAGATGTGCCCCACCATTGAAAAGCCAAAAATAGCACATTCATAATGTGACATGTTCTGCAGTCTCAGAGGATCTTTCTTATTGTATCTTGGAGAGTGAAAGATTTACAAGCACAACAGAAATGGCCTTTAAAAATCCCAGGTATTAATGATAGTTTTCTGGTAATAGCTTTATTGGCTTCTATTAAGAAGTTTATTACATCAGTCTAATACAATACTACTCTATTACTGCTATAATACAATATGATGAATGAGTGTTATGTCTCCCATATTGCATTAACACCATATTAAGTTAATCAAATGCAGTCATAGCTTAGTATGATGGATGAGATGCACACTATTGTCACCAATTATGTATGAAAAAGTCCATAATTCCTATATTTTCTCACATTTGTTCTGTTCAAGATAGTTATATATAGTTTCCCTAAAAAATCTGACACCAGTTGTTTCTTACTGTGCTTTGCATTTATCAAAGCATTGTACAAAAATATAAATGTCAAACTCTTCATTTAGAAATAGGCAACTGAGAGCTGATGGGATTTTCTTCATGTTGTTCGGCAGGTTAATTGCAGTGTGAACAGAAGTTGTACTTCTGAACTTGCTGGCTCCTGACCTAGGTATTTGTGTTGTTGGCCGAAAGAATAATCCCACTGAAGTTACTGAGATAAAAAACATGACATTTCTTTTTTAAGTACTGTCCTCCTTCATAGTTTTTTTCCCACTTCATGAGCAGGCAGCATCATATGGAGTTACTTTAACTAAACTAGGAAGACTAATTCATACCCAGAGAAATCAACAATGTGCTTTTCCCAGGTTGTAATGGCATTATGTAATAAAGTATAATGTAGGATTGTGCTTTGTAGGTTTATTTTTTTCTCCAGTATCTGAAAGTAATGAACATTTGTAAAGCTTGGCATTTGCACAAAGGACACAGAGACCATTTGTGCAGTATGATAGTGATAAACATGTAACAGTGATAAACTTTAAGACTAAGAGCTAAGATATTACTGGGGAACAATGCATATTCAAGTGGATGGAAGATTACCTTTCATGGCTCTCAGTAGCACTGCAGTGAATGAGCTTCTGCATATTATGGTGATTAAAAAGCAATTTCAGAAATAGTTCTGGACTTTTTGAAGCTGTAGTAGAACACACAGCTAACACTAATGTGTATGCTTAATTTTAAACTTCCGTCTTCAATAGGAATATTCATATACTTCAAGGTAGTACCCCATTCACACAGACTACTGAAATTAGGAGAGGAGTGAAAAAAAATAATGTAAAAATATAGGTCATTATTTACATTAACGTACAAGTTATTAATTATATTTGATACATATCATTCTTTTTTACACTGTAATTAAGAATTTGCTCAGAAAGCAGATACCAAAATTACACACGCAGCATTTGACTCTAGAGCTGAACATGATTTTGAGAATGTACATTTTTATCATTCTGTAACAGTTGTCTGACTAAGAAAGAAAACATCTTATATCAGCTGATCAAAGGTAGCAGACAACAAATATTGAAAAATAACAATAGAAATAAATACTTACATGTGGAAAAGACAGGAAGAATTTCAAACACACAGACTTAGTTCAGAAAATAATTTGGCATTAGCGTAACATTCAGCATCAATTTTAAACCCTTTCAAAACTGTAAAGATTTAAGACTATACTTAATTGCCTTGCTGAATCAATCCATGTTTTCAATTATTTGATATTAAGCATGTTACTATTTAATTTGGAGTCATTAAAAAAAAGTAAAAATGATTGGCTAGTTATGTATAATGAATAAATTCCCAGAAGTTATGTATATTCTACAGAAGTTATGTATATTCTAAACAAGGAAAAACTTCCAAATATACCAACTAAATGACTTGTTATAGGGTATGCTTTCCACTGTTATCTGAAGGAGGAAAACTTTTCACATAATATTTTGGTATTTCCAAGAATGGAAAAAAGGAACCTTTTTGCAAACACATAGTATATTGGTTTTGCCGTTAAAGATCAATTTTAACTGATAGATTTTTATACTTTTGACAGTTACCCCAAACAGGACATAGCAAAGTCTAGATTTGATGCAGACCAGCAACATCAAGTTCAAAATGAGAACTCTATGAGAATAATTTTATTTTGCAAAATGTTACTTTGTTATCATTATACATTCTTCCATTAAGTATTCTCCCACTTTTTGCACAGCGATTGTTTAACCTCATATGATTACCAGTTGTTAATTATTACAAATGATATAGAAAGTGATGTAACCATGATTGTTTATTTAGTGGGAAGAACTAGTGGATAACAAAAATAACAAAAGACAGAGATTATTTTTGTCAAAAGTAGACCTTTCCTGGGTGGCAGTATGAGTTGGAGCCCTGATCACAGCACTGCATTTGATTTCAGGGTTACTTTTCTGAAAAGTACATTGAAAGGCAGGTTAAAAACAAAATAACAGCAAAGAAATTCCTAGTAGAACAAAACACTTCGTGTAATGCACTGACCTCCCTTTGGAGAGGGATTCAGAGTAAGAATGAATTGAAAATGTGAAAAATGTCAGCTATTTCAGTAAATGCACTACTGACAAGCTCTTAGATATTAGATTTAAGAATATGTATAGTGAACAGGGTAGTGATGCAGAAAATGACATTATATTTCAGGCCACACCAGTTCACTGAAGCCTGTAGACCTCCATTTACAGCTATACTTAACTGCATAAGAAATTTGTGCACGTTTTAATCTCAGATTGTCAATTTTCTGTCAGTGACAAGATAAACATAGGCAGGCAAGCAGTACAGGAAATAAATGTTATGATGTTAGAACTTAAAGACTAACATCGGTACTACATAAACTGCCAGAAAGGGCCTGTGTCCAAGCCTCTTATTGGTAAGCTTATCTGTGGAGTAGCCTATAGTATTTTTAGACACTTTTTAGTTTTGACAGTATGTAAAAAGGGAGTAAATGTATTCCAGTTTGCTTTAAAAGTTATAAGTAGATTTTTTTTTTTTGAAATCAGTATTGTATGTAGAAATTAAAAACTAAAAAAAAAGTTAGAATAGAAGGATGAGAGAAGGAAGAACAACTTCAGTTACACAAAGGTAATCATTAGCTTTTTTGAAACCACATTAAAATTGTTTCATGCCTGGATATCTTGATCTGTGTATCATTATTAATCTAATTCTGTTCAGTGTAGATTCTCAGTGCATGCATTGGGAGTTAACACCTTGAATATCAGTAATTGGTGTGAGAATACTTCTCTCACCTTACACATTTTCAGGTTAGCAAGAATGGTATTGCAGGGAGCTAATGGCAACTAGACCATAGCATAATTTATTGTTATTTTTAAACCTAGTCCTAGTGTTAGTAGTTTTAATAGTCTTTCTGTTTTAAATAAGAAAATAATTCAAGTCAGAACATGATTTAGGTCCTCCCATTGTTTCACCAAAAATTTTATTTCCCAGTTTGAAATGGTTTAAAAAAACTATCTGGGCAATGGCTCTAACTGACTGTCCATGACATGTCACAGACACGCCCCGGGGAAAGTGACTTCTCTCCCTGCAGGTGACTTCCATCACTGCAGGAGATGTTCCTTCCCATGTTTGATGTCTTCACTTAATGGAAGTACTGGTGTTCCATTTTGTCACATGCATGGTAGCTCAGCATGGGCAATCCTCACTACTAGCATAAGAGACAAACAGCACTTAAGAAAGGAAAGGATGGAGTTCAGTCCCTTTCCCTCCACTCCCCCTATTCCTGGATCATAAAAGCTATGGAAGAAGCTCAGAGAGGGGATGGAGGCAGTTCTGGCATCAAAGCAGGGTTAGACAATATAGAGTTGTACACTTGACTAATGTCAGTGCTTCAAATGTATGGTAATTTTCAGTATCACATACCTTCAGAATCATAGTAGCACTTTGCTGGAGTTATGTTATGCATAGCAAATCTACAGAAGAAAATGCTCAACATTTTTGGGAAGCTACTGAATAGAAAATAAGCTTTTCTTTGTTTCTTTACTCGTATTTACAAAAAAAACCAAAAACCTTTAGGAATTTTGTCTGAACACTCCAGAGACTTTTTTTTAAATGTGAATCTGCATTGAATTTTTTATATCATTCTTTCCAAAGCTGAGTTAATTTTCCCTAGAAGCACTTGCATCTATAAGTTTTACATTTTTGCTTTATTTGAAATAAAAAGCAGGAAGGCTAAGATCTACTTTAACATTCTGTGCAGATACCTAGGAGTGCGGGAAAGTATTAAAAGCAAGTTCCTCAACCATACCGCTTTCATGAGGATAGAATTCTAAAAAATTATATTACAATGTTTGAGCTTGTTATGTCATCCTGATTAAAATTTGTATAAGATTAATTTGTTCTCACTAAGAAATATGCTGATTCCAAATTGAAATAAGCTGGTTTAAAAACGAGTAAGTTTTACCCCTTGCACCAGCTCTGCATCTTGCATCCTTAAGGATTGTTCACCCTGAAGATGGGCAAGAGGCTTTGCTTATGCTTATTTTCTCCAGAGACTTTTGTCATCATGAAGCAGCTGTAAAATCTGGTGTTTTCCAAAAGCTATACTTATAGAGAGTGTGCCCTTCATTGATGTATATCCCCTGAATGTCACTGTAAGAGCTCTTCTGCTGAGACCACTTCTGTCTTTGAGGGTTATGTGAGTTATGGTCTGAAAGATAGTGCAGTTTCTCTCTACTTGGAATATGGCTGCGGCTGAACCTAGATAAAACTTTTACTGTATTCAGCTTTCACTGAATTACCTAGAATAATTTGATGTCTGATTGAGCCGTGAAAATTTGGCCTTGGAAATGCAGGAAATGTCTTTTTCAACGCTTTAGTTGAATGATTGTCTCTTCAGAATATCATCAGTTTTAATATATACTTGTAATTATTCTCTGGCATTTAAATCCATTTGGCTCACCTTCTTTTATTCTTCTTGTGAAATTCTTTTCAATTTGGTACATAGCCTATGAGGTCTTTTCAGTGAAATCCTGTGTTATTATTTTTTGCCGAGTTAATTGTTGGCAACAGGCATTTTAAAGACCCACCTATGACACAGAAAAAACTTCAAAAATCATTCAATTTAGAGTTACTTTAGAACATATGCATTACATTTTGTGCAATTATCTTCCTTTGTTTATTATTATGAAGAAAATTTGCATGTAAACAAAGTCTATGTTCGTCTGCTTCTGTTGCTTATTTTTCACCTAAAGAGATGATCTTCAATTTGAAGTCCTGTGATTATAGTAGCTTCCTTGGACATGTTTAGTATGTTACGAAGGTAGGTTTATATCTTCAAGCTGAGAATATGCAAAAAAGAACAGATGAACCCTTAAAAATCACAGATCCTGTTGATAGGTGATATGCCTAGCAGTGGAAAAGTTCAAGAAGGAAGGCACACAGGAATTGACATAAATTTCAAACAATAATTGTTTTCCAATATTTGCAATCCAAGAAGTTATCCAATGCAGGCATACAATATATGTGATCTGTGAGAATACTATTTGATTTTATAATAAATTTCAAATGATCCTGAAAATGTATTTGAATTGTGTGTAATAAATATTTTCTACCTGACACTTAAAGACATTGTTTTAGGGGTACAATGCAACCAACTGACCCTCCAAAAAACACCCCCTGGAACCCTTAAGAAAAACAACACAAATGTAAACAAACCAAACCAACAAACAGACAAAAACCCCACAGCAAATCTACCCCACAATATTTCAGAAGGAAAGATAAATAGCATGTTTATTCAAACTGACATTTCAACAAAGAAAGAAACTTGACTGACACTATTGAGTAAAAAAGACTAAACCATTATGTGTGAGCTTATAAAAATAATCATACTGTTTCATAATAGAAAACAACTCATTTAAAAGTATTAAAAATATATTATACACTTATTTGATAACATGCTTTCTTCTGGTTTTGGAGAACAGTTAATTGCTTTAAGGGTTTGCACTAAACTATTCCTTCTAGAAAATGACATTATATGGACTATAGTATTATATAGAAGTGTTTTTTTTCCCCACCATAGTGTTATTTATTCCATTCTGATTGTTATATTGATTTTTCCTCCATTTCAAAGTCAGTCTGGATTAACCGCTATTATTAGATAAAAACATTTTTCATCCATCTAGAACACTTACATTCTACATTTTTACTGCAAAAAATTTCTTGTAAAATTTCTTGAAAAAACGCAGAAGCATCTTCTTACTGTTGTATACATTTAACATCTTTAGGAAAGAAAAGGTGCCTTGTTTTTCCTTTTATCCTCATAAGAGGATAGATACAGAGACAGTTGATTTGGGATATCCCAATGTCATTCACAGCACCAAGAAAAAGGCCAAGAGATCTAGTGGTATTCTGTCCTGTACTCAAGTTGCTGGGACACTCTTTTCCTTAGTGGTATCTTTTTCTTTTGTGTTTTGGTACAGGGCAAAAAAATTAGTTCTCTGAGCTTTCAGAAAACCTATTACTAGGTTACGTGGTATAGAGCAATAGCTTTTCTCATTGCAGCCGTGTTTAAATGTAAGACAACTCACATTTTGTAAGACAACTCGCATTTTGATTCATTCAAATAAAGTACATAAGAATGTCTCCATAATCTAGGCCCTATAACCTTATCCTTATGATATTAAATAAACAGTCATCTATTTAAAAGTGATATATGTTTATGAGAAAACTTTAGAAATAAATGACCTGCTGCCAAACCAGATTCCATAACCCTGTGGATATATTACCCTTCTCCTGGGACAGCTAATGAGAAACACTTTTAATTCTCCTAAGTCACAACGTTTGTTTTGATAATTCTAACATTTTTCTCTATTTTTATTTAGAAAAAAATATAGTATTATTCTGGTTATTTGAAACAAGTGATGATAATAATAGTAATTATCCAGTGTTACTAAAGCAATAACTTGATTTAATGGGATTCAACTGAAATATCTTTATATCAAAGAGAGTGAAAGGTTTATGATCTAATCCTTAATGAGTCTTTTGAAGCATATTTATTATAAAATTATTTAATTTCACAGTCTTGTACTTTAGAGGATCTAGTGGAACAACTTATCAAAAACACTACAAAGATTGTAGTCTTATCCGTGAGCTGATCTGCACTCTTAAATGTTAACAGTGAGAAAGAGAATTACAGCTGTATTATGTATTTTATACATGTATAAGGAATATGAAATGTTCTTTTGGAACATTATTCCATGTAATATATTTTTATGGAAACTAGTTGCAATTTTAATTAGATTGTATCCCCTTGAGATATGAAAGATCTAAAGAACAAAGAGTAAAATTCCTGAAAAGATGTTTTAGTTTTCATTAAAATATAATGATACCCTTAATGCTTCTTGATTCTTTTCACAGTCAAACACTAACAATAACAAATTAGAAAACAGTACAGCTTTCTTTTGTTCTGTGATGCCATATTAGAGACAGAAAACAGTTCTGAGTATGACTTATTTTGTATAAAAGGTAAATTCCATGCGTCATCAACAATGCAAACATTTTACACCATACTGTTGAAAGGTAATTAAACATTCTGTCCATTAAAGAATCCAACTGCCTTCTCAGAAAAGAGGAAAATTTCAACAGGTAAGGGAGTGGATGTTATACTTAAGGATGGGTACATGATTATATACCTCTTCAAAACAGTCTCTCTACCAGTGAAGGAGCAATTTTATTGTTTTGTATAGATGGAAGGTGAAGCTCAGTGGACTCAGGTTGAGACACTGGAGCTTGTAGGCACTGCTGCAGTTAAACAAACAACCAAAAAAATTCCCAATAAATAAACATTGGTATTTGTTCTCAGTGTTTCTAAGGATGAAATTTCAACTTCTGGCATCAACAGAATTCCCATTCTTTAGAAATATCTACAGACTGATATGCAAAGTCTTTTGCTTTGCAAGTCTCCACCTTGTTTACGGGTAGTGGCATGTCAATTTTCATTTAAATGTTGCGTAACTGTTTCTCAGTCCAGGGCCTTGTATATCTCTTTGGTTGAGAGTGTTTCACTGGTTGATTTAGCCTCTATGCTGAGCTTAACAACCAACTGCACCAACTAAGTAAATAAAATTACTTATGTTTAGATTAGGCATTAGGAAGAATTACTTTACTGAGACAGTGGTCAGGCACTGGAACAGCCTACCCAGGGAAGTGGTGGAGTCACCATCCCTGGAGGTATTTAAGAAACATGTAGACATGGCACTTCAGGGCATGCTTTAGTGCCCAGGATTGTTGGTTTGTGTCTGTTTGTGTTTGTGATTTTTTTTCTTTTTTCTTTCTTTTTTTTTTTTTGTCGTTGGACTTGATGATCTCAAAAGTCCCTTCCAACCATGAAGATTCTGTGATTCTGTGAAAATAATACACTTCTAATGTAATTCTGAACTCTGTGACAACCCAAAGACAGTTACAGATGTAATCTGTTTTATTTGTAGTTTATTATGCACTGTATATTATGTTCTCTTTAAAACAATGTGGTGGGGTATCAGTGAATAACATGCAAAACCTGTATGTTAGTCTCTCCTTGTTGCTGGTCTCTGGATCACCCTTTTATTTCTGTTCTATAGTTTCTGGTTACTTTGAGTTTTCTGTATTTAAAAAAACCACTTTGTTCATGTTGCTTTTTGTTTGGTTCTTTTTTTTTTTCAAATCAAAACTAGCTTTGGAGTTTTAAAAGTCCTGTTGGCATATGTTTGCTAAAAGGAAAAGATATACCCAGAACCCTCATGAAGCCCTAAAGAGCTTGGGGCACTGACGCTGTATGTTGAGACACAATTTCCTAATCTGTCTGTGCTTGCAGATAGGTACAGTGGTTGTTGATTAATTTCTTTATAATAACCTGGATCAACTGACAGATACAACATTTAAGATTTGCTTAGTAAGATACAAAAAGTAAAGGAATACACCAAATAACAAACAAAAAGAAAAGGAAGAAAAAAAAAAAAACCCAAGAAGAAAAGCATTTCCATACGAGAAAAAAATCTTCATTCTAAGGAAATAAATAGGAAGAATTATAGCATTCCACCATCCAGGGAAAAGTATAGTGAAAATGAATATTGTGGAACATGTGGTAAAAACAGCAATACTTCAAACTGACAAATCTTTGTTTTGTATAAAATGACAATTAATTAGATGTCTTTAATTTAAAAAAGTAAAGTTTTTTCACCATTTTCAAAATGATTTGTTTTGTATAAACTAAATTCTAGTACAGGATAAACGCTTTTATATAGCTAAGCTAGCCATTCTAGCATTCTGTTAATTGATTTTTAAGATAATGAAGATATGCCTCCAAATTTTGTAGGACTCATCCATCAGGTTACTATGTTATTACTAACTGTAGCCACTGGATTTGGAGGTTTTATTAAGAAAATGAATTTTTACTACTTTTATTGATGATCTTGACAGTTTCACTTGTTTCGAACCAGCTTCCCACAGAAGAATATGCTTTGCTGTTCACTCTAAAATGGGACATTTGCAATTGTAAGATTATGGGATGAAGAACAGAGGTAGACGTATGTATATATTGATAAATATCAGAAAAAATGGCAACTACAGAGATTAATACTATTAAAAATAACAACACTATGCCATCATTTCAAAATTTTACACCAAAATTTATTATCTTTCATACAATCATATGATTTTTTTTTTCATTTTTCATGCACTTGTATGTCTTTTTCAACTAAGCAAAAACACGCCAACACTTACCTGTTTTCCACTCTTCATTGTATCTGTGAGTGCCATGTATGCATATGTATGTGCATATACACTCTTCTGTGTCTCTTGCTTTATTGTTCATATGCATTGGATAAAAAAGCTGGTGAAAAAATTGACTAGGCTTATCTTCCATTTATATTAGGAAATACGGAGGTTGATATGGACGGATGAAAGAGTCGCCTCTATTGGAAAAACGAGGAAATATCTGCTTAAAGAAGCAGGGACTGGTTGTTCTGGCACACTAAAATAGCCCCCTTAAACAACCAACTAAACAAAAAACCCAATTATTTAATTGAGGAGGTTTTTTTCCTTAGCATCATTAGAAGTTCCAGCATTTTGTGAAGGGGAGTCTCATGGGCCCAATGATATGCTAAAGAGGGCACCCTCCTGGAGGGAGGATGAATATGCATGTGAGTTGTCCTATTCCATAAGAGTGTGTCCCTACATGGCCAGCGTGGCCAGCAGTTCGAGGGAGGTGATTCTGCCTCTCTACTCTGCTCTTGAGACCCCACCTGGAGTATCATGCCCAGCTTTGGAGTCCTCAGCACAAGAAGGACATGGACCTGTTGGAGCGGGTCCACAGGAGGGCCAAAAAATTATCAGACAGCTGTAACACCCCTCCTATGAAGACAGGCTGAGAGAGTTGGGGTTGTTCAGTCTGGAGAAGTCTCCAGGGAGACCTTATAGCAGCTTTCAAGTACCTGAAGGGGGCCTACAAGAGGGACAGGGAGGAACTCTTTATCAGGGAGTGGAGTCATAGGATGAAGGGCAATGGTTTTAGACAGAAAGAAGGTAGATTCAGATTAAATATTAGGAAGATATTCTTACTATGAGGGTGCTGAGACACTGGAATAGGTTTTACACAGAAGTTGTGGTTCCTCCATTCCTGGAAGTGGTCAAGACCAAGCTGCATGGGGCTTTGAGCAACCCCGTCTAGTGGGAGGTGTCCCTGACCAGGGAATAAAGGTTGGAACTAGATGATCTTTAATGTCGCTTCCAACCTAACCATTCTATGATTTTATGATTCTATGATTACTTTGTATTCATAATTTATATGAGTCATCTATGACTGTCTCAAATTAATATTACTTTTTTTTCCCTCTTGTTCTAATAAAGCATAATATGGCAGAAGAACATTTACCATATGGATATGAAAGATTACCTTTCATGTCAATATTCAGGTTAAGATATTGATTTTAATACTGCAGAGAAAATCATTACCCTTATATGATAAACAAAAAGTAAAGTAACTGCATCTCACACTTTGACAGTTAAAATTAATGTCCACACATAGCACAGGGATTTTTACTGTATAACATCACTTAAATTTAAAACAATCCACCTGACAATAGCTTTTCCAAGTAAGTTTAATCTTCTGGTAATAAGATTATAAACAAGCTGTGGATTCTTTACTGCTTGACTACTCCAGTTTAATTGTCTTCATATTTGTGCATTTATTTATGACATTTTGTCAATGAGTGAAAAGTAATTGATAGTTTCCAAGTTAGAATGTTTTGAGCTGTAAGTGATAAATCAATCTTAAATGGGAGTGAAGGAGTAAGTTACTTGGAGAATTGTATATTTCTGATCAGATAGGTAAGGCTGCACTAAAAATGCAAACTTCCTTCTGAAACTCAGTCTCTGAAAATCCACATGAACAAAAGATTTTCTTCCTTTTCATTCTTTACTTGTGAACAGCAATCACTAGAACTGATTACTAGTACAGTTGACTGCTTTCAAGTTGTTTGCTCACATTCAATTATTTCCCTCATGCAAGCTTGGGTGGGACTGCTGGGAGATGAGTGAACAACGTTAACGCGGGAGCACAAGGATTTTCCTTTAGGGCATTGTTAGAGTCCAATACATTCTGACAAAGCTCTTTTAGATATTCTACATGTGGAAGGTTTAATTGTTGTTACCAATTTTTTTATTTGAATGTATTTGATACTATACTGAAGTTTGATTTAATGAGGGATACAACTGTATACCTAAATCACAATTCAGGTACAAATTACACTTACCAGAATATGGCAGTTGTAAATTACAGTGGAATCACAATACAAATACGATGTTCATTACCAATCTCTGTAATATGCCCATTATCATGATACTAGGCTTCTCCAACCATCACGGAGGAGTATGTGAGTTGAAACCAGACCAATCCCTTTTTTCTTTACTTTTCAGTGTTCTTTTGGGGTTTGTTCCAGTTTTGTACTCTGCTGAGCTGAGTCATGTGTGCACACACACTCAGGCCCTGCTCTTCTGGTTAAGTCACTTTTTCAGTCTTTCGATTAGCTCAGGGACTGACAGCTACAATCAGCTGATATAACAGGTTAATTCACTGACCAGATAAAGTCAGTTGATCCACTCAACTGACATAGCTAGTTGGCTAGCTGTTTATCCAGACCAAGGGCTACCCTTCAATCCCCTTTGTGTTGCAATAAATTCAGCTTTCTTTCTGACAGCTTTGGTCAGCCACTGCCGACATTCTTCCCTGAGCCTCATGAAGCCCCATACACATTCTGTGTCCATCTCCTCAGAGCCTTCTTCCATATTAGGGGTCCAGTGGCTGAGGCAAAAATATTGTGAGATTATCTTCTTACCCACAAGATGTTACAGAATATTGGAACAAGATACCCGGGCTTCATATGTAAAACAGGATCAAAGGCTTGAACTTAGTTCTGCATCAAGTCATTAACATCGGAGAAGATTTAAGTGAGATGATATGGCATTGCCAATGAGAAAAAAAGATATTAGGGTGGTGAAAAATTTAATGCTTGAGAAAATGACAGAGCTAAACCTCAACAGATTCAAGTAATCCAAGCAAGTTATGAACTTCAGACATGTGTAGACAGATTTGCAACAGTTGGCTGCAAACATTTAATTTAGTGTGAAATCCATCAAAATAGTGTAAATTTCAACTGAGGAGATAAATTAGTGATTACAGTTAGATTTAAACCACCCTGTGAAATGTATTTCTATCTAAACTTATTCTACATCAAACTGTTAACACGTATTAATAAAATCAGTGCAAAATCTTTGTTACAACACTTCAGTTCCAGGACATGGAAAAGGACATCATCATCATAAGTAACTCTGAAAATGTATTACAAGAGGCCACAGGAAGAGGTGCACACCTAGTCAAAGGAGGCTAAATAGCTTAGGCAGTGTTCTAAGTTATAAATAGCAGGATAAGAATATTCAGTTATCTGCAGGAAATTATAAGGACTGAGAGTAGATTGCTGGCTGAGAAAGCTGAATAACATTGATTTACATGATTATGATTCATTTGCATTTGACATTTCCATTCAATTAAGCATGTAAAGCAACAAGCATCACAAATAAAAATGAATGTTTAAAATGTCCAGAGAATCATCTACCTGAAAAACTCATGTAAAAGAAATTAAGAGAACTAATTTGAAATGGAATGCTGTTTTTATCGCTTATCTGTTTAAAATACTTATTTGAAACCAAATCTGAATACCTATTCAACAAAGTAAACATAAGACTACTCAGAAGTGTTTTGCCAGACATATGACAAAGAACTATGTCAGTAGAGAAGCTAATGCTCTCACCTTATTTTAGATATGAAGGTGGTTTGAATTCAATGAAAAGAACTAACAATGAAAAACTACTTTGACATTTCAAATTATTAAATTGAATTTATATTTTGGGCACTGTTTTGAATCTCCAAAGAATACTGTCACACAATATTTACATGAATGGTATATGATGTACTGTCTTAGATGACAAAAACTGCAAACCCATATGTTTTCTAAAAATAAATAATTTCAATGTTATTTATTTTCATAAGGACAAAGCCCATATAAAAGGAAAAGAAAAATTATTTCTGATATTATTTTTTAACTTAGTTTGATACAATAGCAGTGAGCCTATGTTGTCAAGGTTACTTATCGGGCATAGAAAATAACTAATTTCACACACAAAATACAATGTCTATCCAATACTGTCCAAAAGTGACATATTTATACATAATGGAATCAATTTTTGGAAAAAAAAAATAATAAGTGAGGTTGTGGAAAAGGTCATGCCTCAACAGATTTAAGATGGCGCAACAAAACTTTTTATCAAACAAGGTTATTAAACAAGATAAATAAAAAAAATGTCATTAACATCAAAGGGGCTAAAGAACACTACTTGCAGATAAAATCATAATCAAATCCAGTTTCTGGAAGCTACATCCAGACAAAATTAAATGAAAAATGCTGAAATAATTTAAGGAAGGGCTTATAGTGCAGTCCAAGGCATACTTGTTTCATGCAAGCAGAAAGCTGGATGTGCTAAAACTTCATTAAAAGAACTGGGTATATTGGGTCATCTTCTTACCAAGTAACTTCTCTAGCCACCAATTTAAACACAGTAAAAACAGAATAAAATGTTGGGCTTCTGAAATAAACTAGTTGCTTTTTGGAAGATATGCTAAAATGAAATATAAGTTATTAGCTCAAACATGTTTCTGTGTGTTTGATATTGTCTGAGTCATACTGAGAGAAAAAAAGTAGTCAAAAAAGGTGACTGCAATTTCAAGCTGTCTTTACAAAATGCATTCTTGTAAGAGTAAACCTGACAAAGTTGTTTAGTCTTGCTAGTCAGCAGCCAATAATGGATATTCAGGAATGTGAACATAAAATTATTCTGGGGAATATTCTTTCCCAGAATAATCTCCTCAACTTCAGAAATTTGTTGATTAGGCACCTCCACATTTAGAATTCTTGAATAGATTTTTCTTCAGGTCATTTGTGCAGTTGGCTGTATTTTGTAGTAGAAACTAAGCTGCATAATATAAAATCACAGTAGCAACTCAAAGTGTCTAGAGGAATATCAGTGTTGCATAAACTACCTTTTGGGCATGAATCTTCCAATAATTTGCCTTAAATTGAATTATCGTGTTATCTTGCATATTTACTTCTAAGCTTCTATGTTCACAGAATCACAGAATGTTTGTATCTCCAGTAGGCAGAAATATCATTAATATTGCTGCATAATAGTATTAGAATAACTCCTTCTAAAAATCTTGAATTCTTTGTACACAACAGTAACAAAAAAGTCCCCGTTCACCTTCTGACTTTTGATACTACATCTTTCCAGGACCCTGTATTTTATAATATCAATTTAAGGGTTTCTTAATTTCCCTCCCACCTCAAGAAACTGGTTTGAAATTGGCTATTGTCATGGTTGAGTGATCTCATTACTCACAAATTTCTAACAGCCACTCTTCCCTGCATGATTAGCCTTGCTACCACAGATGACAACCTGAAGCCTGGGTTCCAGGTTTTGCAGGAAGGGTGAGGTAGCAAAGAAGACCAAAATACTGAATTATCACTCATATTCTCAAATAATTTTCTAAATGCTTAAATAACTTTTTTTGCAAGATTACAGAAGTTTTACTCAGGGTTTAATTCAGACGTTTGAAGAATATGCCTCTGTGAGACAATGCTTCCCAAAAGCAATCATTAATTTTTTGCCTTAATGCTAAACCAAATTACAATAACAGATGATTAAGCCAAAAAAAAACCCAACCAAACGAAAAGGAACTTAAAATAGCAGATATGTGAATTTGATACCTCAGCTATATATGGAAAATGTCTTATCATCTTTTCTTTGAAAATCAATAATCTATTAAGTATGTACAGTACTCTGAACTACCCTTCTGACTTTAGATTCCTCAAAAGAGCTAAAAATTGATTTAATGCATAATTTCTTATTTGCAGCTATAGATTGCTTTTCAAATCTATACAGCTCACCCTTCTTTCTTCTGCGTTTTCAATTTTACTTGCCATTTGTTCTGTTTTATTCTACTTTGTTCTACCAAGATGAACACTTTTCAATATTCCATGCATAGGTCATTATCCTTTATTGTTGCTCAGTGGGTCCTTTAGCATCTCTAGCTTAAACTCAGTAATTAAAAGAGCTCAGAAAATCCTTAGCATGAGCTTTCCACAAAGCAGAAAAGTGAATTGTTCCCCCAGTGGCTGCTGCTGAAAGGAAAAAAGGAAATTGAGAAAACAGGACGATTAAACTTTACACCACTACCTCATATTTTATTCAGTGTGATCAGAGAATACTTGGCTAGTTCACCACCATAGGGAAATTTTTCATGTTGATTTATAGCAGTAGTTCCTACTTTTAACTTGAAGAATTAAGATTTAAAAATACATAATGATTTTAAAGTACTTCAATGTAAAAAACTGTTCAAGTAACCAGCTCTCATTCCAGTACAACCTCTGATATTATTCAAATTCATGTGGTGAAGTGGAAAGTGACTGACCAGTATTTGAATGAGTAGTGACCCCCGAAACCTAAATGCTAAGTACTTCAACAGATATTGCTATTCTAAGTTGTAACATGATTCTTTAAGTCCTTTCATGTACAAGTAAATGAATCATTTTCTTGTCAATCCTTCCATTTAATTAAAAAACAATATTTCAAAACAACCTAATCCATACTCCTAGGGAAGAAGACACCATATTCATCTGCCTTTTGTTTCTGTTTCATTCTAAGCAATAATAATGTGACAAATAATATCTCATATTTTCTATGCTCTGAATGACACAGTGAGCAAAGAGATTTTCAGATCCTTTGGGTATTATATTTATCTGTTTAGATAGTAAATTTAAAAACCAATTTCATTCTATACTCAGCTCAGTGGGATTGCACATCAAGTTAAGCATGACTCTAAGTGTTCCATGAGTGTGCACCAGATTTCATGCTATGGGGTATTTAATGGTATAAAATGCCATAAATCATGTCACTAAATAATCCACTGAGCTTTATGCAGGAATTTTCATTTCAGCATACTAAATTCCTGGTACACTGTGAATTTGTTTTTATACATTGCTTTGCTAACTAACCTCAACTGTTGTGTAGTCCAGCTTTGCATTATAAGACGCACACAACATCCAGAATCATAGAATGATAGAATCGTCTAGGTTGGAAGGGACCTTAAAGATTATCTAGTCCAACTATCAATCTAACTCTGACAGAAAAATAAATAAGAATTAAGCAGTAAAAAAATCACTAAACCACATTGCTGAGGAACATGTCAACCTGTCCTTTGAACACCTCCAGGGATGGTGCCTCAACCACTTCCCTGGGCAGCCCATTCCAATGCTGGATAACCCTTTCCATGAAGAAATTCTTCCTAATATCCAATCTAAACCTCCCCTGATGCAACTTGAGGCCATTTCCCCTTGTCCTATGTCCTGTGACTTAGGAGACGAGACCGACCCCCACCTCTCTACAACCCCCCTTCAGGTAGTTATAGAGTACAATAAGGTCTCCTGTCAGCCTCCTCTTCTTCAGACTGAACAACCCCAGCTCCCTCAGCCTCTCCTCATAAGACTTACTCTCCAGACCCTCCACCAGCTTCGTTGCCCTTCTCTGGACCCGCTCCAGCACCTCAATGTCCCTCTTGTGGTAGGGGGCCCAAAACTGGACACAGTACTCGAGGTGAGGCCTCACCAGTGCCAAGTACATGGGGACGATCACCCCTCGGGTCCTACTCACCACGCTGTTCCTGATACAGGCCAGGATACCATTGGCCTTCTTGGCCACCTGGGCACACTGCTGGCTCATGTTCAGCCGACAGTCGACCAACACCCCCAGGTCCTTTTCTGCCAGGCAGCTCTCCAGCCACTCTGCCCCAAGCCTGTAGCACTGCCTGGGGTTGTTGTGACCCAAGTGCAGGCCCCGACACTTGGCCTTATTGAAACTCATCCTGTTGGTCTCAGCCCATCGATCCAGCCTGTCCAGATCCCTCTGCAAAGCCTCTCTACCCTCCAGCAGATCAACATTCCCACCCAACTTGGTGTCGTCTGCGAACTTACTGAGGGTGCACTCAATCCCCTCATCCAGATCATTGATAAAGATGTTAAAGAGAATGGGTCCCAGTACCGAACCCTGTGGGACACCACTCGTGACCGGCCGCCAANCCACTCTCTGGGCCCAGCCCTCCAGCCAGTTTTTAACCCAGTGGAGAGTATTCCCATCTAAGCCATAAGCAGCCAGTTTCTCCAGGAGGATACTGTGGGAGACTGTATCAAAGGCCTTGCTGAAGTCCAGGTAAACAACATCCACAGCCTTTCCTTCATCCAGCAAGCGGGTCACTTTGTCATAGAAGGAGATCAGGTTCGTCAAGCAGGACCTGCCCCTCGTGAACCCATGCTGGCTGGGCCTCATCACCTGGGTGTCCTTCATGCGTTGCATGATGACACTCAGGATGATGTTCCATGACCTTCCCGGGCACCGAGGTCAGACTGACAGGCCTGTAGCTCCCCGGATCATCCTTCTGGCCCTTCTTGTGGATGGGCGTCACATTTGCTAGACGCCAGTCAGCTGGGACCTCCCCAGCTTTCCAGGACTGCTGGTAAATGATGGAGAGTGGCTCCGCAAGCACTTCCGCCAGCTCCCTCAGTACCCTCGGGTGAATCCCATCTGGGCCCATATACTTGTTTGTGTCTAGGTGCTGGAGTAGGTCCCTCACCTCTTCCCTTTGGATTACAGGGGCTTCATTCTGCTCCCTGCCCTTATATGCTGGCTCAGGGGTCTGGGTACTCAGGGGACATCCTACTCCATTACTAAAGACTGAGGCAAAAAAGGCATTCAGCCTCAGCCTTCTCCTCATCCTTTGTCACTACCGTGCCTCCCATATCCAATAGTGGATGGAGGCTGTCCCAAGTCCTCCTCTTGCTGCTAATATATTTATAGAATTTCTTTTTGTTGTTTTTAACATCCAAGGCCAGGTTCAGTTCAAGCTGGGCTTTGGCCTTTCTAATCTTTTCCCTACATAACTTTGCTACACCTTTATAACCTTCCTGAGTGTCTCCTGCCCTTTTTTCCAAAGGCCATAAACTCTCCTTTTTTCCCTGAGCTGTAACCCTATCTCTTTGTTTAACCAGGCTGGTCTTTTCCCTCGATGACTCGCTTTAGTGCGCACAGGGACGGCCTGCGCCTGCGCTTTTAAGACTTCCTCCTTGAAAAACATCCAGCCTTCCTGGACTCCTTTTCCCTTCAGGGCTGCCTCCCAAGGGACTCTGTCAAGCAGACTCTTGAAAAGACCAAAGTCTGCCCTCCAGAGGTCCATGACGGCAGTCCTGCTGGTTCCCCTTCTCGCCTCTCTAAGAATTGAAAACTTTGTCATTTCACGGTCACTTTGCCCCAGGTGGTCTCCAACCATCACATTCCCCACAAGTCCTTCTCTATTTACAGACACCAGATATAATCCTATAAAGAAATTTTTATGTAATGAACTTTTTTTTCACATTCAAATAATTACTAAAACTTGACATTTTATTAAGCTTAGTAAAAGATCTCCCTACTGATATAACCTCTTAAGACTGTTGAGAAAGGACATGTTTTAATACCACAGTATGGAGCCTAGAGGTAGAAATTATTGAGTATTGAAGAGGACTTGGTCATACCAGATGGCCAATACCAGATGGCCATACCATAAAACCAGATGGCCATACCATAAAATGAGTGTTACTGCATCCACCATTAAAGGAAGATTAAAGTCCAGTACAGTAGTAATATGTTCATCATTGATTCATTACTTTGTGATAGGTGGTTAACATAACTCTGAAGTTTACTCATGTTACAGATTTAGTCTTTAATGCTTAAATGGACCAGATTATTGTAAGACTTAGTAATTGCTACATTGCCTGTACCACAGAAAGCAATATAAAACAAAAAAGTTCTACTAGTCATCTATACTGTTGTTAATCTGTCCCCGCTTGTGCAACCAAAGCAAAGGCTGAATTAATCAGAATGTTTTCTCTCTGATTAGATATTTGATTTCAGTTCCTTCTGAACTCATTTTTTAACAACTTTTCTTGAGTTATACTACAATAAAAGTACTCAATAGAGTCCAGAAGCAAGATGATATATTATAAGTAATATTACAAATATCTGGATATTCTAATTATTAGTTAGAATTTTAGAATAATTTGGAACAGTGTTCAAACCAAAATTCATTAATCTCATTTATAAATTTCATTGTGAAATATTAATTTAATTTCATAATTTGTCATTGATAGGTACCAGGACAAAAACGTTTGTTTTATGTAGTTTCTAACAATGATTTTAATACCTATTTCTTTGTTTTCATGTAATCCTCTTTTGCTGGCAAATGGCAAGATAAATTCTAAATCTCAAATTAAATTTTAAATTATCTGTTCTATTTTTTGCACTGGAAAACATCTCTAGAGTGTCTTTTTTGTTGTTTCTCTTGAGTTTGTGATTTTTCTACTTCTATTCTTATGTCATGACTGTCAATAAAAGAAAAAAATTACAAGAAGGGGGAACAGGCTACCATGATTCATGCAGAATAATACATAGATTATTTGTGACCTCTTGGGGAAAAAAGAAAACCCACCAGATTTCCTGTTTGATGGATGCATACAGATTATTGAAATATCACAGAGACATAATCTGTTGTCTTTACAGAGGGATGGACAGGGTCAGCCCATGAAGAACTTGTAAGGAACCGATTTTTTTTTTTTTTTCCCCCTTAGGAAATAAGACATTTATTCCATAGAGTTACAAAAGTGGAAAAACAAAACAAAACAAAACAAACAACAACCCACAAAAATCAACCAAACAAAATTCCAAATATACAAGCAGAATGAAATTGTCTTCTGCTGTGGAGGAGAGAGCATCAAAGGCTCCTGATTCTGTTTCTAGATCTTTTAAGACTTAAGCACAAACTTTGTACTTCTCTTTCTGTATTTGCAAACCAGAACATTAACATTTACTATGGATTTCTCTAGGTTGCTTTGAGGTTTGCTTAATGCTTTTTAAATGCTCTGTTGTTCTTTGAAAAAACTTTCCTGAACCTGCTTCATAACTGCAACTGATAAGCCACTGAAAAAAAAAAAAACAAAAACAAAAACAACTTAAGAGCATTTGAAAATATAAGGTTAATAAATAGGTTTCTGGCCAGCCATGTGTTTTCTAGATCAGGTGAAAACTAAGGTACTGTGCTAATCTAGGTCATAGTAAAAGTGAAAATTTGCAAGACAAAAGGAAAACCAGAACTCTTTTGTTTAAATGTTGGTCTGGGTTCTAGCCAAGCAGTAGCAGTATTTGCACTGCAATTTTCAAAGGATCCTAAAAGACTTAATGCTTAGATCTGCTGAACTCTGGCAAAAGCTGGAAATCCATCTCTCACTATGTTATCTGATTGCATTTGTGTTGCTTTACTCAACTTACTCCCAGGGTACTATATCTGGATATGGGCCAAATCTCAGATGACTCAGCTTCACACCGAGACCAGACCCAAGGTAGACCAGTGCTCTCCCTCCCCTTCCCCATCAGCACCCGTGCCTATGTTTCAAAAAAAAAATAAAAATAGTTGCTGTCATATATTTTGAATAGGTACCTGTTTGGCTAAGTGGAAGTGGAATCTGAGAAGTACATTATGTAATAACAGAGATACCTAGGTGCAGAATCTGAAAATACCAACCTCGGATCTTATAATAGTTTTCCCCTTTTCTCATGACAGGTGTAATGAAGCTGGGATGTTTTGTGTATCTGAGTTAGGAAGAACAATTGATGCTGTGTCTAGCATAATTTACAAAATTTGTTTTATTTTCATATATGCACATGGATTTTCATTTCTGGGTGCAGACTGCCTACCTTAATTAAAGACTGTAACTTGTTTCAAAACCCCTCATCTCTCATGTCCTTGTAGGAAAGTTGACCAGGATGTGTGAGTTGTTTTGTCACTTGTTCACTAACACATACCTCCTCTCCACTACTATCTAGATGAATGCACTCTAGCCAGAGATATCAAGTTTTTGAAGAGTCTTACATTTAATTTCATTTTGGATTGAAATATGAGTACTACATATATCTCAAACAAGAAAAAAATCATAAAGTTTCAAAAAACTTCAATTTAGTGTCCATTATAGAATTACTTATTTATTACTGTCACTTATTTGAAACACAATGATGTCTATTGAAATTGAGATCAACTGATATAAACATTGGTATTTGAATACAGTCTCAAATAAACATCTATTCATTAAAAGGTTTTTCATATATTGTTCCAATTTCCTTTTTTTTCCCCCTCCCTAAAGCCCTAATAATCTATAATAAATTAACGAGAAAATAGTGTATGCCAGAATATACAATCCCATGACTACGTCTATTTGCATACACCAATATCCAGTCTCTGAGGTACACAGCATGCATTATTAAACTCTGAACAAATATGTATTAAATTAATAACTGTAATTAGTTGCATCTGTTAAGGTTATGTTTTTCTATATTTCACTCTCTGTAATTTATTGTACATATAGTATGAACTCTAGAGTGAGAAACGATAAAACCAGGAAACGTATTAAGTATATATTTCATTGCACGTGAAACTAAACAATTTTTTGATTTAAGGTAACATTCGTAAATAGTTTAATGCTATGTGCTTCAAAACTTGGAATGGCAAACTGCTTGTCTTTTACGCACTCTATTAAGCAAAAAACAGAACACAAATATTTTAAAAGTTGATTGCATTGTCTTTTAAACTGTTTGGTATAGAATAGGCACAACATAATTGTTCTGTAAATTGTGCATCTGGCAGTCTCATTTTGAACCAAATTTTGATTTGGTAAATCAGGTTTCTGTGTCAGTTTTCCTTTTACTAGTTCAGGCACAATTAGTAAGTGTCCCCATACCAAATGGGAATGACCATTTTTCTGGTAAGAATTAAGTCACAACTTAGCTGTTCAACATCTCACTAATCATGGTGGCAGAATTTTTACATTAGATGGAGTAGCAGTATTAGGTCAAAACTGCAATGCCTTCAGGCAATGAGAGTTTTAAGTAGCTAGAGCAAATTCTTCTTCCCAAGTGAGAACTACAGAGTGACTTTTCATGTAATGCTGTCAATATAGTTCTCTGTAATTTCAAGGGAAAAAAAGGAAAAAGAAAAAATGCAGAAATAATTTTCAACACTATTTCTATTACACTTGTTTTGTATTTACGGGCCAGAATGAATGACAATTAAAAAATACTAATAAAAATAAAAACTCTGATACAGAGAGTCCTGTCTGAAATTATACTTGTATGGATAAATTTAAATTTCTGACTGCTTGGTTCTTTGCATTTCCTGAAGTGATACTGTGAAGGATGTCACTGGGACAACGTCTTGGAGGCTGTCTGAGCTCAAGCACACTGATTCAGCAAGAACAGCCTGACACATTGGGATATAATAATTTCAGAAACTAAAAACTGCTTATTTAAAATAAAATTCAACCTTTTGAATTATTCAACAATAATTGATTACATTGGGTAGAGAAACTCTCACTAACACTCACATTAATGAATTAGAAATAGAAAACACTGTCAGAATAAATGTATAAATGCAGCTAAATTTTCAGTCAAAAGCACTTTGCACTAACGAGCAAGGACTATGCAATTGGATGGTGCAGTGTAGTGAAGTATGGTGAACATGAGAGATTCATCCAGTGTTAATTGTGCTTAGGAAAGTAATTCTTATGAATAAGAAAGTAATTCATATGAATAACCTTTCAAGTCCAGGTAGTTTTATAAGGAAAATTGATCATGGCATTTACATTCTCATCTATTGGCATTGTGGCATAAAGAGGCAAGTTGATTTGAAAGATGAATCGTATGCAGTTTTTCTGTCATGATTATTGATTATCTTTCAACCTATAAAGACCATGTAAGGTTATGAAGCACTTAAAGATTTATTACCTTTATAGATCTCTCTTTTCTCTGGTGATGAAAATAAACATAAATCTCTGTTTTACCAAATGATACAGGAAACATGATTGCTTGAATGAATTAAAAACACATTAAACATAAAGAACTAACACTCACTGCAATTTTTTTTAAGTTAAGCAAAGAATTGAATAAACATTTTTAATATGCTGTTCTTCTTTGAGGAGCTTTGAAAATATTTTATTTTGCATTTTGCCAGAATGTATAGAAACACTACTTAAAAATCAATTGCATGTAGAAGCCTAAGAAAAGTATTGGATTTTCTTATGCATTGCAAGTGGGGTTGGAGATGCAGAAAGGGAACAACAATAGTCAAAAAGTAATGACGAAGAAGCAAACAGAAATGACCATTGCCTGAGTTGTGTTTGTTGAGCATCTACTAAAAATGTTCAGAATTTATAGATCTTTATCAATGATCTGGACGAGGGGATCGAGTGCACCCTCAGCAAATTTGCAGACGACACCAAATTGGGTGTGAGTGTTGATCTGCTGGAGGGTAGAGAGGCTTTGCAGAGGGATCTAGACAGGCTGGATGGATGGGCTGAGACCAATGGAATGAGGTTCAATAAGGCCAAGTGCAGGGTCCTGCACTTCGGTCACAACAACCCCAGGCAGCGCTACAGGCTGGGGGCAGAGTGGCTGGAGAGCTGCCTGGCAGAAAAGGACCTGGCGGTGTTGGTCGACTGTCGGCTGAACATGAGCCAGCAGTGTGCCCAGGTGGCCAAGAAGGCCAACAGCATCCTGGCCTGTATCAGGAACAGCGTGGTGAGTAGGACCCGAGAAGTGATCGTCCCCCTGTACTCGGCACTGGTGAGACCCCACCTCGAGTACTGTGTCCAGTTTTGGGCCCCCTACCACAAGAGGGACATTGAGGTGCTGGAGCGGGTCCAGAGAAGGGCAACGAAGCTGGTGAGCGGTCTGGAGCACAAGTCTTACGAGGAGAGGCTGAGGGAGCTGGGGTTGTTCAGTCTGGGGAAGAGGAGACTGAGGGGAGACCTTATCGCTCTGTACAAGTACCTGAAAGGAAGCTGTAGAGAGGTGGGGGTCGGTCTCTTCTTCCAAGTTACAGATGATAGGACAAGGGGTAATGGCTTCAAGTTGCGCCAGGGGAAGTNTTAGGAAACATTTCTTTACTGAAAGGGTTATCAGGCATTGGAATGGGCTGCCCAGGGAGGTGGTGGAGTCACCATCCCTGGAGGTATTTAAGAAACGTGTAGACATGGTTCTTCAGGGCATGCTCTAGTGCCCGAGATTATTGGTTTGTGGTGGGGTGCTGTGTGGGTGGGTGATGGTTTTGGTTTGGTTGTTGTTGTTCTGTGTTTAGGTGGTGGGTGGTGGGTTTTTTTTTGTTGTTGTCGTTGTGTTTTTTTGTTTGTTTGTTTGTTTGTTTGTTTTTTTTTTGTGGTTGGACTCAATGATCTCTGAGGTCCCTTCCAACCACTACGATTCTGTGATTCTGTGATTCTGTGTGACATTGGCAAAACGGTAAGCTTGCAGGAATATATGAATCCTGCAAATGCACCAAAGAACAAGGACCTATTTTGGGCTGACAGAAATTGCCTATCTACAGAAGGCTGTCTTTCTTCACTCCCCCTGCAGTGAGAGAGAGTCATAGGGGTAAAAGTGAGAGAACTTGCACATTGAGATAAACACAGTTTAATAGGTAATTCAAAAGCTGCATGCACAAGCAAAGCAAAATAAGGAACTCACTGCTTACCACTGGCAGGCAGGTGTTCAGCCATCTCCAGGAAACCCAGGGCCCCTCATATGTAGCGATTGCTTCGAAGGACAAACACCATCACTCTGAATGCTCCCCCCTTCCTTCTTCCCCACAGCTTTTATTACTGAGTCTGACGTTATATGTTATGAAATATCTGTTTGGTAATTTGGGGTCAGCTCTCCTGGCTGTGTCTCTTTCCGAGTTCTTCTGCACCCCCAGCCACTTTCTGGCAAAGCAGTGTAAGAAACAGAAAAGACTTTGAGGCTGTGTAAGCACTTCTCAACAATAACTAAAACATCCTTGTGTTATCAACACTGTTTTGGTCATAAATCTAAAACATAGCCCCATATGAGCTACTATGAAGGAAAGGAATGCACCCTGTCCAAAACCAGTACACAAGAAATGTCTTTTCCTTCTCTCATTGTTGCGAATGTGCTCTATATGTGGATATTCCTTCCTGAAATTCACGGATTCACAGATTCACAGATTTGAAAGAGTTGGAAGGGACCTCTAGAGAACATCTAATCCAACTCCCCTGCTAAGCAGGATTGCCTAGAGCACATTACTCAGGACTGCATCAAGGCGGGTCTTGAAAATGTCCAGAGAAGGGGACTAGTGTATTTAGACTAAATGTCCCATGAATGTTTTCAGTTTGATATCAAAGAGGCAAGGCAATAAATAACTTCCACAGTAACTATGAATGGATTAAAATGAATGCCTAGTAAAAGCAAATTATTCTGGTTTCTCCTGCAGTGACTGGGGAGACAGAGGCACTGTAAGGGTTGAGTCATCCTGTCCTTATCAGATGGCAAGAATTCCTTTGGAGATGCCTGTCCCTTTCCTTTGATGGTGGACGGGGTCCGAGTAATAAGCTTAGAAAATTAGACAGATGGAGTTAATCTTATCCTTCTCACTGCACAACTATTGATATTTCTATTAATCTTATCATTATAGTGTGAATACAACACACAGTAACCCCTTATACCTTAAGAAGGATCAACCCAACCAATTTCTTTCAGATCTCATCTCAGTGAGTTTTCCTTTCTAATTTTCATCCTTTTCATTTTAAATAACGTTATTGGCTTTCTATGTGGAAGAGTGAAAAGAGTACTTCTGAAAGAGTTCTGCAAGTATCTCTGTAACAGTTGGCATCTCTGGTGTCAGATTACTTCAACAGGTATCAGAGATCAACAAGTGTTGCTAAGTAAATAATTATTAATTTAAAATATACAGAATGTAATAAACAGAGAATTACATATTGGGACTGATATGCTTGGTGGCTTTCCTTCTCTGAAATGTAGTTGGTTTATGTCTGTCCTCATGTTTTATGTCTGTTTATTTTATAGACTTCATCTTAAATACTATAATTTGAATAAGTTCATTTCAGTGACAAACTCCCACTCAAACTAAACTGTCTTTGTCACACTATTGATTTTCATTACTTAACATTAGAAAACCCATTTAGGATACAGTTTTTTGTGACGGAATCAATAACAACATACATGTATATAACCTTGGCAATGCCCAACACATGCAGTGGGAGTGAGATTAGACATTTCACATGTTGGTAAAGAAATACAGGATCTTCTCCTGTCTCATAGGTCACTGGAATTAATATCTGTTAAGACAGTATTACTCTTTCAACAACAGGAAGAGTTCAGAGTGGAAAAGCACTCATTGTGCAATGTTGAAAAATTTGCCTTGTGCCTATTTATGTGTGAATTTTCCTGTAGAAGATTTCATTCTGCGACTTCTGCTTTAATAAGCTGCCTATCTGGCACCCTTCACTTTACACATGGAATGTCACTACATTCCCTGCGATACATTTGTTTAATCTTCAGCAGTTCATTATTTTTCTATAAGCAACATAAACTATGTAAAAAGGACTAGCAGGATTTATATTAGCACATGCTGGATACCTTGACTTTTCCTGATCCATCACGCCTTACAGAACACAGTATATAGAAAAATGTTTCAGTTCAATGCTGACTCATATATTGAAGTTAATGGACAAAAATAATGAAAGATAAAGTACCATTTTATCTTAAGTGTATTTAATATAAAGAAACAGAGTAGTTATACTGTTATCATTTGTTATGCCCAAATTAAAGAGTTGCTTTTATATGACTGCATCTGTTTGAATATTACAGCACTGAGCTGACCTTCATTAGGAGTTATATGTCCCCTAATAATAAGTATACATGAACAGAGAAACCACAAAGAATTTTAAATTTTAAACAAACAAGCAAACAAAAGCTCCTACAAGGTATTAGCAATCATACAGATTTGCACGATATGCATAGTACAGTTTTATTGAGGAAAAAAGATCACCATGCATATTATTATTTCTAAGTATATTTAATTGCAAGTGACAAAAAAGCTAATCCATTCTTGGATATTTTAAAATTTGCTTGTCAGATATGTTCTAATTCAAAGTACAATGTAGTCTTAAATTACTTTCCTGTACAGTCATAAAGTGACCGTTCTTTATCTTTGTACTCCAAATTTTTTCATTTTCATTTAATGAAAATTAAAATGAAAATTTCTAGATTTTTTTGTTTCTCCTAAATTCTTTTCTACTTAGAAAAGTAGATGGAAAATGCTGCCATGGAATTTGCTGTTGTTTCCCTACAAATTCTGGATTTTTCTGGTTAGTATGAATTAGTTGTGCATACAAGGAAAGGTTTTTAAGAAAACTTCTTATGGTACATCCCCACTTTTTAAAGTTAAAAATAAAACAAACAAACAAACAATGTACTCTGACTTTTATTGCACAAAAAAACCCCAACCTTTAGCTACCTGAGAGAAATTTTTATCAATGCAGGAAAAATTTTTATGCCTCTTTGCCTACCCAGATCTCTCTCTGACAGCTTATACAGGAGGGTGCAGCATTTTGTTTTTCCAACTTTAAACAGACTGAATATTCAGGCCCTGATAATGGGATTTTCATAACACTGTTTGAGACAGATGTCCAGCCATCTCCTTTCTGGCCTCTCATCTTTCCTTTTTGGGAAATACAACAGGAAGTTGTGTTTAATAAATTTAACAGAGTTCTTTGGCAGGGTGAATGAGTATGTGATAAAGCATGTTCCAGTTAACCTATTTTGCTTTTTCAAGTCATATTATGAAATTTGAGCTGTCATGGAGGAAATAGAAGATATTTTATTTGATTGATAACCAAGTAAGAGGTAAGAAATAAAGAAGTTAGTGCTGATGGTCTGACTTCTATCATATGCTGTTCAACACCTATAAATATGTAAAAAAATTAATTATTAGCAAACTGACTTCTTAAATGAGTCATTGTTATTTACAATTTACAATAACCCAAATTGAAGCTAATGAAGGAGTTCTAGAAAGATCTCATTATATTAATTGATCAGGAGATATACAGACAGATGTTTTAGATAAATTCTCTTTCCCTGTTCTCTTCTCTGTGCACCTGATATTTTTTCTCCCAAATTAACTTTCATGCCTCTTCGCATGATGCAATTTGGAAAGTCTGATTCTTTTCCCTGCCAGGGCTGACACTTTTTCCCTTCAAACAGGGTTCATGGAAATAAAGTTCTATCCTTTTCTACCTTTCCTTTCTTCATTATCTCGTCACTTCTTTCATTGCTGAAATAATATTCCATGTCTTATTTTGCCCTTTATGATCTCATCACAGAAGAAGGGTGAGGGTGGGGAGGGGTGTGTGTGTGTGACTATTTTATTTGTAAAGCATGACATAAATTCACAATCCTACATGCTCTGTATTTAATAAACATATGATACCATAAAATTAACAACTCATACCCTTGCCAAGGTGCTCATTTGGCAGAAAACCTAGACTCGGGTCCAGATGGGCTCTGAATTATGAAATCACTTTGTTATTCAAATTTTGATAGAAATACGCAGGCTATCTATATTCATCTTCTCTACAGGAACGGTTTTTGGCTTGTGCCTCTGCTTCCAATACTATAGTTGATGAAGAAATAGCAGATTGAGTTATCTTTCTCTGTCTTCTTCTGTACCAACAAGTCAGAAATTCTTCATCAGTTACATGTGATCGAAAAATTTGGGGTGTGGAATAAAAATCTTGACATGCTGTCTGCTTAGATTTTACATACATTCATTCATCTGAACTTTGACATAGCCAAAAGGTAACTAAAGTAGGAGTGCTATCTCTTGAGGTTCCCTCTTTCCTTATTTTATGTAATTAAGGCAGAGAGAGAGGTACTCTAAGAAGGATGGTTCAATTATTAGGTAGATTGTACTGTCCCCTCGAGAGGTCTAGTGTCTCCTAGTGACGACATTTCCAGCTCAGGTGATTGCTTAAATTTGAGTGGGTTGAAAGTGCTTGTACCTTTCTGGATGACTCCTTTCCAGTATAATACTATAAACATAGCACACCGCTAGAGAGAAAACTTGGCTTTTAATAGCTTTATATTTCTATATTGATGTAGCTTTGCAAAATATAAAACAATCCAGCAGTTTTCATATTTCAATATAGAAGTCTTTTTTTTTCCTGATAACAATAAAATACACTCAAATCTTTCATATTAACTTGATTCCACTAGAAAATATAATTCCTGTGTAAAAAAAATGACAACAACTTGCAAAGCTTCAGTAGTAATGAGTTTAGATGATTTACAGAATGGTTTACTCAGTTCTTTTGTAATTCTATTTGGACAACTCAAAGACAGACATTATGACAACACAAAGATGAAATAAGGGATCAAAACCAAAACTGCTAAAAATGACATGTAGTGAATTTCAGGAAATAATTGAATATGTAATGTAAAAACTGGATTATACTGGGGAGATCCAGAGTTCAAAGAAATTTGCCTTCTTCATCAATACTTTTTATATGGTATCTTTATACCATGCTTGTACAGTGATATATTGAAAAACTAGGTTAATTTTAACTTATGTATATGTAAAACTGACTAATTCTTCCTTGAGTGTTTCTGTCAGCATAGGAATATGAGGAGCTAAAGTACCTTTACAGTGCTCTGTAGATGTACATCTTCATGAGGAAAAGAAGGACATACCTAAAATTGCAGTCAAATGTATGGCTTTAAGATAGGTCAGCTTTAATCTCTCTGCTGCCAATGACGATAACAGTGAGAGCAGAATTGAGAAAAGCCAATGTGAGGCAGCAGTATAGCATCAGCTTGGGTCATACTATGAACCCTAGGGACTCACCTGCAGTAAAGTTGCATGCCACCACATGTTCATTCCTGCTGTTAGCCACAACAGCTACAAAATGCTATGGTATTGGAGGTACCTACTTAGAGTCATACTGTCTAATGACAATGGGAATACGTGCAAGTGATAAACGAAATAATAAAAAAAATTACATAGTTATTGGATATCCATTATCAATAAATAGATATCTTAACACAATTTTGTTTACTTTACTTCTAAATTATGTTAAAATACCGTTAAAAACTGAAAAGCTACCAAAAAAGTAGGAAAACTCAGCAGTTTCCACAAAAGGAAAACCCAGTAATGAAGGCAAGTGGAAGAAATTTTAAATATCACCAGATCTAAATATAACATTTAACTACTGAAATTAGAAAAACATGATAAAACCAATAAAAAATTTGAAGGGCGACAGAAATGTAAAGAACACATTCTAGGAAACTCTGTAAACTAAGACTTTTTCTTGTCAGACTAGATTACTCAAGAGACTGAAATGCCAATATATCTATATGTAAAAAAAATAAAATTTTCAGATGAAATTAATATAATAGATGAAATGTAATTGCATTTGAATTTATAATTTTATACTGTTTCATGGAAATATTTATCTATGTAACTAAGATTAGAACTTTTTTTTGCACAATAGAAATAAATGACCTTAAAAGTATAAATAAATGACCTTAAAAGTATAAACAGAAATGAACAAAAAAGAAGTTTGTCCTGAAAAAGTGGAGAACTGCAGTGTTTTGCACACAAGGTGCTGTTATTCACATTTTCATTTGCTTAAGTAGAAAAAAGAAAAAAAAAAAGTGAAAAAAGCCCTCTTTGTTAAATAATGATCATTTTGAATGTCATTATTTCACTGAATTTCACTGAATTTTTCGAGTTGGAAGGGACCATAGAGATCATCTAGTCCAACTCCCCTGCTAAAACAGGATTGCCTAGAGCTTGTCAGAGCATGTAACTAAAAAATTTCCAACTATCTAAGATTGTAGTAGTAAAGAAAATGTTGTTTCCAAAAGGCTTAAAATTTTAAACACAGATAAAGAGAAACAGTTGAGAGAGAGCAGAAGAGACAGAGATACAAACCTTTTCTACTAGCTGGGAGTGAATGTAGGATTTAGTGACGTATGTTAGTAGTTATTAAGTCTGCCATTAATAGTAAATTGAAAAGGGAAATGATAGAAAGCAAGATCATAAGTGTAGACAGAAACATATTTGAGATATTTAGAAAGGAATAATCTTAAATGTGACTAGCAAGGATTCTGACAATCTGATTCAAAAATAACTCCAGTGATGTAACACTTCTACAGGGAACCATACTTTGATTGAAAGGGAGTAATTCAGAACTGGCATGTATTTTGTAAACAGATTTTCATGAGAGGTAGCCAGAACATTAATGAGTAAGTAAGAATGAATGGTTCTGATTTTATTAAAGAAGAGGAGCTGACAGGTATGCTATGGTCTGATCAGTACAATCCAACACTGCAACAATTTCAGGTACAGCCAAACAACTTGGGAATGCAGACTTTTGAGTCCAAATGTCCTAGCCCTTTCTGGAACTGTTCTGCTCCTTGGGCAAGCTGTGGAAACAGACACATGCTGTGACAATATGGAGCACCACGAGTTCTAATAATACACCAAGCCAGCCAGGTATAGGCAAAAATTATCTTAGTGCAATTTCAGTGGAAAGAAGACAGCTCTGAACTCGATTATTATTCCCTCTCAAGTGAGACACCCACTGGAAAGATGCTGCAGAGAAAACCAATAACCTCCTAAAAATTGTATGGGAAGTCAGCCTGATAGGACATGACTTAGCAAATAATAATTTTTATAGTATATTTTATATGAAGGACTGGAACAAGTTTTACCATACATACAGAGGGTGACAGAGCACTGGAATAGGCTGCCCAGGGAGGTTGTGGAGTCATCTTCTCTGGAGATTTTCAAGACCCGCCTGGATGCAGTCGAGTAATGTGCTCTGGGCAATCCTCTTTTGCAGGGGAGTTGGACTGGATGGTCTCTAGAGGTCCCTTCCAACTCTGACAATTCCGTGATTCCATGATACCACACCTTGTAAGGAAACCTGGACAAAAATATCCAGGAGTTTGGATTCTTTCTTTTAAATATATCTACTGTGAATTAATAGTTTTCATTCCTGTTCTGGTTATGTGGATGATTTCAGAATTCAGATGTAATTATTCCACAATTTGGAAAAATCCTTTTTGAAGTGGAGTTCTCAAATCTGATGGCAGCCTCTGCATTCATAAGAATATGTGGTAAGAGAATGAGAAATCATTTTTGCTTAGGTCTTTCAAGGAATATAAGTTTTCTATATCCTAACTCTTAAATAAGTGCAGCACATAAGACCTCACACAACACAGGTAAGCGAGCAGTTTCTGTAATTACACTGCCAGTCTAATGAAAGATTTTATAGTATCATCTGGAGTGCATTTACTTCTGCATACGAGCTGGCTTTGTTACAAAGAATCCAACAATGACTCATTATCCTCTTGTTACTATGAATACATCAAATGTCACCTTAATTATTATAATATTTTCTAATATTGTAGCTATGAATGTCTATTTTCCCCTTTCAGTTAGTTAGCACTTACAATTCATAGTGCATTAAAGAAAGGAAAATTGCATATTTTGTCATAAGATTTGCCCTAGTATGGTCTTTTATTTTCTCTGTTTTCTTGCCTTTTCTTCCTTAGTGAAACAGTGAATTCTAAATGGCCATCTGTCCAAATTGTTCTCCTAGTATAGGTAGAGCTGATTTATTTACAAGGCACATCTTGGCAAGCATTCTTAGATTTCACCTAGGGTTTCAGGAAAACTGGGAGCTGTTTCATAATTCACAACCATCAAGTGAAAGTACTTTACATTGCTTTGTGTTGCCTGCACAGGGTATATAAAATATTTAGATGCTACAGTGGGGATTGGAGAGACAGTTTTGTCACATCAGTTTTGGCATTTCCTGTTACACATGGTCACAGCAGACAGTCAACACTTAATCCTCAAATCTGTATTTTCAGAAAAGAGACCTGGAGGCAGAGTAGAGTAGTAGAGAAGAAAGGAGTAAAGCAAAATATTATAATTTAAAAAACCACTGAAATTAAAAATGACTGATTTTTACAGATATCTAACCGAGGAAAATATATTTTTTTTTTCTTTTAATATTATGTGTACTACTTTCTACAGTAGTAGATACAGAGTACCACAACATGTGGGAATAAAGATGTGCCTGGAATCAAGAATAGTTGATGCATGGTTAAACTTAGAGTGAAGACTAAGTTTTCAGTGCCTGATAGAAAAAAGGGCTCCACTATTTTTAGAAAAAGAAAATTACATCAATAATTTTCCAAAGACGTGGAGAGTTAGTTTGCACAGATATGACATGATCTATTAGCCATAACCTGGGGACAACCATACAGAGCCCAAGGCTTACGGGACATTAATGCGAAATGAAGTTTGGAGAGCCACTGAGTACTAAGGTGCAAGTCCCAGACCCAGGATGTTGCTCCTACGGAAAAGGACATAAATTCAAAGGAATAAGAATACTCTGCAGAGCACAAGGTAAGCTGAGAGCTCAAAAAAGACATCTTGCTCCTTTGGGCAAGATGGTAATAACTGATGTCCCTAGGATGGGCTACTGCTGCTGTCACTGGATGATGCTTCAAACTATTCACTCTTGCCTGCCAGCATCAGTCAGACTAGTGTATTCCCAGAGAAAGCATCTGCCCCTGGTAGTTTGCTGCCTTGGGTATTGCTTTGCTTGTTCAACCTAACCAAGAAACATGGCATGGCCCCAGGAATAACTATTATGTTGCATATTAAAGTTTAATGTCTTCTGAGATGTCAGGAGGTTAAGAGTATGACACCAGGGACAAGGAATTTGCAAAGCAGAACATAAGTGGAACTTAAATGACCTCTGGAAACTGATACACCAAGGAATTCCTTATGGCAGGAATAAATTTAATCAAAGCACACAAATTGGCAAAGGGTTGTCTAATAGTGCTAGGAGAGATAACAACAGCAACGTCCTTTGATTTAGGATCTGACTGGTAGACAGAAAGTCAAATACAAATTTTGTGTTTTATTAACATGTGCTAGACCTATTGTTCCAGAATAATTTAGCTAAAAACTGTGATTAATACGTCTTTTATCAAGATACTTAGTGATATATAAAGCTGTGTCTGAAGCAGACTTGAAATGAGTATCAGCTTCTTTAAGCAATAATTAACCCTTCAGAAATAGGTGAATGTGGTCTCAAATTTTAACTGTAGTGATAGTGATAACTAGTAATTAAAGAATTTGTTTTGTAGGTACAGTTAATAGTGAAGGCTGAAAGGATAAATAATTTTAAATTATATGTCCCAGGAGATAAAAATAAGGTTTTTTAAGTTAAAATAGTTTGAAGCCCAGAGAGCCACTTAAAGCTAGAAAAACCTAATTTGAGATTAGTACATTAGGGTAATGTAAACTATATAATGAAAGAATCCTAAACTTCTGTTGAATTCATTGAATGCATCTGAAGTATCTCCATACAGGAAAATGCATGTTGGTTTCTGGTTCTTGCTCCAGTCTAGTATTTCACTCTACTGTAGTATTAAAAGCCCTTAGCACAATTACATTTAGAACTAGCATTTCTACTTGGCCTCTAGAATAATAGTTTATTCAGAATAATAGTTATAACAAAAACATTTAGCAGATGTTTTTCCCTTTCAAAATGAAAATGTGTATGGAGAGAAGAGCGGGGACAGTATCCTTCAATAGGATTGAAAATTGGCCTTCTTCAAATTTATTAGCACCAAAAAAGCTGTTACTGAGATATAGTTATATAATTTTTGGTTTCCAAAAGACTAATGCAGACATACATGAATCTGAGTTATGCAATTGTATAAATATAAACAATATTTTTATATAGAAGAAAATATCACTTGGGGGTTTAAGCACTTTCTCAGGGTACGCCACCTCAATATAGGTTATCAATTCGTTTCACATTCTGACAAAGACCCAAGAATTCTTCCTCCTTAGCATCGAGACAGGTGTCAATATTAAAGGTAAAGAGAAAAGGAAGAAAAAAAAATAAAACAGGAAAAAAAATACAGGAAAAAAAAATCAATTTCAATAATCCGTTAACTTGGTTTAGGGTACTAAAGGGAAAAGGCATGCCAAATCAAGATCTTTCCATGTGCACAGTTGTGACATAGACTGTAATGTCACTTGTGACCTGGATCCTGAGCTCTGAATCTCTAATGTTGTGAGGACAACTCTGAACAGGAAGAGGAAAACTTGGAACTCACCAAAACAGAATACAGAAAAGGCATAATTTTAGTCTGCTTTTGTAGGCTCATGTTTTACAAAACCTGTGGTATGTGTCCAGAAGGATTTCAAGGCAAGTGGCCAGCATTCAGCACATGACTAAAAAGGAAGTTTTTTTTAAGTCTGTACGTAGTCATCCATCCTTACAGGATGGCTATCTTAAAGCTGTTTAGCTGTGCTATCTTTACCCTAACAGGAACACTCTTGCAGTGTCAGTGCTCCAACACATCTTCTAAACAGGTTCCTCAAAAAATCAATGGGTACACTCCACAGAATTGTGAGATGGAAATTAAATATTTGTAACACAGTGGCCTAAGCAGAAAAGAAATTTCTGGGAGCCACCATTAGTCAAGTAAACTCTTTTGGTGGTGTCAAAGCAGTGAGAAGAGATCGAACCTGAATACTAATGGCAACTACTGGTTGCTCAGAAGCAGCTATAAGCAGCTATTGTCAGAGAAGTAGCTTCAAATGTCCGCATATATGCTGAGTGTCGATAACCCACTTGTTTGCCAGAAAAAGTAACTTTTTTAGCATTACTCTTTCTAAAGAAATATCTCAGTAGCAAAAACTAAGCAAGCATCATGTAGTCCTTACAAAGTAATTCTTAAAAGGGAGTAAAGTACAACATGTTTATATTATGTTTGTGAGAATTAGTAAAAGCTACACATAATCCACTTGCTTATTTCATCACAGATTTTAAACAGTTTTGCGTCTCCGTAACTGTAAAATAGAGTAAAATTCCAGCACTTTGTCCAATCATTTTCTGTGTTTTGTACACATGCTTATTGAAATTCAACCTGGTATTCAGCTATAGCAAACTGATACTAAATCCACTAACATTCCAGTAGTGATAATGAAGCTATGGCACACCTGATAAAGATCTTTGCAGTATTTTAATTAAATTCTCAGTTGGCTGATGGACGACAAGTACTCATACTTGACACTTAGATATATTTTTTTCTTTTCATTTTGCATGTCATTTAAGGAGGACAAAATTACTTAAATCCAGGTTATCATTAGTCTATTTTAACAGGAAGAAGGATTCCAGCATAATATACAGATACTTTCAAACTGTTAGTAACAGAGTCAAAGCATTCAGGAGACAGTGGTGACTGAAAATTATATTCCTAATCATATATTCCATTTTCATTTTTCCTTTTTCTTTGTGTCATGAATTGTAAAATATCAGCACTTATTTTGAGGTCACACAAGTCAAGGCTAGAAGAGGAGCATAGGCTTCCAGCAGGGATGATGGGTCAATCAGACACCTCTAGTCTCAGCATGAAGCTTCTTCTGCAGCAAAGGTAAAGCAGCCTTGTCCCGGAATTTTCCCAACAAGCTAATGGTTTTTATTGGAGTGACAGGCTATTATTTTTTTCTCTGATCTTTTACAAGAGAAAGCATAAGTAATTTTGTCTAATAGGGAACTGTTTAAGGTTCCACAATGGTAAAATGTCAGTACCATCTAAGCAAAACCACATATTACTTTTTTGTAATGAATGACATTTTTTATTAAGATTCATTTTTCTGTTTCTTGGGCACTGTGTTAATATATTATATTTGTCCTTGAAAAGTCTGTTTAGGTGCATGTAATTTATTTTCTGTTATATACAGTTTAAAGAGATGAATCAGAAGATGAAAATACATCCTGGTTTCTGCATTTAGCATAGCATTAATAATAAAGTAGAGCAGGTTACTCACAACTTATGAGTAGCAAATCTTTTAGCACTAGGCATTTTTCCAGAGGCATACAGACTTTTGAGTCCTCTTTAAAAATGCTGCCATAATATCCTTCCTCCTCAAAACTTTCCTTTGGTATAAAGCAGAATCACAGAATCATAGAATGGTTGAGACTGAAAGAGACCTCTAGAGGTCGAACTTCCCCCTGCTCAAGAAGGGTCCCCTAGAGCAACTTGCCCAGCACCACATCCAGACAATTTCTGAATATCTCAAATAATGGATATTTGAGATTGCCCCAACCTGCCTGGGCAACATGTGCCAGTGCTCAGTTGCCCTCACAGTTTTCAGATTTTCAAAGAGAACCTTCTGTGTTTTAATTTGTGTCCATTACCTTTCATCTTATCACTGGCTACCACTGAAAAGAGCCTGGCTCCATTCTCTTTGCAGTCATCCTTAAGGCATTTGTGCACATTGATAAGATCCTCACCCCAAACCTTCTCCAGACTAAACTCTCTCAGCTCTCTCAAAGTTTCTTCATAGGAGAAATGTTCCAGTCTCTTAATCATTTTTGTGGCCCTTCATTGGACTCTCTCAAGCATATCTGTCTGTCATGTACTGAGGAGCCACAGAGTACTCCAGTTCTGATCTCAAGAGTGCTGAGTGGAGTGGAAGGACCACATCCCTCTGCCTCCAGACAATACTTTTCCTAATGGATCCCAGGACACCATGAGCTTTTTTTACAGTAAGGGAACATTGCTGGCTAATGTTCAAGTTTGTGTCCATCAGTGCCCACAGGTCTTTTTCTGTAAAGCTGCTTTCCAGCTGGTCAGCCCCCAGCATATACTGGTACATGACCTTGTGCAGGACTTTGCCCTTCCTCTCGTTGAACTGCATGAGGTTCCTGTCAGACCATTTCAGCAGCCTGTTGAGGTCTCCCTGGATGACAACACAACCATCTAGCTTATCAGAAACTCCTCCCAGTTTTGTGTCACTTGCTGAGGGTACACTCTGCTCCTTGCCTCAATTAATTAAGAGGTTGAACAGTATTGGACCCATTATTGACACATGGGGTACATGGCTGGTGACTGGCTTCCAACAAAACTTTATGCCGCTGATCACCACCCTCTGGGCCCAGCTATTCAGTCAGTTTTCAACCGACCTCACTATCTGCACTGTCTCCTCATTTTCCCTTCCTGTACTGAAAAGCCTCTCTCCCTCCATTGCAACAGCCCAGGCATGGGAGCCATCCCACCAAGTCTCTGCAACCCCGACAAGGCTGTAGCCCTGCAACTGCACACAGATCTCAAACTCATCATGTTTATTCCCTATACTGCCTGCATTAGTATACAGGCACTTCAGAGAAGCATGCGCTGATGTATACGTAAATTGTATATAGTGAAATTAAACAGGAATACAGCGAATGCATAGATAACGTTGGGATAGAATTGCAACTAGCTCAGAACCGTGCACCTCCCACTTCTTTACAATGTCTCAACAGCTATACACTTGCTCTATATGCTTGTTTTATCTATTTGTTGCACCTGCTTTTTGAAACTGTAATCTCTTTGAGGAACGGAATGAGGATTCTATACATTTGCAAAGTTTGGTCTCTAGGCACCACTACATTATAAATGTTTAAACATAGAAACAATGAATACAAAATAAAAACCTGTTATATATGTAATCTATAATGTAGTTTAAACCTAGTTCTAAACCTTTATTTGCCAATCCCTGTCCTATTTATCACCTAAGTACTTCAGAGAAGGCAAGAAATTTCATCAGGAGCTGAAGAAAGAGATCAAGCCAGGAACGAGATCAGCCATTCTGCAAATAATGGAGCTATGGTCAACTCAGAACAGTGAAATATAATTTCAGTGGATTCGCTTGTCCTGAGACTAGACTAGGATAGTAAAGGAACATGGTGACCCAAAATTAAAAACATTTGACTCTGAAAATGTGACTTCAAACTTTGAAGAAAACTTTCTTTTTTCTTTTTTTTTTTTTTTTCTGTCAAGAAAGATGTTACAGGAATGTTTGGAGAAAGATTGAAAGTGCAGCTGGTCTCTAATCCATCACAAGCTCTGAATTGTTTCCAGACTTGCTGTTTTTATACCTAATACTTTCGTAATGTTGTTTCAAAATATATAGCAAATTTATGGCAATGAAGTAGACTTGTCATTGAGTACCTGTCCCTAAGGAACTGACTTATCTCCTATTCCACTGAGAAGCAAGTTTCTTAACCTCAGGAATATACACCACAAATACAAATTAATTGAGTCAACAGGTACGGAATATGCAGGTTTGTTTCCCAGTCCTTCCTTTTCCGAATTTTTAATATTTTTTTACCATCACTAAAATCCTTAAATGATAGAATTCATCATTAGCCAGATTACAAAACAGTACTAAACAAGACAAAAAGCTTGGCAAAGGGAAGGAATATACTCATAAAATGCCTCTCAGTGATTTGAAACGTAATGTCAATTACAACAATCTTGTATATCAACTAAAGACATAATTGTCTGCTTGATGAGACAAAGAGGGGGGGCCTGATGGCCTGATGATGTGCCATCCTTTTCACAGATGCTGTATATGAACATTCCAGTTCTTTTCTCCAACCTGTAGAATACAGTATTATGCTGCTGAGGATAATTCTTACACCAACCTACCAAATCCTAATTAATGAGAACAGGTTTAGCTATCAATCAGAGGTGTTATGTGGTTACAAGGATATTTTAAAACAGTATAGAAAAGAATTTATCTGGGTTTACCTTCAACCATTTACAGCTCTTGTAGAATTCCAGCTTATAGTCTCCTTGCAACAACATCACTGACAGGACAGGGTCTGTGACTAGTTCACTGTAAGATTTGCTCAGTAATAATGATTCATATTACATATTTTAAGCTCTCCTGCTGATGACTTGGCTGGATGAATTCCAGTTTAGGCAAAGACCTCTGGGAAATTAATCTCTTCAGATTGATATCTGGCAAGGGGATACCTGGTGTGGCACAAGACATCTCTCTACAGGTGATCAACTGTTTTCCTCTCAAGTGATTAAGAAATAGTAAATGATATGATGAAAGATCTTTTCATGAACACTTAGTTTATATTACATATGATCTTTATGATGTAATTTTGCTTAAGTATATCTAGGATGAAATTAGACAAGGTCAGGCACTAAAAATTAAATGAGTGATCAGACTTATTTAATAAATAAATTTACTCCAAATCAACAGATATTTAAAGCTCTTTACAGCTACTGACACTTCACGGACGTGACCATATATATGGATTGAACCACTTTCTACTCTTTTGGGAACTCCTTGTCTTCTAGAACATATTATGTGTGCTTTTGGATGCTGATAAAAACCTATCTAAATCCAAAATCTTCCACAAACACAGTTGGACAGACATTTGAAGAGGGGTAAGTACAAGAGAACAGTACAGCAGTGTGACTATGTCTTTTTACAAATTCATACTGGTTTTATGAATGTTATAAATGTATGTTGTGTATTACCCTCGTGTATATTTTAAATATACTTTTTCACATGATCAGCATAAAGAGACTAAAGAGCTATAGTAGATTATGTTTCATACGACAATGTCTTTTTGCAGGACTATTATATAAAAGTAACTTTAAAACCAGGTGCAAGAAGAAGTCTTTCTTAAAATATATCAATATCACATTAATTACAAGTTATTAAATACATGTCATTTTGTATCATTTATCCTGAAACGGATTGAAAATTATGTTTTAAAACATTTTTCTTATCCATCTGCAAGCTACAATTTTACTGCATTTTGGTGTCAGAAATCCTAGCTTAATTCTTAAGAGAAACTAAATGCTATGACAGCTTAATGCTTCTTTTATTGAAGTCTGTAACTATGCCATAGTTCTAAAACCATTTAATCAACTATTAGTTACAAAAACCAGCTGAATTCCTAGTTGGACTTCAAAAGCAACCAAACCAAAACACAAACAACAGAAAAGCTTCAAGGGAAACAAAAAAGGATTAAAAAGAGGTATTTGAAAATGCATACATTGGACTAGAAAATTATTTTTCTTCTCTTATTTAAAAAATACTATAAAATAAAATCAGTTTATATAATGACGCCTCCTGACTTGAGATCTTGGGTTTATCTAAACATTTAGACGTTATTTTTAAGCCTATTATCCTCACCTGTGTGATCTCTAGTGTAATTTCATAAGGGGTTTTTGGGGCCTGATCATGATGTGCATAAAACACTACCTCTCAAAAATCTTATTCATGTTTCCCTCTTAGGAAATCTGGAGAGAAAAAAAAATAAAAATCCACTCCCAACCCCGCCACACTGGTAGAAAAAGGTTTTCCCTTTGGCTATGAAAGAAGACAGAGAATAAGAGTCTTTCCCCAAATAGATTTTGGGTACTTCATTGAAATTATCTTTTGAAGTTCAAAATACCCAGTAAACTCTAATGCAAGTTGGATGCACAGCTGTGAAAAGACATATCCTGTATGTACGTTATATTACTGTATGATTCATCTACATACTGACAGTGCAGGTTGCTTGAAGAACTCAAGAAGGTAAATGATGATGTTTTGGATAGAAGATGATGGTTGGCATAATAGGCTTTGAGATAAAGTCCTTCCTTCTTGATATTCCATCCTTTCTTTTCTCCTAAAAGAATATCCATTCTTGAGTAGACCACAAGCCTGAACAGGTGAATCTTCATTTAGTACTTCTTTAAATAACTTGATGTATTCATCAATATTTTTTTCTAGAGCAGCTGGATGATGCATGGAGGCAAATGCATAGTTAACCCTGTCTTTATGAAATACTATGAAGAGCTTGTGACCTGTGAAAGGGGGCACTAATATAGGAAATGCAAGGATGGTGGTACATAGTAGATCATCTGTCTTGTTTGCGTGATAGAGCATATGCTGACAGCCAAAACACTGAAGCAGTTAGTGATGCTTCTGCAATTTATTTGCTGGACAGCTTGCTTGAGCCATCATAAAAGCACCCATAAAATAATTATTACTGGAAATACTTGCTAAACTTGATAAATAGGGAAAAAAAAGTAGCCTTTTGGCAACTTCAGTTAAAGAAAGTCTGCCCATCACCCTACTCCTTATTTATTTTCTTCAGTCATCTAGCTGTTATTTGACTGAAGTTTCTCTGTTAAGTGATGATTTTGGGTAAGGGGTAGGGTGGAGACTTGAAGGGAAGAAAGAGTTTATTAAATTAACCACATTAATTTTGTGGTTCATAGTTCAAACCCTCATTAAAACAAAGAAAAACAAATAATAACAACCAAACAAGCAAACAAACAAAAACCCAAACAAACTAACAAACAAAGACAAACAAAAAACAAACAAAAAAATGCAACAAACAAAAAAACCCCAAAAAACAAACCTAAAACTAGAAGGTTCAACACTTTCCTTCAAGCAGCAAAACAGGAGCCTGGAGAAACAGGCAAGTTGTATAAAGTGATTTGTCAAGTGAACAATGCAGAGAGGCATTCTTTAAGATATTTTATAGGGAAAAGCTGGGATAATACAGTGGTTCTCTGGGCTGAGAAAGATAAACTTCTTTCCTTTCTCCAGGCCATGGCAAAGGTTCTCTCCACAAGACCTACTTATGAAAGTAATGAAAAATGTACTCTAAAATGTAATCTTGACTTTTTAAATAACACATACATGTTTATCTAAATATGTAAACAGGCAGATGTGCATCTTTCCCACTTGAAACTTAGTTTATTTGTTATTTTTTTGTTATATGATATACACTCACGATGATAGTTGTGTCCCATTTATACTTCCTTCTTTGGAGGATTAACTTAAAAATTGAACATTATGATGATGGAGTAATACAGATGACCAAATAAAAGAGAATACTGTTTTCAGCCTACATTTTTGATTCCTTATTTTTGTTTATTCAGCTTTTAATTAAAAGTCCTTGTCTCAAGCTCCACCATTTGTTTTTCCTATGCTGTTTCTCCTATCACTTATGTAAGTGGTGTTATGTTAAAAGCACCATAATTTCTCTGTAGAATGTTATAATCTTACATGTTCTCTCTAACATTTTTCTGTGGCAAAATATATACTTTCCCTTAAAGGGAATGTAAGCACATTTCCTTAAAGGGCTCATTACAATCTGCATTTATATTGGGTCATATAACAAAATGGCTTTGATTAACTATCCAGGCCCAGTAGTATTTGTTTCAGATGACAATCCATTTCATGGTTTTTTAGTATAACCAGGATTTTGATTATTTTCCATATCCCCAGGAAGACCTTCTGAGTCTCGTGCATGTTTTTGTGTTTACTTACACATCAGAGTGCCTTTGTTGATGAGTGTGTGGGATATTTAACATATGGCTTGTAGGGTTGCTTTTTATATTTTCTCCAGTCAGAAACAGAAGCACTGGGACAGGTTTTTCCTAAATGGATGAGATGGGATAACAGGTATTGTGATCGTTATTGAGCTTTTAGTTCATAGAATCATAGAATTGTCTAGGTTGGAAGGGACCTTAAAGATCATCTAGTCTAACCATAAACCTAACTCTGATAAAAAAAATCACTAAACCATGTCACTAAGCCCTATGTCAACCTGTCTTTTGAATACTTCCAGGAATGGTGCATCAACCACTTCCCTGGGCAGCCTATTCCAATGCTTAATAACCCTTTCAGTGTAAAAATTTTTCCTAATATCCAATCTGAACCTCCTTTGGCACAACTTGAGGCCATTTCTTCTTGTTCTATCCCCTCTGACTTGGGAGAAGAGGCTGACCCCCGCCTCTTTACATCCTCCTTTCAGGTAGTTGTAGAGAGTGATAAGGTCTCCCTTCAGCCTCCTTTTCTCTAGACTGAACGTGTACCTTTTTAAGAATATATATATAATAAAAGTATTCTAACAAAAATATCTTTAAAAAAAAAAAAAACACCAAGAAAGAATAGGGGCACAATATTGAAGCAGCTAGCAAGCATATGTAAAAAAGGAAATATTGAAGTAAAATCTGATTGTTTTGGAATTCATGAATCACTTTTTTGGGGAGCCTCACATTCAGTCTTTTCTGAATGCGAAGTTGCATTAACTCCTGTCTTTGTAAAAACACTTTTACAAGTCTGCATACTTTATGACAAGCATGAAAATGCAAGACAAGTTTAACCAGAGTTTGTGAGATTGCTGATGTTCAATAGAAGTAACTTATATTGTTTTACTATAATGTAACATGCATTTGTCCTTTGCTGCAGAAAATTTTGTGTTGGTGTCAATATACCTAACCAAGCTCAGAGCCACAAAATCTAGCTGCAATGAGGATGTATTTCACTGTAAATACATAGTTCATGTAGTCTAGTTCCAAACCTCCCTCTGACTACTGTAAGTATTTCCGTGTTAATCACTGTTTTATAACTGTAACTTCACATTGGTGGTGAAAAGTAGCTGTCATTCACCACATTCACAGCTACACTTATAACTCGCCCACTGTCAGTCCCTTCAGGTTTATAGACAGCTTTGGTCATGAAGGTTAGAGAACCAGTTTTCCAAGCACACTTTCAAAAAAGAGACATTAAATAGTTCAACTCAACACAGTGTCTTTTTATTACTATTACAGTGAAGAAATTAATCAACAAGTTGCTCTCACTAATGCTGCTTTGATATTTGTAGAAGAGTTCTGTTCAGTCAAAGGGAGGGATTATGCTTTACACATTCAGTTTCTACAGATGACCAAGCCACGAACTTTGAGACATTCCAGTCGGGTGTTTGTAACCATTAAAATGAAATGTCCAAGAGATGGGATCCCTGTGCTTACAAGAGAGTGATTCTTAAGAGGAGTGGGAAAGGAAGATGACTATGCACATGACAATTTTGAGGGAGTTGCAAGAGGCAGAAAGCAGAGAAAACATCTTCTGCTCTGTCTGTGGGGACAAATTCTTACAGATTAGAAATTTTCTGCTCAGTTTTGGAGTGCTACATTGATGACCCCTCTCTGCAGTAAGACAGCTGAAACAATTAAATTTCCAACATCAGAAGACTAAGACGAATGGACACTGGTCACAATATAACCTTTAGAGACTAATCAGACACCACTTCTAATTCTACTGCATGGAATACTCAAAATCTTAGAATGGCATTGCTGGTCAGAGTAATGTTATTTCAACTATCTCTGCTTCTCCTTCTATTTTTTCAGTCAATCAGATGCAAACTATAAGGTCTATATATGTAATCCCAAGAGGAAATAACTACACAAAAGAAGTGTAGTCTGTTCTCAAAATGTTAGGTTTTTTTTTTGTGAGTGTGTATTCTCAACTGTAAATGAAATACGCTGAAAATATTCCCAAACTGCAAAGTAAGTAGTCTACTTATTAGCTGATTACAAGTACTCATTAACCGATTACTTGCTTCTCTCTCAGGTCATGAATTGTTCAATCTAACCAGGTTTGTAGATTGTTTAATAGCAAATGTAATCACTACTTCAGAGGAAGTCTTGATTATGCTGTAACACAAGACATGCAGGACTCAAGGCAAAACTCTGTGTAGGTATGTGTCGCGGACGGAGTGATTAACTTCACTAGTTAGACTGAAGCAGTGAAATATTTATAAAGGAGAAACAATGATTTAACAAAATCAGTAGTAAGTGCAATAAAACCAGTAGTAAATGCAATAGTGTTTTACGAGATTTGATGTCAAGGTACACTCTGTTATTTACTGCATAGAGGATAGGGTCAAACAAGCTGTCAGGGAGACCCTCCCATTGAGTCACGAGGTTCAGAAATGATCCCCTTGCTTTCTAAACTCCTTCTCAGAGAGGAGTCTGGGTGCGGCTGGATCCAATCCTAGTCCCAGACTTGGTCAACAGTTTATGTCTAAAGGATTATATATGCACAAGCAACCCTCTATATTACTTAGCTAAGATTTCAAAGTTTAGCATGCTATCAGTTACTTACCGAGAATCTATTGCGGCAAGGAATTTCTCAGCCTCGAGGACTAGAACCTTAGGCAAGCGTCCTCACAAAAGGGGAGATCCTGGTGTGCAGCCTGCTGCCATACAGGAGAGCTCAAAGGGGCTCTTGGGCTGTCCAATATTTATACAGCAAAGATAATTGACTATAGTCATATTCTCATGGGAACAAAATTTCTAGGTCCCCACTCCAGACAGTGTTTTGGCTGTGTTGCCAGCTGTCCCTCCAAGTCCAGGTGCAAGTTATTGCAACTGATGTTGTGATGGCCATTGTGGCCATGGCCCGAGCAGGAGCCAGGATTGGGGGCGGGGGGGAGAAGAGGGGAAAAAACAGGGAGAGTGCACCGCCACAGTATGTTACATGGTTCTCCAAATGCCTAAAACAACAATGTATCACTTTTTTCTCTTTAAATCCGGTGGTGGAGCGGGTGGAAAGAGAAGGCTGGCAGCCTTACTTCCTTAGAGGGGAACAAGACTGTCGTGGTTTAGCCCCAGCCAAACACAAAAAGTTAATCTCACAAAATAATGTCTAGGGGCTTGATTCATTAAAGAATGCGTTCTTCGTCAGCCACATTAGTTAGTCACAATTTTGTTTATTTTTTATGATTATGTTACAGATTTTTTTTATTATTCCCTTCTTTTCCTTTTTACCTGGTATAGATTTAAATTCATTGTGTGTTCACTGTGTACATACAAAATCGCAGAGGATTAAAAATTCATATGTCTCTACATTAATATTTTAGGTCTTACTCTTTGCCTTTTATATGGTAGAATTTTTATTGCATAAATTTCTTTAAGAAATTGCAATTAATCACATGACATACTATTAATTAAGTGCAGATACATACACTGGAACCACATGCTTTATCTATATTAGCAAATAGGATGTATCCAAGCTAACTTTTTTGGCCCTGAGGTGAGATATTTTGGAAGAACTAAGCTCTCCTGTGCTTCAAAATTATATGGCCCCATCGAAACTGTACATTGAGAATGGTTCCTGCCCCAAAGCTAGAGCCTAGAAAGTACTGGGACAAGGCTAGTTGGTGTGGCCAAAACTGCACCAGGAACTGTGCTAATATTTTAACAATGTTGATGGTGACAGAATGATGTAAAAGCTGATGTCTCAAACCTGACACTGATTGTTCTGTGTTTAAGAGTATACAAGTAGATATTTTGGTAAAAAGTAGATTTTTGGTAAAAAGACCATGCAGATACACGCCTGTGGAAATTTGGACTATGGATAGGATCATGTTCAGTGCAATTACCCTTATGAAACTGTGTGGGAATTTAAGCTTTTTGAAAAAATTTATGTGTGGTTTTGATTCCACAGGATATTGTAATTATATTTGTGAGAATCTGCACTTCTGTGTGTGTATTTATACACATCTAATCCACCAAACAACATTATTCACTCACAAACATAAATTCATATACATAAAAATAGACACATTTTAGTCTATATTTTTAAAAAACCTTATCTGTTGTTTGGCAATATTCAAGAAGTTCACTGATTTGCAACCCTAGTTGAAACAAAAATAGTATTTGGACAAAGCAGATATATATTTGTACTTTTCCAGTCCTCATGCTGTAGGATCCTCTTTAGGTTTATTCTGCATAGCTTATTTGTCCTGCATCTTCCTCAGGAGCAGAGTGGAGAAATTGTAAGGTACAGGTTACAAAGGTTGTCTTTGTCAAAGTCCAGTTCTTACCCACGAAGCTGCTCACTGTATTTCAAACAGATCCCTATTTAACACAGATAAAAATGTCTTATGAGGAAGAGAGTAAATGCCAAAGGAATCTGCAGAAAGCTATCAGCTGAGGAGAGATAAACCTATCTTTCTTCTTTAAGAGTAGTCTAATTCATAGGTCTGCTTTCAATTGTTAAATTTATGTAATGGTACTTTCTCAGTAACACAGGTGCACACAAAATCAACCTGCAGGAATAATCATAATGTTAAATAATTTTGGATCTTTTTCTTCAACTGATATTTTTGATAACAACTTAACCTTACAAACCAAAATTGAACTACCTTGTTTCAGACACTTCTCAGCTGCTATAGCTGTACAACCTTTTTCCCTTGCATTTCAATACATTAAATTAACTAGTTAAAAATTAAACTCTCATCTGTGGGTTTTAGTTTACGTTCGTAGGACACAAATTATGATTGTCTCCTCTGGTGTTTTGTCTAACATCTGCTTTGCTGGTTTGAGAGCCCAGTAACAAAGACAGAGGCCAAATAATAGATAATTTTGAGGATGACATTGCTAGGGAATTCTTTGATAAACAAGTCACCTGCTTTGAAATCAGGACAATTTTGTGTCAACTAACAGGTGCCTGCTACAGTGGTAACTCTGTCTTCAACCAGCAATTGTATGATGGCTTTGCCCTATTGCCACACCTTGCAAGGACAATTATGCAATTACTTGTATAGAGAGAGTCAGGAGTTTTAAAGGATACTTGGAGTAACAAAGGGCTAGCTAGGAGAAAGCACTCATGTGAGAGACCTCCACATACGTCTACCCAAGCCTGTGAGGATAACAATTCATGATAAAAGTTTCCAAATCTATTTTAAGGAATCACTGAAACAATCCAAGGTTTTGCTGATATGTCAGCTTGTTTAAGTCAAATGCTTGGGTAATGTAGAAGGGTCTGTCTCATTTCATAAAAAAAAAAAAAAAAAAAAAAAAAATTCTAGATTTTATGATGCATCTTAAAATACATAAATAAACTCAGAGAGGAGATATTCTGGTACTGAGGGCTAATCTGAAAAGAAATACATTTTTTTCAGATGAAAAATGCAGCTCTAACTGATCATGAAGTGATTGTTTAAGTTGTGATAATGCTCATCAGTGCTGCTGGTTTGACTCAAAATCTGATAAAGGAGGCTGAAAGACTCCAATGAACTACAATGAGTTTTTGTTCAAATAAGAGAGCTTCAAAGAATTGACTTGTGGTTAAATATTTGTTTAAAAGTCCTACATTTTATTGATGTTGAAAAAAACATTCAGAAAAGTTCTCTGTATTTAGGTAAACTTTTGGTTATCCTCAGAGGCTGCTGATCATTCAGACATAATGAATAAGATTTGTACTGTTCAGTTGTATCAACATTGTGGCTTCTATTGACTGAGTGTAGTCAGTGCTGATAAGAAAATTGGCCAAAAAGTCTGGGCATGTAGTATCTGCTTATCTTTTTCTGCTGTAGCTGCACCAGAACAGCCATACTGCATGAGACTGACACTGTATTGCAAATTCTTGCGTCTGACAAGGGCCTGATAGATCCTTGGGTGTGGGCCTCCAGAGGGGTAAGAAAGCATGTTTTACATCAGTGATCATCTAGCACTTGCTGCTTCCTCCACCCAAATGTTTCCAGGCAGACCTGTCCAGAAAATCCTACCCATTCAGGAAGAAGCGATTATTTCTTGCCCCTCTACTTGACAGATGTCAGATGCAGGTGCCTGGGAAAAAGCAGAATATGTGAACAGGGCAAATACAGTATGACAGTTTCTGGCACTGCAGTGTGGAAGTATTTTCAGAGTCATACAGAATTTTTTGCTTATTTGCTTTTTGGTGGACCTGCATTCATATTTCTAATCATTTTTTGAATCTATTTATATCTTTGGCCTCCACAACATCCTGTGACAATGAGTTCTGCAATTTAATTAAACACTGTGAAAAAGCACTTCCCTTTGTTTGTTGAAAATTTTGTGGGTTATAATTTCATTTAGTGCCCCTTGTTCTTGTTTTACAAAAATAGTGCCTAATTGCTTCCTAGTCTCTTTATTCATGGCTTTTATAATTTTATACATCAAGAACATATCCCTTTGGGTACTTTTTGTCTAAGCTAAGGATTCCTAATCTAATATCCTCTTCTTCAGAAGTACTTCTAGCTTTGATCATTCCCCTGCCTTTTTGTCATGTTTTTATTTTACTGTACTCTTTAGTGGATGGAGACACTAGAGTTGCAGGTAATGGCAGCTGCAGGTAATGCAGTTGTAGGCACATGGTCAGATTTCAGTGCACTAAGCACAAAAAATGAGCTGAACAGGTGCATCTGCAATATGAATGTTTTAAAATGTTTTACTATGGCTTTGGAGATATTCTGCAAGTTTTATATTTCAGATACTTTGAAGCTCACTTTGACATGAATACAAGGCTTCTCAACCTAGAAATCTCTACTGCCTGTCTGAGTCTTTCGCTGAAGCATTTCCATGGTATTAGCTGCTATGAAGGAAGAAAAGAAAACTGAGTGATAAATATAAGTGTATTTTAATCTAATATCTGCGTTGTTTTAGGGTAGCTCCACAGATAATTTACTGGCAACATCTTATCTTCTTTGATAGGACAAAACAGAGAAATACTAAAATAGTGGGCCAATTTAAGGGACTATGGTGACTTCAGAGTTTGCCATGTCAGTCATTCGCTTATTTTATTTAGCTAAAATTTGGACTTTGAAGTAGTCCATAAACACTTGGTAGAGTTTTAAAGAAAAAATCTGGACTTTTCTCCTTGAAGAGTTTTCTATCTACCTGAACTCCTGTTATGCCTATGCGCTCTGCTTCATATATTCGTTCCATTGTCCCCTCACGCTGACTGAAAACATATTTTTCCCAAAAGTTAGAATGGAACCCATATGAATGTTATAAAGACAAATGGCACTACAAAAATTGAGGATATCTGTGGTCTGTGAATTCACATATGTTTGTCATCATTTGTCATTTGTGAGTGACATTTGAGTGACTCTAGGTGGAATGTATTGAAGTGCCCAAAGGAACAGTTCTTTCCTAAAAACAGTTCTGTTGGATAACAGTGCTACCTAGGATTCAAGACAGGTGCTTGAAAGAAACAGCACAAGAAATTGCTTCAGTGAAATTTTAGAGAATAGGAAATGTAAAGTCACCTGATAATTATCTGGGAGGAATATTAATAGGTTCTTGTTAATCTAGTTGCTGCCTTTGGCAATATAACTGTAAAACCAAGAGACACATAGATCTGATGAAGCCAGGATATAGAACTGCATTATCCCCTAAACTAAAGTACAAAGTTACCTCACTATTTGCATCAGAATATTTGCATGTTTATACAGGATTGTTGAAAAAGTTGTGAATTTGTGAAATGGGTGAGATCCTTTAGAACAAAGCAACAGTATTCCTAGATCTTCTCCGATTCTCTTCTAAAGGGAATCCCCTAAAAACCCGTTAAATTGATTAAAAAATATCTTACAACTTGTGAGGCTCCCAACCATTACAGAAACTTTGAGTAATTGTTCTGAAACCTTTAGATGGATTAAAACTTTCTGTTATTTAAGCTATAAGATCCAAAACCTCTCTTAAATTTTTCAAGTTTTTTTTTTGTATATACCATTAGAGCAGTCAAGGAATAATGGGGCAAGACACTATAAGCATATTATTTGCCAGATGACTCTTGCAATTTAATTATAAGAAATGACATCATATATCTGACTGTAGTCAGTGGACTTCTGCTTTGAGTTATAATTCCAATTGCACTGTATTTAACTACTACCCTTGTATCACAGTCTTGTTTTTAATGACTCCCTTTGTGGGAGTTCAAGTCCTTTCTTATAATAAAACTATTTCACATTTTGTCCTTGCCAATGTCAGTTTAAAAGAAATGAATACTTCCTATATGTCTTGTTAAGGGAGATGACCTGTCCAACCTCTCAATAGAAGGTTTGGATTCCCATTAAAAGTTTTCACTTCTCTCCTTTCCTTTCAGCTACTGTGTGTGCTGTATCTTTTGTAGATACTTTTTAAAAAAATAAATGACCCAGTCAAAAGTAAGGAAGGTTTTGCCCCAAAACTTTAAATTTGTTACTGAGCAATAGTGCTAGATCGATATTTGCATTAGATAAGGTGAACTGGTTGGACAAAAGAAGAAGATCAAAATGAAGGATGGCAACTATCCCTCGAAAAAATGTTAACCTTTAGGTCCCAGAACTGTTTGTTGATGTGTAGAAACAGGTAGAAAAATGGTGTGTTTGGTGGTATTTAATCTTTCAGGATGAGTGCTGATATCAGTTTTTGCTGATTAAAAAGCTGAAGGCATGATATTTTTATTAAGCAGAATGTTTGAACTCTCTGATAGAACTGATATTGGTTAGCAGTGCAGTTGTGGGTTAAGTGACAACAATAAAAGCATGATAATGTAATAAATATTATTTAAATTTATCAAAAGTGTCTGGTCAATGAGAATTACACTCTAATTTAATAACCAATATCACTACTAGATATTAGGTAAATATAGACTAGAAGAAATAGACACATTGAAGATAGCTCTCACCCTGGAGTATATTTCTTCTAGTCTTTACCTTTGTTAATGCAGGCAAGATGAGCAATTCATGTGATATTAGCAATAGTGAATGTTAATTCTTCCTCCTGCTTTCTGCTTAAGACAACTATTTTTTTCTGCAATATCTCTAGCATAAGTGATAAAAAATTTTAAAAAATAAAAAAAGTACAAAGTAATAACTTTTAAGTAATAGATGCTAAATGTATTTAGTTTAATCTAGTGGATAAAGACAGCCACCACCTTCTTTTATGAAAACAGAAGCTCTGGCCAGAGGCAGATTCCAGCGTACCATCAAATCTGTCACTTCTGAGTACAAGGAGGCAGATGACAAACTGTTGTCAGTTTGAATGTTGTCAAAATAATAGAAAATTATCATTATAAAAATAATTTTAAATTAAATTAAAAATATAATAATAGTGATGTCAAAGTAATAGAAAAGTTTAATTGTACAACAGTAGAAATTAACCTTCCATTACTTTTATTGTAGCATGAGAATAAATTCATATCATTCAAGCAGGAATCACATGAGGCTGTATCTCAATCTCACAAGTAGATTTGAAAAAGATATTTTTAGACAAATGTAACATTTTTATCTTCCTAACACAATCAGTATATAATTTTGGATGGATATTCTGAGGCCTAGAGAGGTGAGAAGAACGCTGCATTTTCATAAGTAGTAATGTCACTGGTAATAGCCACTTTTAGCCAGTGTGTTTTGGGATACCTGCATTACTTTTCCATCAGGTGCCTGTATTTTTTATGTCTATATTTGTTATTTCCCACATGACTCATTTTCACATCACTCTGCCTAAAGCTTAAACCAAAGAAGGCTTCTTCCAAGAAGAATCAGATTTTGTGGTGAGTGTCCATCAAACCTTCCTGTGAAGGTTTAGCTTTGTGTATAATGCAAAACTGCTTGCTGAGACATAGATTAACAGAAAATCTTTTCCTGCTTTAGTAGTTAGGGCATTTTCACAGGACTTGCAAATTGCATATGCTAATCCTTCCTGCAGCCTTAGTCTGCCATATCCTGTGTGAAAGGTCTAACTGCAGAGTTACTTGATAAAACAGCATTTCCACTTGCCCTTTTTGTCTTTTATTTTCTTTCAGGTCTCTTAATTTTGCTTTTGTTTTATTTTGTTTTTCTCTTTATGAAAGGATGATTGTTCGACTGTGCAAACTAGAAGCATCGGAGTAACGTTATTCAACAGGGTCAATCCTAGAAAAGCAGCTTACTAGCATTTAAAGAAGTATAACAGTTTATTGAAGCATGATTGTTCTCTTGTGAAGGAGAAAACAACAGATATCAGTATAATGGCTTTCCATATTTTCTTGTAATATGGCTTTTAAAAAAGATAATTTCAAACAATTTCATTAGGTCTATAAGTAGGGTTTAATGATCTGTAGCTGCCTGTATCATCCTTAAGAGCATTTTAAAATGGAGTTACAACACTTACTTGATTCCTTTAGGATCGTAGCTGATTTTAATATGAAATTGAGTATTTTAGTAGCCAAACAACCTCTTCCCTCGGCTTATGAAAAAACTGAATGAAAAAAACTGAGCAAAACAAAATGTTACCAAGGTTTGATGATACATTTATCAACTTGTATCAACACCTTTGATTTTAATTCTTTGATAATGTTTCTTCTTTATTATTAGAAAAGAAGTCCAGAGTGAGCAACTTCTTGAACACACAATGTGATAAAGACTAACAAACAAATTTAGCTTCTTATTTATATTGTATTCTTCCTTAATGATTTCCTTTTTCCCGCTAGTTCTCTGGCAGATCTGCTAACTTTCTCTTAGTACTCCCCATTCTGATACAGATTAAGAATTTCTTATTTGGTGCTTGTATTATCTGTTTGATCTTTGGATTCATTTTATTCTTCTAATCTTTCTTCCTGCATGTCAAGTGCCAAGGGCATGGCTTGACTGTTCTGCACTTTAACATAATGGCCTCTGGAGGCGTTTACAAACCAAAAGATTTTAGAGCAGCCTTGAGGCTGTAATGGCCCTAATATTACCAAGGGATCATGAAGATTTTGGAAAGATGTCTTTGTCTTCACTTCTCTTCTGTAATATGCAGATTTCTATTACACATAAAGAACCAGCAGCTAGTATTTTACATTATGCTGAAATGGTATAATACAGATTTTTTCCTATAAAGTTCAAAACACTAAGACAGAATGAATAGAAATATTTAAGCGGTAGTTTAATAATTTTGTCAGATCATAAGTTATCAAGGCATGAGCCATCTTCAGTAGCACCAAGGACTTAATTGGTACTTTACAGACCATGAATATGTTTAATAGCAATATGTTGTGAAGCGAAATGTTGTGAACAGACATGCGTTACAGATGTGTTCTACAAAGTGTCCGGACCCTCTGAGGTATCACAGAGAATCAGAATCACAGAATCTTCTAGGTTGGAAGGGACCTTAAAGATCATCTTGTCCAACTGTCAACCTAACTGACAAAAATAGACACCCGCACAACAAGCAAGGAGTATCACCATCACTAAACCATACCTCCCAGGACTACATCAACCTGTCTTTTGAACACCTCCATGGATGGTGCCTCAACCACCTCCCTGGGCAGCCCATTCCAATGTCTGATAACCCTTTCAGTAAAAAATTTTTTCCTAATATCCAGCCTGAACCTCCCCTGGCGTAACTTGAGGCCATTTCCTCTCATCCTGTCGCCTGTGACTTGAGAGAAGAGACCGACCCCCACCTCTCTACACCCTCCTTTCAGGAGGGTGTATCACAGAATCACAGAATGACTGAGGTTGGAAAGGACCTCTGGAGGTCATCTGGTCCACCCCTGTGGTTCAAGAAAGGCCATCTGAAGCCACTTGTCCAGGACCAGGTGCAGAATATCTCCAAGGAGGGAAACTCCACAAACTCTCTGGGAAACCTGTGCTAGTGCTCAGCCACCTTCACAGTGAAAAATGTTTCCTGATGTTCAGAGGGAACCTCCTGTGTTTCAGTTTGTGTCTGTTGTCTCTTGTCCCATCACTGGACACTGCTAAAAAGATCCTGGCTGTGTCATCTTTATACCCTCCTATCAGATATTTGTACACATTGATGAGATTCCCACTCTGAGCGTTCTCTTCTCCAGGGTCCCAACTCTCTTACTTTTTCCTCATATGAGAGATGCTCCAGCCCCTTAACTAAGTGACCTGGACCTCTTCCACTTCCCTGTGAGGATCTTATGGTAGACAGTATTGAAAGCATTACTGAAGTCCAAGTAAACAATATCCTCTGGTCTTCACTATCTACCAGGCCAGTCATTTCATTATAGAAGATTGTCAGATGGGTCAAGCATGATTTACCCTTGGAGAGGCCATGCTGCTTCTGTTCTTCATGTGCCTGGAAATGGTTTCCAGGATTAGCTGTTCTATCACCTCCCCAGTGACTGAAATGAGGTTGGCTGGCCTGTAATTCCATGAGTGCCCCTTGCCATTCTTGAAGATAGGAGTGATATTTGTTCTTTTCCAATGGCCAGGAACGTCTCCCAGTCATCATGATCATCCAAAGATAACTGAAAATGACCTCACAATAACAACAAACAGCTCCCTTGCACTTGTGGGTGTATCCCATTGGGACCCATGGACATAAGTATATCCAGTTTTTAAAGTGTTCTCTAACCTAATCCCCTTCCATCAACAGTTAATTATTCCTTGCTTCAGACTTTCTCCCTTGTCTCCATGGCCTGGGATTCCTGAAGTCAGGAATTGCAAAGAAGGTATTCAGGACCTCAGCTTTTCCATGCCCTGTGTCATAAGGGCTCCTGCTCCGTTCAGCAGCAGGCCACATTTTCCCTAGTCTTCCTCTTGTCACATTTGTATTCGTAGAAGCCCTTCTTTTTGTCTTTGACATCCCTTGACAAAACCAAATCAACTTGGACTTTAGCTTTTCTCAGCTTGTTCCTGGGTGTTCAGATGGTGTCTTTGTATTCCTCCCAGGTCAACTGACCTTTATGTTACTGTTCCAGCTTCTGCAGGAGTCATTTTTTATTTGAGCTTTGCCAAGAGCTACTTGTTCATCCATGCAGGCCTCCTCGCACTTTTAACCGACTTCCTGCATGTTGGGATGTTTCAGTCTTGAGCTTGAAGAAAGTGGTGCTTGAATATTAACCAGCTGTTAACCTGTTCCAGGTATCAACTCAGGTTAGTGAAAGAATTTTTTTCTCTTTTATCACCGTTATTCCCACAGAATAAATGCAGCAAAAATAAAATTACCTTGTTTTCTAGACTTTTTTTTGTACCACGTAGAAAAAATTTTGACCAGAAATCCAAACTTAATGGTCAGAGAAACACAAAGAAAGTAAAAATACCCGGTTTCTTTAAGGTACAATATTGTAATAGAATACTTACATCAGTAAGTATTAAAAAGAATGGCTTCAGTCTGGATTCAGTTCCCAGACAGAATTTTTAGGAATAAAAAAAGTCCATTTTCTTGCAAGTTAACGTTTAATCCAGAAATCACTGAGGCTTATGCATGTAGATCCACAATATTACATTCAGATTCACTACATTTCTTAGAATTATTTTCAAACATGATTTTCACTTTAAGTAAATCATGAGTCCTTTCTAATGTTTTCTATATGTCATCTTGAACATGAAAACATTTTTGCCATGTAATAATAGAAACACATACGTTACCAAGGATTATAGCTATAGAAGTTGATAGATATTGAAGGTAAAATCGATATTCTGAAATTTTTTAAAGGATGGTTCTTCCGTAAAGGTGGTGAGAAAGAACCCTTTGTAGTGGGAAGAAAAGATCTTTTATTGTTTAGATCTCAGGTGTGAGAAGCACTCTGAATACATAAAGGCTTATCATGAAAAACAGTCACAGGAAACTTCTGAATTCCAGTGACTGCAGTTTTCAACTTTGTGCTTTATAAATATTTATCCAACTCTTTAAGTTCCTGCAGTTTATGAAATTCTTGAGAATCTGCCTGTCATATTTCACTATTCAGCCTTTGTTAGCATGTCCTCTGAATCTTTCAGACTTCAGATAAACAATGAGGGTTTACTGCATCAATACTAACTAAATTCACATTCTTAAGAAGGCAAAAATAGCAACATTGTCACATATCTCTCCTTCTTATTAACAGTCAAGAAAATAAACATTTGAATAATGTTAAAGCTGTGACACAAAGTCGCTAAAGTAGGAATCCCTAAAAATTTCTATAGCACATACTGCAGATACACATTATCACAGGCGAATATTTGCATCTTGTGAAGTTGTACCAAAAAGTTAAAAAGAAATGGTACTTTTAAGTTTTCACTCTTTTAAAAATACAGGTTTTATAAATGAAATAGTTTTTTTTTTCTTCTTTTAGAAAAAAAATGGAAAATGCTAAAATGTTCTTATCAATGGAATAAACTCTCCTCAGAATCATTGATACAACTAAACAGTTAAGCCATTCTGCTGTGGGGAGGTGCAACTCTTCCATGAGCTCTCTTATCTTATCTTCATTAAATATTTTTCTCAACAAAAAAAGATTTTAAACTCTGGGAACATAAAAATAATCTGCATTTCCATTTCTGTGTTTACTTTTATGTACTGTCTGTATCTAACAGAATATTTCACATTTTAGACAAGTGGAACAATAAAAGAAAGATTGCTTTTTACAAAAGGAGGATTTTAGTTTTCCTACCATTTTAGAATAAAATTAGCACAGCATATATGACTTGAATCAGAAGTTTTGATGCAAGCTTAACTGTATGCTAAGGTTTCTGCCTTTCCTTTCATCATTACATGTCAAATGGACTATGATACTTATGAATTAAAATTCTGGTACATATAAGTTAAAATTTTCACTTGGTGAAAATCAATGGAGTTTGCTGGTCTACCTAATTTCATTACACTAATACTCATCTTAAAGTCACTCAATGAACATTCAGGATGAGGTGTTTGCTATAAGTTACTGTAGTTTCATTGGGGTCTCATCATTGTTTTAGTAGGATTTAGTAAGATTTTATTCACAGTGCCTGACCCAAAGAATGACACATGCAGAAGGGCAGTGTGGCAATACAAGGCCACTAAGAAGAATGGACTGGCAACTAGCAAACTGAACAACAAATATTAAAAGGTTAGGCATTCTTTCATTTCCACTGCAAAAAAAAAAGAGCTTCAGAATATTCTAGATAATGCTTTGTCTCTCATTAAATTATTGTTAGGGCTTTTAAGCAAATAATATTTTTAAACGATAACATCAGAGACCTATGACATGGTTTAGCTCTACAAAAAGTAACTTTGAAACGTCTTTATAAAACTATGTGTAAAATCACGAATATACAATTTTGTATCTTCAAATATAAAATCACTTCTCCAATCTTAGGTTTTCTTAGGGGATGCCTTGAGAACAGCTTGAATGAGTTGTTCTTTTAATACAGCTGAGCAAATACAGTGCAAGATTTTCAACCAACATTTGATAGAATTTGCTTTGACAATACGTGCAACCCTTCAGTGATCTTTCTGCAGGAATGTTTGAAGGACTGAGTTTTACTGGCAAGAGCATTAGCAGAAAGTAAATTTCAAAGATACAAGTGAATATTTGCAAAGCCAGTGTTTTAGGCAAATAGTTGCAAAAGCTTTACCAGTCCTAGAAAATTCTTTCTGCATTCATCCAAGGAAAAAAAAAACAACCAAAACCATACAGCTGACAGTTTAGAAATATGTAACTGGTAAGTTAGTGTTTTAGATGCTCATAACAAATGATCCATGAACATGCAAGCTGCAGAGAACCCTTCAAACAAAACAAAATAAAAAGCAAAGCCTGAGAATAGATCACTTGAATGTTTCTATATATATTCAATATTCTGGTTTGCTTGTTTATTTCTTTGTTGGAAGCTATTCCACATGCAGACAATAGGCTAAATTTGTTGAATAAATCCATTGTTGCAAATTATTCACTAAACCGTAATCAATAATGCAGTTTGTGGTGTATTCACTTTGACAGATGTCACTATTACTGAAAGTAATATCTTGTAATAACGTAGTACAAGAAACTTCACGAATACTTGGCTGAACAAAGGTTTGCAATGGGAACTTAGTTAATATTTGACACTGTTAACTCCAAACTACATTTATCATATGTGAGAAAGAATATGATCCAATTAATTCAACATGTCTCTTAACACTCTTGAAGTGCAGAATGGAAAAAAAAATAATGGCAAAAATACACTGAAAAATGAATAGTCTTGTATTGAAACACATTATGCACTTTTGTGGAGATCTAGTGGTATTTTCAACTACCAATGCATATTTAAATGCCTCAGATAACTGAAAAAAATTAAATATCTGAATATATTCTTTATTGCCAGTTGGTCTTACAGTTGAGAAATGCGTCTTCTAAGCAATATAATTTTGATGATATACTGTGTTAATACATCTTAAGAACCCTGTTGGTTTGATGATGACACACTAATGACAGGACAGCTGGTGGCAAGAGAAATTAATTTTGCACTTGATATTGTGTACTTTGAAAGATTATGTAAAGACAATTATTTATAAAAGTAAAATAAATAAATAAATTTGAACTTTCATCTTGAAAGTTATACCTGTATTTTATGTACATATGGAGAGAGAGAGATAGATATATATTTCTGAGAGGTTATGAAACACCTAAGAAATGTGTAATATGTTTTGAAAAATCTTCTTTCAGTCTTTTTGACTAGGGCTAGTCTAGGGCTAGTTTCTATTCCATAATACCTGCTCTTTTGGTCCTTTTGCCCTTCTGGGCATTTGGACGATATATATTAAACAGACACAGCTGAATTTTCAAAACTACATTTATACCCCTAAAACTGATTGTAGCAGTGATGAAGAGAGGGAGTTAAGAAAGTTAGTTTTGGAGAAAGGTCCATGGAATGGATCTAATGTTTGTGCTTGCGGTTTATCCGAATATTTCATGGGTGGGCTTCAAAACAATGCTGATAATTTAGTGAAAATGTTTTTTTCAGCAAATATGGTTATAATATGATGTACAATATGTAGGAAAGCATAAAGTTTAGGAGCCTTAGATTTTAAGAATGTGTATTTACTGCTTGAGCAAGAAAGGCATCTAGATAGAGCTAAAACCTGCAAAAGTATCTGCAAGGAGAGTGTAATGTAGGAAGAATGGCTAGAAAACTACTTGTGGCACATCCCAGAGAAGCCATCTGCACTGCTCTTAAATGGAACAAAGCAAAAATTACAGGCAAAAGGGTACAAGAAATGGGAACACAAAAAGAATGACCTAGCAAGGAGGTAAACATCTAGGAGTAAGACTGACCTTGAGACCTCTGGAGCCCAAGCTTTTGCAGCTAGGAACAGCTGGAGGAAGTCTTGGTGACAGCTACTGCAGGGGATAGGGTGTCTTCCTAGGTACAGACACGGTGTTCTTGTGCATTTCAGTGTTAGCCTTGATGTCTTTCTGATGTGGCCTTTGTTTGGTTGCGTTTTTTGGTTTGTTGGTTTTGTTTTGGTCTGGTTTACTACAAAGTCCTATAGTTGTAGGACAAGATGAGTCAAGGAGAGCTTTTATTTGTTTTTTTTTTTTTACAGAGACATCCAGAGGCACAGCAGATGTTTGCGAATGGTACCTTAGTTCCACTTTTTACTTTTAACTTTTACCTTCATCTTTACGTACACAGTGACTCCATGTGTATAATGTATTACAAAATTAGCAGAAACCTCCAAATTATATATTAACAGAGCCTCTTTTTACCTGCAGAAGGAGGAAGAATATCCTTTCATTTCTTTCTTAAGACATTTCATACTGGAGACACCAGAGAGCATTCCTGGCTTATTTTAATATCTTTGTAGGGACCATTGCTGTGTCAATGATGCCCCTTTCTCATTTTCACTGTCATGCAATGGAACTGACTGTCTTCTTTGTGGTAATGTCTAAGGTTGGTTTGTCTGTACTTTCTGGGTTCTCTTTCACCTTGATTGCTTTCACACATCTTTTGTTTTCAATTTTATCTTTAGTCAAGAGTTCTGAAATTATCTTCAAAAATTATATGGAGACGTGGAAAATATCTATAGAGTTTTATTTGTTCATCTGAATTCTTTAGGTATTTCTTTCTTGCAGTTAATCTTCTGAGGCATTTGCTAGAGACAGAGTAATTGTTTACTTTTCGTTTATTGAGTAACTTCTTACTAATCATATGTAAATGCATGGATATGTAGAGATATATGTACATACATACATACATAAATCATCTCAATAACTGAAATGAAGAAGTTTCAAACTTATTGCAAATAAAAACCAAAATTATTGGTCAACTTTTTCGAGATACATTTTCTGCTGGATTAGTTCATTGTAACAGAGCTCGCAGGAAGGATGGGTGCGAAAGATGGCACAAGCTGAATGAAGAAAATGAATTAACTGGATGAGGGTGCACCACACACTTTTGGTGTCTTGGTGTTGTTAGATTGTCTTTTTCTGTCTCAAGGACAGACAGTCCTGAAGGGATAGATAGAATGACTCCGTGGTGAGACCTACATCCTAGTTCCTCCAAAGAGAGCCTAGAGCTAACACTAGCTAGGCACACCACTTTCAGATTTCTAAACTTGGGTAAACTGAAACTTAAAGTACCTCCGAATAATGCAGAGCTAAAAATAAAAATTGTTCAGACTTCCCAGCAAATACAATGGATTATACATAATAAGCATCCTGTAGGACCAAATTATCTCTCCTGAATATTCCTCAAGATTTGTTTTTCAAAGTTGCATTTTATTTTAGTACATAATTTCAACATATAACATCATACTATATTACACAACAAAGTTAAAATGAGGAAAGTAATTCTCTTTTTAAAAGGATAAATAATAAGTGTGGAAAAGGGGAAGCATGATTTTGTGGATAAAGTCTAAAACTGTTGGGAAAGAGAGCAACATTTGTTTGCCAGGTAAGCTGCTGAGGTTTTGAAGATTCTTGGGTAACATTTCTATAAACGACTACTGATTTTTAATACCTGAGCTCAAACCTCAGGGATTCTGTTGCTAAGAATAGCTCCCTTGTGAAATCTGAAGGGCTTCTTGGAAATGAACAATCTACCTGGTGATATCCAATATCAAATAAAATATACACCTGTATATTCATTTCAGGGTCTTACTTCTGCATTTTTTTCTTTTCTTTTTTTTTCGCCCCAATAAAAAACAGTTGTTATTGTATAAACTGCATTTATAAATGACTGGAAACAAATTTCACAAAAGGAGGTTCAAATCTAAACTAAGTTTTTATATCTTGGGCTGTGTAGTTCTAGGCTAGATCTAAGACATTTTTTGAAAGCTGTGCCTGTCAAATAATATTAATCAGGTTAAATTATACTTCATGAATATGTAATTTGTTTGTTCATATCTTGGGTTACACTTCCATTTATAAATAACTATCCAGTTTTATTGCTACCATAGATAAATATTAGAGATATAATTTAAATAGTTTTATTAGCAACATTGTACCTAAAATCTCCACATAAATACCTATATCTTTATACCATAATTTTCTCTTATGTATTTATTTTCCTTTTCGGCTTGCATTGAGATAAGCCTCCAACATATTAGATATACATGTTAAGCACTTATTGTCTATATCAGAGAAAATAAAACATGCATTTGGAAAGATGTATTGTTTTAAGCCTAGTATTGTTTTTTATTCTAGTACTTTCACATCTGAAGATAAATGCTGTAGTCCACAAATGCTACTAATATGACAATATCTGCTGCTACCATTAAAGAAGAATTACTGTTTAGGTCTTCAGACAAAAAGATTGTTACAGTTCTTTTGATTCGCTGTCTTTAGTTTAATGAATTGGCCTTTATTTTCAGGTCATTCATGTGAAGGGGTTAAAGTGATAGCACTCAAATAATTAACCTCAAATGATATCTTAAAATGTTTTTCAGGCTAAGACTCCTGAAACCTAAGAAATAGATTAAACATATTTTTAGCATTTTGAGGCAAGAGCCAAGGTTATGTGTAGTATATACTTTACTAGTACTTAAAGACTCAACAACTACAGCTAAATAGCTAAGAATTTAAGCTTGTCTATGCTACATTTCATTTCACAATAGGACAGGGTGACTGTCTAAGTCTCATAGGCTGAGACTGACAATGCCGACAAAGAAAAATAACTTTCCTAGGTATATTTAATAATCATGCACAGATGAACTGTGCTTGGGAAACCCGTGGACCCACTGGATGTGTAGGTCTGCAGTTCTTCCCCAGCTCTGCTTCAAACTAGTGGAAACTGCCTAACAACTACTGTGGGCATATGAGGAAGAGCAGAGTCCGGAAACGTTATGCCCTACTGCAGACTGGCCTGCAGGACTGGAGAGGTGGCAAGTGGGAGAGAAGGAACATCATGCTCTTGGTACAGAGCTCCCAGCTGCTGGGGATCAGACATATGGTGATGCTTTGTAATTATTTGTATTTCTTTAGTGGCTAAAGACTCCAGCTGGGATCAATGCACCACTGTGTAATCTCTCACTGTGTAAAAGATGGGCCTTATTCCAAAAAGTTTAGGATCTGAAGAGACAAGACAGACAGATTAAAAGAATTGTTTTTAAGAAGTGAAAAAGAAGACATGGCTGGTATGAATTATGCCAATCTCAGGTTTTAAAAAAATATTTTTAGAGACTTTTTAAAATATAATTGATTTTTTTGGGATGAAAGACAGGGAGAGATATGCAAACAGAAACATCTAAATGGGAAGAATAAAAGAAAAGGAAAAAGACATTGAAACAGGATACAAAGGAAGTGAAGAGAGAAGATGAAAGGAAATAGAAGACAGAAAGGAATATGGATGAAAGAGAGGTCATTCACTGACCTTTAGAAAGTAGTGAAATTTGATAGTACCCACTTTTCAGTCAAGCTTTAATAAAGTAGCTAATCTTTCTCACTGAATGTAGCGAATGTATCCAGACATACCTAAACCAAGCTTTGGGCCTCATGTGGTTTATTTTTTTCTGATGACGTTGCTCTATAGTTTAGTCCAACATAATTGTCTAACCCAGTGATGACAATAGTGAAAAATTATTGGAACTAGTGTTTTCCTGGTTTTATACCAAGATCTACTGGGTATATGAAATCACAGCCAAATAACAAATGTGCTGAGTAAATCAGAGTATTACTTGCATTTTAAGTAGATTGCACATTAGGGGGGGGGGGGGAAGAAAAAAAAAAGAGTTTATTCTTTCATGAGGAAAAAAACACAGTAACAACACATGGTTATTTAGGTGATGTAGGCAAGAATATAGCCCAGTGAATTCCAAAAAATGCATCAAACCATTTTGCAAAAAGCCTAGAAACTCTTTGGCAAAATTCAAAGGTTCTAAAGGTTACAATATGTGGTTTGTAACCCTTAATTACATTACAATATTACCTAACTGCATTGCTATAGGTCCTTGAGAGTTACATATACCAGAACAGTTGCCTAGGTCTACTGTTACATTTCCTGTTTTGTGGAGTTTTCTCTTTGCTTTTTAACTCAAGCTGTATCTGAAAAAATGAAAACTATGACATGCCTATGATGACTTGAAGTCTACAAAACAGAAAAAATAAAATTAGATTGTAGTTTTCAAGTAACTTCCTTTTGTTTTTTATTGTGTAATCATTAAATTAGCTGACTTAGTAGTGTGTCCATCTTTCATCTATTTGAATGATTTATTTTGAATAAAAATTATTATTATTTACCCTTTCATGAATAAAAAGAGCCTTGAATAAGTGCTTCATGCTCAAACAATTTTATTATCTTTTCTTTAACAGTAACATTTCTCTAATTCTGTTGGAAAACAGAGTACAGTTTTACTTTGTTCCTCCTTAATGAAATTCCCATGTGATGGAGGGTAAAATTAGTGTTATTAAGTATGACTGAAACAAACCCAGTGACTTCATTGAAGTTGCAATAAGATCAGAACAGGATTGGGTAGGATCTAAATAACAGGAGTAATCATGCTCAGTTACATGCATAAAGGAAGAACTTAATTCTTCAATGTTTAAGAAGCAGTTTGTGATTCCCAGAAGCTTAGAGATAGACATACACACATAATTGCTCCAATAACTCTGATTTAACAGTAGTGCTATAAATTTTCTAAGATAACTCATTCTCCATTTTCACTCAATCCCAAGCAATACTAATAAGAGGAAAAAGGATGAAATAGAGTATGAAAAGAGAATTCTGTTTGAATGAGAACATGCAAGCCAAAATCTGGAGTGACCAACAATTACTTTCTGAAGGGCAACAACTAGACACCAATAATACATACAGTTTTTGAGTTTCAAAAATTAGTTTCTTTCTCCAGGCACGTAAGGATTCCTCCCATATCAGGCACTGAAAGTCCTTTAAGCCACTTACAGGCCTACAGAAGATGACTGAATCTGAATCTGAATTAAAGAATCTATGGGACAGTCAGTGTCACACAAAAAATTCAAATAGCAGACTGTTCTGTATTACTTCACGGTGAAAATTCAGAGTAAAACCATCATACAACTGGACTGAACATCTGATAATGTGTTTATAGTGGAAGCAAACACTAACCTAGGAAATGGGACAGTAGGAGGAAACGTATTGAAAAAAAAAAGACCCTTTTTGTCTTTTTGTAATGGGTGAATTATTTGCATTTTAGATAAAGTATTATCAACAATTTGATCATTTGAAGGATATATTTGTTTAATTTCTGCAGAGAAGTGTAATGTTTTAGTTACAACACTAAGGTTTTTTAAAAAGCTGATTACTTCATGTTATAAAAAAAGTCGAAGTCCACAATGGTCTTCTGGGTACACTATTTATATGCATTGCAAAAACTGACTAATAGAAATGCATCCAGGAAATCAAGAAACTGTATCATTCCAGTTCTCTAGAGTAAATAGTATATATTTTACCACTCTGTAATTCAGGATTCATTTGAGTTTCTTCTTTCAGTAAGAATAAAAAAAAATGTAACAGCTGATCTGTAAGAGCATTATACATGACACTGCCCAAAGTCCAAAGACTTAGACTTGATCCAGAAGTTAGCAGAACAGCTTTTTCTCTGACCCATCATCTACGCTTAGCACATACACTGTGGCTGTGCACAGCTTCCTGCAACTTGGTCACCTTTTTTACTGTGCAAGAATATGTTTTTCTCAGCAATCATGTAGAAAACAGTGGTATCATATTGCTGACCTAACATTCTTTGTACACCACAGTGTTTACAAAGAGGGTAGTATTTTATGTTTTACCTTGGTCTTATATATTTGAATATTTTTACATGGTTATCAGGAGGAGATGGGGTTACACAGGAGGTAAGTAAGGAGTAAAGCTCTAATTCCAACGTTGAATGTTTCCTCAAGGTTGCATCTCTTATGAAATACCAGGTCAGCATCAAAAGGAAAATTTGTAAATAAGAATAAATCCCCTCTTAGGGTGGAGAGTGCTTCAAATAAAATTTGAAATCAGTGTGTTTCCATTTAAGATATTTTTTCAGGGAAGTCATAGGTGGATGGAGTCATTGCTTAACTGGCATGTTATGATGTCTCTAACACCATAGAAAAAAAAACAGAAAAAATAACTAATGGATGGTAGTTTATTTAGGAGTTGTTTACATTAAAAGGTTAGCTTAAATTCCTTACAAAAGCAGAATAAAAATTTCCTCTCCTCTCAACACCTATTTTCAGTAAAAGAATATTTTTCTGGGCTCTCCACATGTATAGTTTTCTACTCTAATAACAGAAGATTTCATTCCCTTTGCTGCAAAACAGAGAGAGGTTCAAAGGACTGGAATTTCAGCTGTATAGTCCCCAGAAGAGCAAGAGGAAAAAACCTGCACTGATCCACTGTTTAAGAAAAGTCTTTCTCTTTGCAAAAGTTCCTTTTTGCATACAGAATGGAAATGAATGCATTCAGTGTTATCCACTAAAAACCTGACCTATCTGCTCCAGTTCATGGCCAGAAGTCTGAGTTATAATATACATGTATGACAATTTCCTAACAAACTCAATTGGACTTTAACTACAAGTTTTTACAAAACATGGATTCGTATTTGTTGTTTTTTTCATTAGAGGCTATGAATTCTGGGTATTCAGTGGGTTTACTTGGAGTGGAGAAAGTGAGGTGGTTGTCACTACCAGAAATTTAGCCTATAAGTCAGTATATATCCTACTGTAAGCACAAAGCCAATAATATCTTATGTCATATTTAACTAGCTAACAATATAGTAATGACCTGTTTAAAACAAGCTTAACCACTTGGCCAAAATTGGTTTGGCCTGTTCTTCACTTTCAAGGTTCTATTTCCAGAAATCCCCTTGAGGTGTTCAGCTGACATTATCTGCTTTATTTTCAACCAGTGCTAGTGCCACCACTTTCCACCATTACTACTCTGTAGTACTATAGACATGCTGAGCTACCCAGAAATTCAGAGATGCAGTGAACAGCCCAAGCAGCCTTGGACTGCTGAAATAAAACAGCAAAGAGCTTTTTATTGTCCCATGATGAAATATGATTTGTTTCCAACTTTAGTTTAAAGCTGATGAAGTATTTTAACTATTATTGTTTCAATAATAGAACTAAAGTATCAAAATGTGTGTATGTATAACAGTGTAACTAATAGCCTCCTTGTTAACATGCTACCAGGTGCAAAGGATTTTTTTTTCAGACATAGCTTGCAAAATAGAGAATAATAATTTCAGAGAAATTCAGATTTTTCTTCTCCCTAGTTTCATGGAAATATATTTGAAAGATATTATTATTTTAATTCTCCATAAGGGAACTAAAGAAGATCATAAAAGTAAGAAGATTATAGAGCAGATTTTCACCATCATTGGTGATGTCTTAGCAAAGGGCATACATACAATATCAACAAAACACAGCAGAGCTAAGAGCTGCTGTATTCTTAAATATAAAAATTACAATACCTGCTTTTGCAGATACATGTGAACTTAATTTTGGATACAGCTTAATTTTAGTACTGACCTGTTCCTTGTTTAAAAACATCCATGTAGAGCAGTAAGAAAGGTAGGAGAGGGAAGTAAAGCAGTAAATGTTTTTTTGGTTTGGTTTTTTGTTTTTTTTTGGTTGTTTTTTTTTTTGCCCATAGGGAGGCAAAGCAGCTTGAGAAAAACTGCTGCATGCTTGGTTTTTATTATGTGACTATATTAAATAATTACTTGATTTTTTTTCCCTTTAATGCAATCTCATTCCATCTTACCGTATTTGAAGGAGACACAGTATTTACTGCTGGCAAAGTAATTCAGTCTCAATGAGATGTGAATATCTGCAACGCTCCTGTTTCTTTAGTATTTACTTCCTAGCAATTAAGATTCCTCCCCCATCTCACCTTACAGGACAGTTGACAGAGAAGAAAAGAAACAAATAAAGCAGATTTTTTTACATGTTTATTGACTTTAATTTTGTAAGATTTCTGTTTACATGTGCAAACACATTGGTTCAATGATCACGTGGCTTTAGGAGGACCTTCTGCTTTGCTTTATTGGCTTTAGTTCTTGACTGTCTTTGGTCCTTTGTTATGTCTGATCTTCTGATCCTTACTGCTCCAGCTTCTGATTCCTGATAAATACATCCACCCCATAAAAAAAAACCAACAAACCCACAAAACAACATATGTGTGTGAAATAAGTAAGATTGCCCTCCCTATTGATAGAATTATTGTTTGCTGCCCATTAATGGCTTGGGGACTACATTATTTAGAAATAAGTCTTTATGGTATACTTGTACTCACGGTAACAAAGAATTTCTGTCTTTCATAGATGTGTTATACTCACATATTTTGATGTGATGGGTTTTTGGGGGTTTGGGTTTTTTTGTGTTTTTGTTTGTGTTGTTTTTTGTTTGTGTTGTTTTTTTTTTTTTTTTTTCAAAATTAATCAATGCTTCTGTAGAGTCTTAGCAAGTCTTTCCAGAGGGAAATATAAACTCCTTTTTTTTTTCTCTGAGAGTTTTCAGTTTTCTCCTATTGTTCTCATGATTCACATTTTTTTAATCTATTCAGGTTTCCCTTTTATTAAGCTTCTAGAGCATTTAGGGTTAGATATAAGAGTATTCGATGGAAAGATTCCCGTTATTAAGGGACTAAACATAATTGAACTGTTCTAACATACCATGAAGCAAGATCATTTTTAAAGAAAATTATATGAACAACAAAGAAGAAATTAGTATGTCAATATGTTCATATAAATATTTAGACAATTATATATATAATTTATTATTATTACATATATTTATATATAATTTATGAACTAAAAAATATAAATATGCATACATTATTGCGAGGTGTTTTACATATATACACATTTTAATACTTTAAGCATAGAGTTTTCAGAATTGTTATCTCCTTTCAAAGCACATGAGCTGAAGCACAAAAAGTAAACTTTTTAAAATGACACCTGTGTTTAGTGAAGGTCCAGTTTCAGTCCATCTTATTTTACTGGATAATTTTCTAAAACTGAATGATTTCTTGTCACCCTTTCCCTCACACTACCTTATTGTATGTGCCTGAACAAGTCATTGTTTTTTGTGTCCTATTGATCTAACAGCAGTGTGGAGGTAAGATCTCAAACCTGACAATAGTAAAAGATAATGGTTTTTCGTAATTAATTGTAAGGAGACAGTGAGTATTATATGTGTATTAGGTTTCTGTACATTGTACTGATTGTTACAAGTCACTCCAGTAGTGTTCCTTTGCTCTGAATGTTCTGTGGGACACCTAAAGTCACATATATTAAACAGGTGAAGTAGCATAAAGAGTATTAGATTTGGGGCATTATTTAATGAAATTGATATCACCTAGTGGCAACTTGAACGGTGATGGAATTACTTTACGGTTTTACATTGGAGATGTACATTAAAGAAGGATGTAAGGATTACCCGTAATTTCTTAAGGTTAGTCCTGGTTCAGCTCAAAATCTCATTTCTACATTTTTTTTTTCATTGACAATATTCTAAGATGCTGAAAATACAAAGGCTTTTTGTTCTCCATTATTCCTTCTGTTCCTACTGTTTATTCCCACTTGAAGTCAGAATCTCAGATGGTGGCATCAATTATAGCACAACAATGAAGAGTGATGTCACAAAGGAAGGATTACTATTTCAGGTGAGAGAAAGCAGCTAGAGCATACTAATTTTTCAGAAACAAAGATATCAGGATTTAATCCAAAAGTCCTTTGTAATACAGAATAATGGAAATGAAATGTACTAAATATGTATTGTGACTACAAGTAGATTTTTTCCTGAAAGGAATACCTTTCAAATCTGTAACACAAGAATGCAATGATCTAAAGGTGACTCAAACAGAAACAGACAAATGAAGGGCAGAATTGTATCCTGATGGCATGAAAAACAAAGAAGCTTGGAAGTTCTATTTCTTTGCCTGTTTCCACTTTAATCCTTTTATTGTTTTGTTTTCCTTCTTTCTTTATATATTTTTTTATTTTTCTCTTTAAATAATACATGTATGTATTGTATCAATGAGCAACTGGAAAAGTAACAACATTGTGACATTAACAATTGACAAGAAAGTGAAAACACAAAAATTCAAAAGGTTTCTTTTTCTTCATATGAGAAGAAAATTGAGATTCTTTGTTAGTATCTTGTTAATTTATTTGCCAGAATGTACAATAATGAGTATGCATCTGAGACTTAGAAATATACCAGTGAAATCAGAAAGAAGGAAATACAGCATTATCAATTTCTTGTAGAAGAAAAAATAAATAGAAACATTTGTTTAAAAAAAAAAAACCAAAACACAAAACAAAGACTAAGATTTTCCAAGTCCTCTACGTGTCAATAGAAATTATTATATCAAACTGGTCATTAAACTTGTTCTCATTTTTCCTTGGAGGTATCACCTTTAAAATCAGGCATACATTTCTTCTTGTCTTATCTTTGTTAAAGTTTTAAATTTAATATTTCAAATATTTTATAATGTGTTTAGAAAAAAACAGTAGTTGGATATATGTTCATATATTGTTAGAAATAAAACTTACAGATTTTAATTTCCTGAAAGGAACAGATACTCTCCAAGAAAACCACTGGAATCTATTTTTCTCTGACAAAAATCCATAGTTTTTGTTTTTATACTTACAGATTTTAATGCCAAAAAAATTATAAAAGTCAAATCCTGGACTCACTCAAAGTACTGACTAATCCTTCACTAATTTCTCTGGGGTAATTATTTGCTGACTGATAGTACCCTATATTTTGATTTAATTGCTCAGAGATATCTGCTGATGTTCCTTTTACAAGGAGGGTTGTTAGAAAAGTAGTTTAGATGTAATAACTATTTATTGAAAAGAAATATATAAAAAACCCTCTAAAAATTACTAAATAATTTAAAGGGTGTGCAATTAATTTCATCTGAATAAATTAATGAGATACATATTTAATTTCCCTCCTTTATTGTCAGAACTGATTACAATGATGAGATGGACTTACAGAATATTTTCTTACAAGAAAGGAAAGATTTTCTATCTGAGTCTAGTCTTCTATTGAAACCTAAACATGGGTTTGGATCTGATTCTGTTCCTGCCTAAATTAATAGACTATTCCAGCAGATTTCAAATTAATGGAAAACCCACACAGATTTCAGATGATGCCCTATTGTATATGCTTATGGCTCACTGAGCCTGGTGGATTTGTTTTGCAGTGGAAGTTTCTAATAATTAGGAGAATGTTCATCTTTTGTAGCTTGCTTGACTATAACCCCCAGTTTCTCACCCCCCCACAAAACATTTCCCAAAACTTTTTCAAAGAGGTTTTAAAAAATTATAAACACTAAAAATATCTAGGTAAATTATTTTAGCAAAATTCTGGTGAATGCTATAAAATATCTGCAAATTCAAAGTTTTACCTGAATCCCTTAACAGATAGGAGTACCTTGGTGACCCTGCACAAGGTTGAAGAACAGTTTCATGTGAATCAGGGCCATGAGTAACTATAGAAAAATATACCAAACATTTGATTGAGATACACACTAAGAACACTGCTTTAAAACAACACATGCTTTCATTGGAATTAGCTTTTTATCTAGAACAAATATAAAACTGTATTCCGACTAGATTATAGTCCAAAAATATCATTTTAAAACTTCATTCTAACATTGCCTGTTTAGAATATCTCTCTGAATTTATTGTAAAATTCTGCATTTTACAAGCCCTTTATTTCTTTCTCTCAAAAGTGCCAGAACAGACAGCTCAGTCTGGCATCAGTATTACAAAGCAGGGCCTTAACTAACTTAATTAATTTGCAATTAATAATGTCTCACTTCAAGTTGAGGTCTCACTGAATTGCATTTTTGAATGTATATGATTCCCACATACAGTAGCAGTAATTATATGCTAAATGTAACAGCAATAAAGTACTGGACCTGTGATGTAACAGCAATAAAGTACTGGACCTGTGGGAATGCTAATTATTCCTAAGAGTCTCATTCAGCACAAAACTCAATATCACCAGTATTTTGGGCTAAATCATGTCCTTGTTGCAGGAGAATGGGGGAGAAATAAGAGAAGATGAGGTGGCCTTTTAACTTTATGCAAACTAGAAAGGCATTGGACTCAGAAAACAAGCTCCATTTCCTTCGTGTCATATATATTAGAAGACTGAAAAAAATGAAAATATGAAGAAATCAGAATTTCCTTGTGTGTCTTCTCACAGATTAGTATTACTGCCACTGATAAACTTCGAAGCAGGACAGACCCCCCAGGAACTCCAAGAAATCAATCCATAAAAAATGAAATGGAAATATAGTAACAGCAATTTTTTTTGTTTGTTTGTTTTTGTTTTGTGTTAGGACCACAGGACGTAAAGCAGGATAAGACAGCTTTCAGGCTTTTTTTGTTATATTCTGAAAGATTAATCTAGAAATAAAGTAATTTATTTTGAAAAAAATCCCTATGTGCACAATATCATTCATTGCTGAGTGCATTGGCCCAGCTTTATATTTATTGACCTATAAATATTTTCTGACTTAGCCCTCATACACAACTAGCAAAGATGATGATAGCAGTTCAATGAACAGAGCAAAATGGGATTACAAGAAACGCAAGAAAAATAAAAAAACAAAGATTTCATAACGTCTCTTAATTGTTATCAGAAACGCAGCAGGTAGAGGAAGGAAGAAATCTTGAAGCACTAGTAAGAGGAAGGGAGTATTATCAAGAAAGGATGCATCTTAATGAAAAATCAATGCCTATATTATCTCCGGAACAATGAAGCTTTCACTTTTTCCTTTTGCTTTCACAAATCTTCAAACTAACATAAAAGAGGATAATGAGAACAGGCATTTTCTGCTCTTCTGATATTTATTATCTGAGTTTCAGTTTGTGTATTATGCATCTGTTCAGTCAGGTTGGTTTGTTCAGTCAAGCTACTTTGTTTAGAAACCTACAGCTTTCATTTCCTGTATTTTTTGCTTCATCCTGTCTTTTTTCAAAGTGTATTTGCTTTGGATAATAGAAAGCGATGGCCTCTGTTGGTTTACTTAAGAGATGTTGGTTTTTTTCTTTGAAAATAATGATATCTTACGTCTCTTGAAAACAGTAAATAAGTAGTAGACGATATATTTGTTAATGCTGATGGATATGGAAATAGATTGCAGCACCTATCCTAAAAGAAGGCATAGCAGTGGACAGATCCCCCAGACAGCAGAAGTTGCCTGACAAAACTATTTAGGACTGTGTGAAAGGTACCAAACATCAAGATAAAGCCATGGAAACACCCTTTGGCTCTACATGGAGCCACAAAAATGGCTTTAGCAGTGGCTTGGTATTTTTTTCAAGGAATAACTTCAAAATCTTTCCCAAGGGAATAAGAGATGTGTGGCAGTGAGCAGCAAGAGCTGGATGGTTCCCTGGAGACTGGGGCACCAGGAGAAGCGGGAAGTCCCAGTGGGTATGTCAGGGAAGGGCCTGGCAGCCAGGGCCTGTCCCACCATCTCAAACAGGAGCAGGGAGCCAGGGGGGACTAGGGACAGCCCCAGCCCTAAGGAGCAGACATCTCCCTGAAGACAGTGATGGGCCAGGCAGTCTTCCTCATCTGATATTTCATTTTGCATAGTCTTGCTCCCCAGGCTTTGTTTTCAGATTTAGACTAGAAGGTTAAAAAAAAAAAATAAAAAAGCACCTTATTAAAACCTACAAATCTTCTGGTACAGTTGTAGAAACTGACACTGGATAGATTTTCTGTCTGAGGCTATAAGTATCTTTTAAGCCTTACCTCACAGTTTCTCAGGAACTTCTTCCCCAAATCAGACAAATCACAAAAGATCCTTTTTACTGTCCAGTTACTGTAGAGCACCTCTAGTGAATTGTAGAGGCCATAACTAAAATAGTAACTCTTATGAACTGAGTTGCAGTCCCAAAGAAAGGAAGATACTTCAAAGATGGGTTGAAAAGAGATGAGCCAGTTGAAAAACAAATGTATGCCACATTTGGCCATTAATGGTCAATCCTACTTATACATATTCTATTCATATAAAACATACACAGGCATTCTACCAAGCACACAATAAAGGATATTAGGAGGACAAAACCAATTTCATTTCTAGTTCCATGCCTACAGCATTGCCCAGGCATAGACAATGTAAAGAAAAAGTCCAGGCACAATCACTGATAGAGGTCTTAGCATTTGCAAACAAAACTACATGCTATGCAACAACTAGTGTCTTCTTATGTTCAGAAAACTGAATCACAGAATCACAGCATGATATGGGGTTGGAAGGGACCTCTGGAGATCATCTAGTCCAACCCCCCTGCCAAAGCAGGTCCACCTAGAGCCAGTTGCACAGAAATGTGTCCAGGCGGGTTTTGAATGTCTCCAGAGACAGACTCCACCATCTCTCTGGGCAGCCTGTTCCAGTGTTCTGCCACCCCCGAAGTGGTGAAGGAAGGTGAAAGGAAGAAGTTCTCCTCATGTTTAGATGGAACTTCTGATGCTCAAAGAAGTTCAAGCACAAAATGTGAGATGAGTTATTATAAATATATGGCGTATTATGCATGCTTTTATTCTGTCATAATATTAACTTTAAATTCCCAGAAGTCATTTCCACAATTTAATCTCAATAGTTAGTGTCGCGACGGAGGGAAGACAGGCGCACTCAATATGAGTGATCAGCAAGCTTCGTTTATTAGGACAAGATAGCAATCTTTTATACCCTACATAATCAGCTCATACATATTACAAAAGACAAGCTCACGACTGGTTAGTCTAAAAGAAATGTTAATTCCACCCATGTTTCCTTTTGGAGGACTTGGTTCCTCATATCTTCCAGCTGCAGACATCCTGTGGTTCTGTAAGGTTTGCGGTCAAGGACAAAAATGTCCTTGCCACGTTGGCAACTAGATTAGCTGAGTACGGTGTCTACTAAAATCTTCTTCAGTCAGCTGACTTATGTCTACGTGACCTTTCTCAGCTAGCCAATTCTCCACAAGTTAGAACCTTAGTTTTCAGTGACATCAGGAAACTACAACCAATATTTGATGGTTCTTCCTGGCTTGGTCTATTTACCTGAAAGAAGAGTCACAAATATCCTTTAAAAAGCCCTGTCTAACTTGCTCAATACTGCAGAAGTTCAAGTGTTCGGAATCTTCAAATCCTTTTTCTTGAAGATTTGTTTCTGTTTCAGATTAATGAAAATGTACAACTAACATATTAATGTAGTACTCTTTCCTGTAATTCTGGAAATGTCACTAAATGAGATTACATTTGGTTTTGTGCATTTTAGATAGAACATTAACATTTTAATCCAAGCTATTCATTTTTTGCTTAGGCTATCTCTGACCTTCACTTTGAAACAGGCTTATTTATAAATGGTCCTGTGTTTTAATCAACAATATGATGTGAGTTCCTGCCTCTAGATATAAACACTGTATTATCCTTCCTAGCTTTGTTTGGTTTTATTTTCCCTTGAAAGAGAGGATATTCCATTTGTAAAGAGAAAAAAAAACTTCAACTTCAGTTCTGAGTTCAGTTGTAGTTTGTTTATCTCCCTGAAAGATCTCATTTCAGTTCTTTTCACCTGATGGAGTTCTGACCTCACTGACTTCTTAATAATATTTTCACTTTATATGGTGCCTTTTATGTGTTGCACTAAGAGAACTTTCTGAACTTTCACTTCTACAAGCAAAATACTCCATGACAATATGGAGAGGTTAGACTGACGGAGAAAAACAGAGATGACCTATTTGTTGAGAATTTCTTATTAAGGATAAATATATTTTACTTCCTCTGTGGACAGATAAACTTAGTCTGGAAGAAGTAGTGGCTCCAGCTGTGTAAAAAGTGGTGGAATTATTCCCAGTAGAGAGCAGATCTCTTGTAGACCTTAAATTTTCCATCTGAAAAGTTGAAAAAATAATTTCATATTTGCTTTCTGGAGATCAGTATCTTATAGATATATGAAGGCAAGGGCTAGAAGCGAAGTCACATACTAGCCCCTTGCATCCTTCAGTACCTAGCTCCACCCTAACCCTAAATCCTAAGAAATACAGGAAACTGAGGCATTCATCACTTCCATTTACTACTCAGCACCAGGCACAGTGGAAGGGGTGGTGAATGGCTGAACACTTCAGCATTCATCTCCCTGATGCCTACTTGGATTTGCATGGTAAAACAAAACTGAGGAAAACCTTCCAGACAAGAAACCAACAGGTAAAAAAAAATTCTATTTCAATTTTCATGGATTTTATATAATTTTTTGTTTCCCATGGAAGATGTCGTGATACTTCAGACAAGTTTTAGTGTAAAGAAATTTCCATTATTCAAAAATCTCTGACTTCAGCTTTATAAAAAGCTGGACAAAATTAGAGAAGTCCACCTACCTTGAAACTGAAGCTACAATAGCGACTGGAACTACTTTTTCACCTACTGCTTGGTTGTTGTGTTTCTACATCTCTACATGAAGAAACACTAGCTATAATACTGTAACACTAATCGTAGAATCATAGAATGGTTTGGGTTGGACGGGACCTTAAAGATCATCTAGTTCCAACCCCCCTGCCATGGGCAGGGACACCTCCCACTAGACCAGGTTGCTCAAAGCCCCATCCAGCCTGGCCTTGAACACTTCCAGGGATGGGGCATCCACAACTTCCCTGGGCAACCTATTCCAGTGCCTCACCACCCTCACTGTAAAGAATTTCTTTCTGGTATCTAATCTAAATCTCCCCTCTTCCAATTTAAAACCATTGCCCCTTGTCCTGTCACTATACTTCCTGACAGAGTCATACTTCAGAGGTTCTTTTACAGGAATTAACATTCAGAAAAATTAAAATGCATTAAAATGTGTACAAAACTGTCTTTAAAGGTGGTGTACAATAATGTCTTATCTAATACCTAGAAAATTCCTTATGATGCTATAGAGAGAAGCACAACTAAGCCACTGGTTTAATTCAGGATTTTCAACTCTTCTGAAGCAAGAGTAATTATTTCACACTCTGAGGTAATTCTCTGTTCCCATTTTATTTTTTCAGTACATAGAGAAATGTCTCTAGTTCATGAGATTTTATTTTTTGTCCATAGCATGTAGAAATAAATTGAACATCAACTCTTGTCTCATCTTTGTATAAAAATTAAAACATACTTTGGTAACAACCTATGACAAAACAGTCTTAGCTAGGATAAATGCTAGCTTTAAGCCAAAGGATCTCTGAAAACAAAATAAGTATGAGGAATATTCTTTAATTTTTCCCAACTCAGTTTTGATTCCTCTGTCCATGGAAAGTGACCTCCTTTTTCTTGCTATTAGAAACCAAAATAAGTAGTTCAAGGACTAGCTTTTCTTTCCTCAGCTTTTCTCAACAACAACCAAGCTTTCCTGCATTGTTATGTTAAGGCACTAAAGTATGCGCAGGGGAAGGTTGTGCATAATGCTGTTTCAAATATTTTAAAAACCACATTCTCTAGGTTATTAAAAGACTGGTGGTTTAACAGTGATGGGAAAAAATGTTGAAGCAGAGTCACACTCATAAACAAATGGTCATTTAACTAAGGCTTCAAATCTTAAATATCTCCCAAGGATGCCGAAGAGAGCCATTTGTCTAGGAGTGCTTCCTATAATACATGGAGATAGTGCATCTTTCAACAAAACAAATCAAATCATATACATGCCAAAATTCAGCTGCCATTATTATCAGGAATATAGGTATTATTCAGTCCTATTAAAGTTTCCAGTGACAATGATAAAATATCAAAAATCAACAAAAGTTTACAATAATAATTCTACATTTTTAGGAGTACTCACTGCTATTTTGTATTTACTGTTATTTTACAATGAATTATGAGGTTTAGATTTCAAAAAAAGGAAATTATCATTTCAAACCCATAAGAAAATGTACAAGGGGAGTACTAAACATGACAGTGCTGGGGGCAGTGTAGTGACTTCCAGTTTCAAGAATACAGTTGGGAAAAATTTCACTGAATTTCACTGAATTTTTAGAGTTGGGAGGGACCATAGAGATCATCTAGTCCAACTCCCCTGCTGAAGCAGGATTGCCTAGAACTTGTCAGAGCATGTTACTCAGGACTGCATCCAGGCGGGTCTTGAAAATCTCCAAAGAAGGGGACTCCACAACCTCCCTGGGCAGCCTGTTCCAGGGCTCTGTCACCCTCACCGTGAAGAAGTTTCTCCTCATATTTGAGTGGAACCTCTTATGTTCCAACTTGTGCCCGTTGCCCCTCGTCCTCTCACTGGGAACCACTGAAAAGAGTCTGGCTCCCTCCTCCTTCAAACCACCCTTGAGATACTTGTAAGCATTAATAAGGTCTCCCCTAAGCCTTCTCTTCTCCAGACTAAAGAGTCCCAGCTCTCTCAGTCTTTCCTCATAAGGGAGATGCTCCAATCCTTGAATCATCTTTGTTGCCCTTCGCTGGACTCTTTCTGGTAGTTCTCTGTCCCTCTTGAACTGGGGAGCCCAGAACTGGACACAGTATTCCAGTTGTGGCCTCACCAGTGCAGAGTAGAGGGGGAGAATGACTTCCCTCGACCTGCTGGCCACACTCTTCCCTATGCAGCCCAGGATTCTGTTGGCCTTCCTGGCCACAAGAGCACACTGCTTGCTCATTGTCATTTTGCTGTCCACCAGGACCCCTAGATCTTTCTCTTCAGAAGTTGCCTCCAGCAGGTCTACCCCTAACCTGTACTGGTGCCTGACATTTTCTTCCCCAGATGCAGGACCCTACACTTTTCCCTGTTGAACCTCATGAGGTTCTTTCTTGCCCAGCCCTCCAGCCTGTCCAAGTCTCGCTGGATGGCAGCACAGCCCTCTGGGGTGTCAGCCACCCCTCCCAGTTTGGTATCATCAGCAAACTTGCTGAGGATACACTCTGTCCCCTCGTCCAGGTCACTGATGAATATATTAAACAGCACTGGACCAAGTATTGACCCCTGGGGGACACCACTGGTTACAGGCTTCCAACTTGAACCTGCTCCATTAATCATTACCCTTTGAGTCCTGTCACATAGCCAATTCTCAATCCACCTCGCTGTCCCCTCATCCAGCCCATACTGCCTTAGTTTCCCAATGAGGATGTTATGGGAGACAGTGTCAAAAGCCTTGATGAAGTCAAGGTAGATGACATCTGCTGCCCTCCCCTCATCCAACCAACCGGTTATAGCATCATAGAAGGCTATCAGATTGGTCAAACATGATTTACCCTTGGTAAACCCATGTTGCCTACTTCCAATAACCCCTCGCTCTTCAACTTGTTTGGAGATGACATCTAGAATGAGTCTCTCCATTACCTTCCCAGGGACAGAAGTGAGACTAACTGGTCTGTAGCTCCCAGGGTCCTCCTTCTTGCCCTTTTTGAAGACTGTAGTGATGTTGGCCTTCCTCCAGTCCTCAGGCACCTCTCCTGTTCTCCATGACTTTTCAAAGATGATAGAGAGTGGCCCAGCAATAACATCTGCCAGCTCCCTCAGCACTCGCGGGTGCATCCCATCAGGGCCCATGGACTTATGAATGTCCAGTTTGGCCAAGTGGTCCCGAACATGGTCCTCCTCTACTAGAGGGAAAATTTCCTCTCTCCATACCGTCCCCCTTGCCTCCAAGGCCACAGATTTATGAGGGGCAGTCCTAACAGTGAAGACTGAAGAAAAGAAGGCATTCAGCAACTCTGCTTTCTCCATGTCTTCCACTGCTAGGGTGCCCACCTCATCCATCAGTGGGCCCACATTATCCCTAATCTTTCTCTTACTGTTAACATACCGAAAAAACCCCTTTTTGTTATTGTTAACTTTAGCTCAAGATGAGCTCAGCTTGAGCCTTGGCCCTTCTAATTTTCCCCCTGCATATACTCACCGCTTCCTGGTATTTCTCCTTGCCTGCCAGGCCCCTTTTCCAAAGATTATAAACCTTCTTTTTGTTCCTGAGTTCCAGCCGAAGCTCTCTATTTAGCCAGGCTGGTCTTCTTCCCTTCCTGCTTGATTTTTGGGACTTTGGAATGGCTTTATCCTGCGCCTTTAAGAGTGCCTCCTTGAAATACGACCAGCCTTCCTGGGCACCCTTGCCCTCAAGGACTGTCTCCCAAGGGACACCCTCAACCATGCTCCTGAAGAGGCCAAAGTCTGCCCTTCGGAAGTCCAGGGTGGCAGTCCTGCTGGCCCCCCGCCTTGCTTCAGCAAGAATCGAAAATTTTATCATTTCATGATCACTCTGTCCAAGACGGCCTCCAACATTTACATCTCCCACAAGACCTTCTGAGTTAACTATCAGCAGGTCCAGTAGGGCACTTTCCCTGGTCAGTTCCCAGCTCCGTTAGGAAGTTGTCTTCCACACACTCCAAGAATCTCCAGGACTGTTGCCTCTGTGCTGTGTTATATTGCCAGCAGATATCAGGGAAGTTGAAGTCCCCAAGAGTACAAGGGGGAGTGATCGTGAGGCCTCTGTCAGCTGCCTATAGAATACTTCATCAGTCTTTATATCCTGGTTTGGGGACTCGATGATCTCAGAGGTCCCTTCCAACCACTAAGATTCTGTGTGATTCTGTGTGTTTCTGTGATGGCAACTAGATCGTAGTTTTCTTCCTGCATGATGAACAAACAGCTCCTCCTGTTTGTTGCCCCTGCTGCGTGCATTCATGTAGATGCACTTCAGCTGGGCTAATCGTCCCACTAGCTGGGCTAATCGTCCCACTAGCTGGGACACAATGTTATATACAGTCGATAGTCATGTATCAATAAAGGAAACCTAGACTAATTTTGTCTGAGGGTAATAAATTTCACAGAAGATGACAGTGCACAGAAAGCATTTCTTTGCTTTCCATTTGAGGATGGAAGTATATTTGCAATTTCTTCAAAGTTGCATAGAATTATTTTCCAGCAGTTACAAAAAAGGATTACATAAGCTGTTGAACAGAGATTGGATGGGTTTATAATTTCATTATATTACTGAAATAATTACAGTGAAAGAGCTTGTAGTTTCTTTCTTTACCAGTATCTCCATGAATTGGAGAGCAAAGTCATTAAACATTTTTACCTACACAATTTTTTACAACTTGGTAGGAATATCACACCCATAACATGGAGGTTTTAGAACATCCTTGCAGCATTCAGAGGGATTTTCAACCTTCTTTCAGCAAAAATTATGTAAACCTCAATTTTCCAACTCAGGATATTCAGAAAGGGAATAATATAGTCCTAATATAGTTTTACACAGTAAATAAGTAACTTCAACACTAAAAAACAGTGCCAGGATTACATGGTTATCCATTCATCGGAGATGATGTTTCATAAATACATCTAACGCTGTCCTTGGTGTGGTAGCAAGAGAGCTAATAATACTGACTAGCAGGCAGAGCTCAGCTTCTGTGAGGAGGTTCCTAGAGGCTTCAAAGCTCATGTCTTAGTCTCTTGTTTCAGGTCTCCCCTGACAGAGTGATTCTTTTCCAATCCATGTGTAGGGGAGGCAAAAAGAATGCAAGTCTTCCTTGTTTTTGGAATACTGCAAGCTCTCCCCCAGTTCAGAGTGCTGGGGGGTGATTGAAAGAAACAGAAATATGCACCATCTGAACCATGATTCCTAAAACATTAAATCATTGGGGGAACTCTGCAGATTCTGCACTGTCTACCTTACACTGGTTAAAGTAATGGTAATAGGTTATCAACTCGTCATTTTCACATTTCTTCTAACATTTCATAGTATTAAATAATGGCCATTCCAAGTCATAAGGAATCACTAATAAAAATGTAAAGTAATAAACATTTTGAAATAAAAACAGTGTTCAGTGGGACAGAACTTGACATATTACAATTGAAAGTCTGGCAAAAAAACAGGCTGCACAGAGAGGTGGTGTAGTCTCTGTCTCTGGAGACATTCAAAACCTGCCTGGACACGTTCCTGTGCAAGCTGCTCTAGGTGGACCTGCTTTGCTAGAGGGGTTGAACTAGGTGATTTCCTGAGGACCCTTCCAACTCTATATCATTCTGTGATTCTGTTAAAATGGGTGCAGGTCGAATTCAAAGCTATATTCTTAATGTGAAGTGTGGAAATGGGGGTTGAGAGAAGGGATTATTGATGATGCAGAGAGATTTCAACTGCTAGAAACTCACTAATTGTCTATAATTTGAAAACAGCTTGACTCATTTTCTTCAAATATCAGGTTCTTTGCTTTCTTACGAAATTTTCAGATGGAATATCTTTCATAAGAAAGACTGGGGAAATGTTGAAACATGACTTCAGCATAAAGTTAGTAGCAACTGTCATTACACTTATACTGAATGCAGCTTTGAACGATGATGTTAAAACAGAAACGTTACACGTTACAGTTGAAACACTACCATATTTTGTTTCTAAAGTAGGCTGACTTAAAGCACTAAGCTATTTAGCATGATCAAAATTAAAGAGCCAAACTCTGTGAATCTATTGTTGCCAGCTGTGGCATCACATTTCATATTAACATATTAAAATTTACTGCCATATTTGAAACATGAAATCAAGTTGTAGTCAGAGGGAGAAGCTGTTTTAAAATAGGTAAATTTACAAACATAATCTCTTTATGCTTTTGAAATAACCATGCTAAATATTCTGAAAGATAGAATCTGCAATTTTCACTGGCATGTATCAATCAATTTGTCTGGTATCATAGTAATTTGAAAGTGCACTTCTAGGCCATCTCCTACAAATTGCAATAAAGGATAGGGTTAATGTTTGCAACATGCTTTAATGCCCTAATGAAATACTATGTTTTAGGATTCTGTTGTAAAAGTGGCATGCAATGAATTTTGTTGCTTTAGTTGAGTAAGTATGGGAATGCTGCCAAATAATGCTTTTTTTAAAGAATCTGAAGACATTAATGGAAAGTGCAAGATGAAAAACATATAGACCATTCTACAAAGCAAAATAATGCAATGGTTGATAGATTTCCTGAAATTAAAAAAAAAAAAAAAAAAGTAATGTAATAAACCATTATGTATATGTCATCCAGGAATACACTATTACTGGCAGTACACATGGTACAAGTTTGGAACTTTAGTGCCTTTAATTTTCACACGTTTCACTCATACACGTATAGTTAGGCACCTAGATTTCTGTTGCATGTTTTTAAAGACTGTTTTGCCAAGTAGTTGGTAGTGCAATGAGGAAGTAATGAGATATAATAATGAAGATCCAAGTACTGCTATGAAGATTCCATCGTAACACTATAGTCATAGTAGACATAATCTTTAGCATGAACCTGTAACCAAAGGAGAACAAAGGGAAGTATGTTTCTAGACCATTAATTACTGTCTTTGGAAACCACAGACAAGAGAAGCTAAAGTTTTCTCTGCTGTATGTAGAATCCTTATGAGATGGTTAGTTCTCTCATTATCCATCAGTTTCTGAGCACTTCTCAAGAGATCATTCAGAAAACAAAACTGGAACTAGCCTGCAACCAGCAAGCAAGACACAGAATTGGCAACAAGAACAGATCTTGTAAATATATTAGAGAAACACAAAGAAAAATGTAGGTATATTATGAAATGGAAAATACAGTCTACAATCTTCAGATTCTGGCTTGCTTTCTTTCTTTTCATCAAGACAAAATGGACTTGTCTTCAGCACAAAGAAAACTCATCTTTTTCATTATTTCCATTTCAGAACCAGACTCAGGACACCAAGCACTGTACACACTGAGATCTATCGACATAGTATTTTACTTTGCTAACTATTCTTTTCCTTTCCTTCTTTTAGTGCAGATTAGTCATGAAAGACAATGTGCTCTATGTGATAAACAAACATAAACATTTACAGTTGATAGTTTGATGGATGCATCAGTGTATCCATAATAGCAAAAGCCTATATTGCAGATGGATGTTTTTTTTCCTGTGACTTTATTGTAGAGATTTGCTGAAAAGAGGTAAGGGCATTATAACACAGATAGGTATAATCTAAGCTTAAGGAAACCCACCATCTTAGCAACCACTGAGAAACAAAACTTGTGATGAAAAGAACTCAACACCAGTGTCCTGATTATAGCCATAACGTAAGAAATGCAATTTATTGTATGTCAGAGAAATATACATAATTTACTGCTGGAGACAAGTTACTGAAGAACTTCCATTCCAGACATTAATACCTGTGTGTGTGGAAAAAAGGTTACTATCCATTTCAGAATTTTACACACCATTTCCTGCATTTATCCCTCCTGGACAACAGCAAATGACTTCCAGATGCAATTGAAACTAGCAGCTTGAAAATGATAGTGTCAATCTAAATAACTTTGCAACCAAAAATGAGGTGAATATCTAAGCCCATACTGGTAAGAAAATTAGACTGGTTTTGAGGTTTAAAATTGATTCTTCACTTTGTAGTTACAATAAAAGTTGAATTTACTAATGCACAGTAATTTTTTCTTTCTTTAGTGGAAATTTAAGTGTTGTGTTTATTATTTAAAATTCACTCTTAATTCACAGAAACTAAAAGTTACTGTTTCTAAGTGTTTCATTTCTACACATCACAACTACATTAGACAAGAAACGTGCATGAAATTTTGCTTATGTGGGAAAATCACTAGTACGTAGTCTTGCTACTTAAATGCTGTGTCCTTCAAAATGTAAAATAATGACAAACTGCCTTTGCAAATGATGGAACTCAGTTGAAGAAAAATATTGCCATAAACAACACACACACACAAACATAATCATATGGTTGAGTGAAATGTAAATTACCAACAAAAAGAATATGGATAAGATGAACTCACTATTCAAGAAAGGAAAGAACAAAAAAGCATCTGGTGATACTGGGTGGCTCATGAGACAGCTAAAGGCTATGAATTTTTCAGATCTTAACTAGTGTAATTTTAAAACTGAACCTGATTATTACTGATTAAAGAATTATTACAATTTCTTGACTTCCTTAAAGAGACTAAGTGAGTTCATTTCCAGTAAACTTATTGGATTTCCAACAAAGAAATAGTCTTCAGATTTACCATTCTTTCTGGCAAGCTTAATGGGTAGATTTATGAATGCGTAAAACTAGGTTTCACTGTCAATCCCTCTATTAGTTCTTTTTGAATCACAGTCAGGAAAATTGGTGAAGCAAAGAAAAAAAAATCTTAAATGGGAGATAGTCGTAAAGCACAGCTTTCTTTGATTATCAGTCTGAATCTTTTCATTACCAGTAGATTCATCTAAACAAAACCCATAAATGAAAATTATTGCAAAACTCAAAATTTCACGAAAACTTAGAGTCCAGATAAAATTAAGACATTTATTTCAACAAAAAGATAAACAAAGGAAACACAGCTTTACATTTTCGATGTCCCTTACCATACTGAGTGAACTGTCTTGTAAACTACATTATGATGCACATCAGTTACCCTCCTGCAAAGTGGCCTGGATGTCTTTGTCCGTGACTTCAGTGTTTCTTTTTAGTCTGGACAACTCTATTTTCCTCCCACAGAACAGAGGGTGGATGAAGGAGAAAAAGTTATTATATGCCAATGTGAGATAGGGGCGTTCCAGGATATTCATGACATTTAGACTTCGGATTTAGGAAGTACTTCTAAATCATTGCACTATCTCAGGAAAGAGCCTCAGAAATATTTAAGAATGAAAGAACAAAACTGAGTTTATAAAAAGAAACAGAAAAAGTTCAGGGATTCAGACTCAAAACTCAGGAAAATCCGTGACACATAGCACTAATACTAGTTCCTATTATTAGTGCCATTTTAGAGGAACAGAAAAGAAGGTCACAGAATGTTCAAATTAAGATATCACATGAAAAAAAAAATCATAATTAGTCCACAAATAAATATGGCTCAATTATAATAGTTCTTATGCACTGAGAAAACAATTTTCCGAATTTTTACTCAGGCTAGGGCTCATTTGAATGCAGGAAGAACATTTCTAAAAATATGTGTATGAGTTTTCATCTATAAGGATATTAATCTCAAAGAAGCAGTTGATATTCAAAGCAGGGAATGGACATTCATTAGTAAATCCATATGGGTTTCAGTGACATACTGGAAAAACAAGGCAGAGTGGTGACAAGGTCTAGAGTGGTTCTGTACACTTTTACCTTTTTCGTCACGCCAAATTTCAAAAAAAACCCAACAAAACAACAAAGCCAAACATACTTGCAACACACTTCTTTGGGTTATTCTCCCTAAAATGACTATGCATAAACAAACAGACCTTGCTGCTGCGGAACCCTTTAAACTGCTGGGCAACAGAGTTGAAAATTTCTTCCTTTAACTGAGTTGCATGGTATCCGTAGCAGTGTACTTCCAAATTCAGTCACTTTTTTCCTGACCTGTCCTTAATTAGGTTAAACAGGAAAGTAATAATTTTCAAAAAACCTTTATTAATCATAACATAATTGCTCAAGATTATTGATTTATTGGGCTGTAGCTGATTCTGACCTTGAAATAATGCTGTTTGGAAGAAATACCATAAAATACATTCAGCACTTTTAGTTTTATGCGTTCTTTTAACATGCTATTCTCCTAATGTTTGGATTTAAATGTAGAAAGCACATTCTCTCAAGCCATTTGAAGAAGTTTTTGTGGTCTTTTGTCAGCCATATAATTCTTATTCCAGTCATGTCATTGAAATACATGTTGTTTTGAGTTCGTAGCTTCATTGCAAATTAGCTCAAGAGTATGATTAACAAATCACTTTCTGTAGCTCCATATTGGTCTAACAAAAGAGAAAGATCAAGTTAAAACTTTATTACCTTATTCCTTTATTACCCTTTATTACCACTGTAACAAAATCATCTGTGTCTCCGTTGGATTTATATCTATCATATTGGCTTTTTGATAAGCTTGTTCAGATTAAAGAAACCTTGTTTCTTATTCTCTAGTCTCCTGAAGAACAGAACAAAACATTTTTCTTTTGAAGAAAGAGGTGAATTGTTTAAGACAGTATCTTAAATGTTAGGAAACAAAGGCATAGAAACTCTGATAGAGCTACTCCTGTGTGCATAGTACATACACTGTGAAAGCACGTAGCCATTTCAGAACATGTAAACAGTCCTTTATCTTTTCTTTCTTGGTATTTTCTTTCTTTTTCCCTAAGGTTAGTGTTCATTATACTTGAGCTATAGGACAGCAATCCCACATGTATTCTAACATTAAGAGGCTTTTTTTTATCATAAGAAGGAGAGTTTTAGTGAGAGGATGCATACAGTACGAAAGGTCATTTTCCTGCACCTCTGTAGTGCAAAACTACATTTTGACTGCATAGTAGAAAAACTGGTGTAGAAATCCTTGTCTATTCTAGCCAAAGATTGACTTTTCAAATTCTGACTCTGAATTAGTTCGAAGATCTAGGCCTCCCTTTCCCTTTTTTTCAATGTCACTGTCTAAAATCCAGCAATCCAACAAAATCTGTTTTCTTTGTGAGAAAGCAGAATTGTGCAAGTCAACTGTCTTCTTGGCTTCAACATTATTAAGCTGTGAGACTGTGGATAAGAATATCTAATGAATTGTCCCTCAGTTACTGCAGCATAACAGAAGTCAACATATGCAACATCCACTATGGAAAGGTTCAAAATATGGTGGCTTGAAGGAATGAAATCGAAACACCAATAGTAATACCTTGCACTTTTTTAGTAACACTGCGATTATTCTTCAGACTAGTAAAATGAAATGCAAGGGCAATGATCTGGCCAGTTACCTAGGAGCTTGTGCCAGACGTAGTAATAAAATACAGGCTGGAATTCCCTAGACAGCTAATCCATGGAAAACTACAGAAGAGAACTAGAAAAGGAGGTAAAAATGTGAATGATATCATCATTATATCTATTTCAGTGACGCAAAATAATTAATAATAGTTCTCAGCTTTTTTCTGCCACTGCTAAATACACAGAATAATTTTTTTTCTTTTCCTTTTTTATTTTTATTTTTTAACTGCTTCTTAATTACCTAGTAAGAAATAAAGAAAATAAGGGATACCCTTTTGCATTCTCAGAATAATCTTTTTTGCTTGAAAGTCTCCTGAAAGACACAACCTCCTCTGCAGCAGGTGTAGTTTTAATGATGCTTTGATGCCATATGTCAAATTTCATCACTTGCTGTGAAGAGTGACATTTCTTTTGATAGCCCCTAGCAACAGCAATACCAGTTGTTGGTGGTCACCTCACACTAGACAAATAATTCCTGCACCAAGAACATTTAATTTCAGTCTCATGCCAGGCTGCACACAATCTCTGCTGTTTTCCTCTGTCTGTAATTCTTTGTAAAGTAATATAAATCTATATTATTAATTTGATACCTTCGGTATTTTTTTTTGCATATGCACACTCAGCAAGAGTACCACTACATTCTGCATAGGGATGTTTCAAATCTGCCTTTAGAACAGGATTTCCTGTCAGTATAGACAGCGAATATATAAGCATGGTCCAAGGTGCAGCTGGGGATGACTTTCAAGAACATGTTTGCCCACGGGTGCAGTGAAGTGGATCACTGTTATAGCATTAAACACACTGGCACATCAGCAGACTTCCAGGTACAGGTGATCTGCAGGTTTTCTGAGAGGCATCTACATGCATAGGGTGCTGGTGAATATGACATTCCCCTTTGCCACTGTCATAATCATTCTTTGAAAAGTCTTATAGATATTCTGGTATGATTGACACCGACAGATAAAGGATTCACTTGACAAGTCAGCTTGATTTTCAAATGGCACTTTAAATTTCTTTTTCTTCTAATATTACTTTTATATCCGAAGCATATAATGAAATGCACTGCAGCTTTGTGAATCCAAGACTATTGGTTATTGCTAACCAGTGACACCTTTAACACTTGCAAACAAATAAACAGAGCAATAATTCTAAACCTCATTATAAGAGGAAGACAAAGAAATGAAATGCCTTACTGCTGGGCAGAGGAGAAAGCAAAGTATAAAGTATCAACAGACGACTTTTGGAAGGGAAACATTTTGACACCTTTTCCAATTCAGTCTTCATCAAAAAAAGTCACTGACATATTTAGTAGAGGAATATGAACTCAGTTTGCAACATAGAATGGAGACATTAGACATCATATTTTTGTAGTTACATATGTTACTTCCCCTTTAAATTAGTGGGAGCTGATAAAGTATTTATACTAAGATATGTTGTTAATGAAATCTCAAAACTGTCAGCAAGCATCTTTAGGTATTGAAGAAATTCTGGAGGACTGGAAAAACACAAAGACAATTTGTCTTTAAAAATAATAATCTAATAAAAACAAGAGAAAGACAAGGGATTAGAAAAGTATAGGTCTGTTAAGTTAACTTCAGTCTGAAGAAATAGTAGAACACACAGTCTAAACTAATTTTGCAAATTTGTCTACCCAGTAGATAAATAGAAGAGTAAAAACCAATATGAATTTGTCAAGAATAGATCATATCAAACCAAACTAATTTCCTTCTATAATAGGGTAATAGACTTCATGAATAGAAAGGAAGTGTTAGACATCACATATCTTCTTTGCAGCAAGCTTTTGTGGATCTTACATGGGAGTCTTACAAGAAAGATAGAAAAATGAGACTGTTATTGGGTGAACACCTAAGTGGAAGTGTTTTCCATGAGTAGCACTCTCTTGAACTAGAATATATCAAATAAGGTCCTATAAGTCTAATCCAACTGGGTAACTGGAGTGAAAGAATAAGGACCCTAAAATAAAAAATGAAACTAAATCCTGACAAATTGCAAATATATCAGAGGTTAGACATGTTTATCTAAATAATCTTAGTAAATAGGAGAAATGGTGTGGAAGAATAAAATATAGTCTAGTAAGGAAGAATGCAAAGTTTTACACACAGTTAGATGTAAATGGCTGCACAGCCACAGGGTGTGGAAAACCTGTCTAGGCAGTAGTATTGCACAAATTGCTAAACAGGTGGTGAACAGAGTTACAGTCAACAACATACATTAATCGATAATATCACACTAATGACGAAAAGCCATTTAACTTAATGAGGTAAGAACTGGACTATTACCTGCAAAAAAAAACCAAACCTGAAGTTACAATTTCTCTTCTAAATGCTAGTAATGTCTCAGCTGGAATACTGTCTCCTGCTTTAAACACCTTATTTTGATTCAATTGGTGACAGCTCATGAAATAGTAACACGTGTGAAAATAGGTCCTGGAAATACAACTATGGGTAAGGTTGAAGAAAATAGGTTTATTAAGTTTAGAGACATAATCATAGAGTCATAGAATTGTTAAAGTTGGACGGGACCTTAAAGATCATGGAGTTCCAACCCCCCTGCCATGGGCAGGGACACCTCCCACTAGACCAGGTTGCTCAAAGCCCCATCCAGCCTGGTCTTGGACACTTCCAGGCATGGGGCATTCACAACCCTGGGCAACCTGTTCCAGTGCCTCACCACTCTCTCTGTAAAGAATTTCTTTCTAGTGTCTAATCGAAATCTCGCCTCTTCCAGTTTAAAACCATTACCCCTCGTCCTATCACTACAGTCACTGACAGAGTCCTTCTCCAGCTCTCCTATAGGCTCTCTTCAGATATTGAAAGGCCGCTATAAGGTCTCCCCGCAGCCTTCTCTTCTCCAGGTTGAACAACCCCAGCTCTCTCAGCCTGTCTTCGTAGGGGAGGTGCGCCAGCCCTTTGATCATCTTCGTGACCCTCCGCTGGACCCGTTCCAACATGTCCTTCCTGTGTTGAGGACTCCAAAGCTGGGCACGGTACTCCAGGTGGGGTCTCATGAGTGCAGAGTAGAGGGGAAGAATCACCTCCTGTGACATGCTGGCCCCACTTCTCTTGATGCAGCCCAGGATGCAGTTGGCTTTCTGGGCTGCCAGTGCACATTGCCAGCTCACGTTGAGCTTCTCATCCACCAACACCCCCAAGTCCTTCTCCTCAGGGCTGCTCTCCAGCCATTCTCCGCCCAACCTGTATTTGTGTTTGGGATTACCATGTCCCAGGTGCAGGACCCTGCACTTGGCTTGGTTAAACTTCATGCGATTTGCACGAGCCCACCTCTCCAGCCTATCCAGGTCCCTCTGGATGGCATCCCTTCCCTCCAGCATGTCAACCGCACCACCGAGTTTGGTGTCACCGGCAAACTTGCTGAGGGTGCACTCTATCCCACTGCCCATGTCTCCAACAAAGATGTTGAACAGCACTGGTCCCAGTACTGATCCCTCCAGAACACCACTCGTCATTGGCCGCCAATTGGACATTGAGCCATTGACCACAACCCTTTGAGTGCAGCCATCTAGCCAATTCCATCCGTCAAATCCATGACTTTCCAATTTTGAGACAGGATGTCATGCGGGACAGTGTCAAATGCTTTGCATAAGTCCAGGTAGATGACGTCTGTTGCTCTGCCTTTGTCTACTAAGGTTGTGGTAATATCTTGAAAGGCCACCAAATTTGTCAGGCATGATTTGCCCTTGGTGAAGCCATGTTGGCTGTCACAAATCATCTCCTTATTTTCCATGTGTCTTAGCAGAGATTCCAGGAGGACCTGTTCCACGATCTTGCCAGGCAGAGGTGAGACTGACTGGCCTGTAGTTCCCCTTCTTTTTTTCCTTTTTTGACTATTGGGGTTATGCTTCCCCTTTTGCAGTCTGCAGGAACTTCACCAGATTGCCACAACCTCTCACATATGATGGAAAGTGGCTTAGCAACTTCATCCGCCAGCTCCCTCAGGACCCATGAATGGATTTCATCAGGTCCCACGGACATATGCACCTTCCTTAGGTGGTCTCAAATCTGATCTTCTCCTACTGTGGGCAGTTCTGTTTTTGCCCTCTGTGACTTGGGTAGTGTGGTTAGAGCCCTTGCCAGTGAAGACTGAGGTGAAAAAGTTGTTCAGTAACTCAGCCTTTTCCATGTCCTGGGTGATCAGGTCTCCTGTTTCCTTCTGGAGAGGGCCCACATCTTCCCGAGTCTTGCCTTTATCCCTGACATATCCGTAGAAGCTTTTCTTATTATCCTTGATGTCCCTGACCAGACTTAATTCTGTCTGGGCTTTAGCTTGCCTTCATTCCTGGCCACTCAGAAAGTTTCTCTATATTCAACCCAGTCTACCTGTCCTTGATCCACCCTCTATAGGCCTCTGCTTTGGTTTTGAACTTATCCAGGAGCTTCTTGTTTATAGTGGCATGCGGGCCACCTGGCTTTTTTGCCTGACTTCTTTTTTGGGATGCACCTCTCCTGAGCTTGGAGGAGGTGATCCTTGAATACTAACCAGCTTGCTTGGGCCCCTCTACAGTACTTTTTCCCATGGTACCCTGCCAATCAGATCCCTTGAGGGTCCAAAGTCTGCTCTCCTGAACTCCAGGGTAGCGAGCGTGCTGCACGTCCTCCTTGTTGCTCTAAGAATCTTGTATTCTACCATTTTATGATTGCTGCGGCCAAGGCTACCCTTGAGTTTGACATTCCCCACTAGCCCCTCCTTGTTAGTAAGGACGAGGTCCAGCACAACTCCTTTCCTTTTTGGCTTTTCTACCATCTGAAGCAAAAATGTTCCATGTTCCATGATGCTTCCATGTTAAAGCAAAAATACTCCTGCAAGTGTATTGTTATACTTTAAAAATTGTACTGACTAGTGTAATATCTATGTTTTAGAAAATGTTTGGAACATTATTTTATTATATGATAAGCACAATTCTGCAAGAAACTTTAATAACCAACCAGCATGATATGTCTAAGTTTCAAAATTAGTAATGATTTATCTTAATTTCTTAAGATATGCATCATTCAGAAAGAAAAAAGGCCAAAAAATAAATAATAAAAAAGAATTCTTATCATTTAAGGTTCAGTAATTACTACACGTTATGAGGCATTCAGAGACCCAAAGAGCATGTAGTCTTAATAGAGAAAAGAAGAAAGATGATGGGAATCCAACACAGAGAAAGAATCACATCAAATCTTCAATTTTAAAAATGGGTCCAGCTTTTCAAAACTTGTAAGTATGCAGACCCTGGCTGGGATTTCTGCATTCTAAAGTTTAGCAAAAAAGACTGTATTAGAGCAAATGGAAATAACCTCAGTTCAATCAGATGCAGCAATTTCCTGATTTTGTAAAAACTGAGGGAATTATTAATAAATATTCAATACTCTATCTACCTGAGGTCTGTTAATCCCCATTATACTGCAGTGACAGTCAGGATCTATGTATGAAATTTCGTTTTCATAACTTAAAACAATCTCTTTTGCTTAAGAAAGGAATATAAATAAAAGTAGTTGTTCTTCCTGTTGCAAAGAAGGCCTTGTCTTTCAACTATAACTAACTATAGAAGATTTCTCTTTTTTATTATTTTTTTTGTTGTAGGGTCTTTTGTTCTTTCCTTTAGATGTTACTGATACAACATTACTCTGTCCGCCAAAGAAAGTATTTTAGATGGCCTGCAATGCTCAGTTTTCTCAGGTTAGTATCTACTATTTCATTACTCTTGAATACTTTACAGCAAACAGAGCAAAAACATATCTGTTTTTTCTGCAGGGACCTAGAAAAATAGGCAGAAGTTGTGCCTCAGGCATTCCTGGGAGAAAATTGGAAGGGGTAACTACAATCATCTCTGGTGAACTCTTTTGAGCCAGTACATATACATAATTTATACTTTATTTCTTTTTTTAGTAAAAATGTTAGCAGAACACGCATTTATTTATTTATTTATTTCAATGTCTGTGGTATTTAGTGTAGAGGATAAATCTACCTGTGAGGTTGAAACAGTCTTCTAAAAAGTTTGGATGATTTTTAAGTCGTCCTTAGAAAAAGAACCCACAACCACTCCCTAGGAAACCATCTGGTTTTCCATCTTTAAACTATATTTAATGACAAGAAAGATAAGAAGAATATTTATAGAGACTGTAGAACCACAGATTTGGCTGACAAACCACCTGTAAACTAAGGACTGTCTCAATTAATATCGATTTTGTTGTAATTTAAAACTTCATAATTCAGTTTTGAAGAACTTTAAAAGTAGTAAGTTAATTATAAGATTAGTGAATATTGTATACTGTTTGATCAGAAAAAGGGTAATCCAAATGGTCTCCTAAAATTTTTATATCAAATAACATTTTTAATTTGTATATTGTCTTTATCCATCTATCCATCTTTAGGCTTCTCTCTGTTAAAGGGAGATTTTAAATAAATCTAAATTACTGACCACCAGAGGGATTAAAGAAGAAACATGATGCACTTTGGAAATGAAAATGTCGTAGACAGTAACAAGAGAAAAATTCAGCATATACTACTGAGAAGTGCAAGTTGTTAGCAGTGTACTCCTCTGTAAAATAAGTAGTTGCTTTAGGAAGTGTTGAGAGTTCCAGTACAGTTACTTCAATTTATGATGCAGTATTGGTATAGCTGCCTTCTCCAGGAACATGACGGATCAGCCTGAAGCATCAGCCCTGTTTTGTGGTCTGTTTTTAAGAGGTGGTGAATAGCTCAGGGAAGTGCTAATTGCCCTTAACTCCCACCGATTTCAGTTCTTCAATATCTAGCAGTTTTAATCTCTTCAATCTTAATGCCTACAATTAAACTGCAAAATATTTCTCCCCTGAGCCATATTGTCTTCTTCCATTTGGCATTCATTGATTTCCCACCCTGCTACTATCTCCCCTATTTCCAGCTGAATTAAAAACCAGAGAGAATCATGTTATTTTTATTTCCTTGTTGGTGTTTTATGCTAGCATCATTGACAATGTCAGCGTAGCTCTGGGAATAGTTAACAGCTTTTGCCAAAGACAGTAGGGAACACTGAGCAAATTGAACAAAAAATAAAGAGACAGCTATGTATAAACCAAATGACATTTCCTGAAGTCCTTAAGCATATTAAAGACAAGTGAACATATAGAAACGAACTATGATTGTTTATTAAAAAAAAAAAGGAAACTTCAGAGGACTAATGGACATTAGGAAGGTAGCCTGCTGACTAGCAGTACTGATGCTGAAATAATCAACACTATTGAGCGAAAAGTGAGTCAAAAGAAGTCAGTATTTCTAAAGAGAAATGTTTCTATTTCTGATGTTAAGAAAGCAGGAAAATACAGTTCCTGAGATTAAATCAGTAAATTCATAGTCATTAATGAAGGTAACCTGTTCAGGGCTGTTCACAAACTAGCTCCTTTTAAGAATCTAATTTAGGGATTGTGATGTGCAGAATGCCACAACATCACACACTTGGTCTCATAACAGTAAAATCAATATTTATTTTCATACAACAGAAGGTACAACTCAGGAGTTTGTAAATTAGACGTGATGTTCCCTCGAAGTCCTTCACATACAGGAACCAGCAATGTGTGCAGTATACACGCACAGGTACAGAGCATGGTTTGCTGATCCATTGCCAGTGAGCTACTCAGTAAACGTTATGCAAGCATACTTAATTGGATGATATTGACACTTACTAACTCCTAAATGCTCTCTCTGCATATGCTTAAAGTGCATATGTAAAGCAATTAGCTTTACTCATAACACTGAACAGAACACTGAACCATGAACAAGAATATTTTGGACCCCAACCGAGTCTTTTTAGTGGCATCCACTGGATCATGGTGGCAAAAAAAACAGTTTCATCAATACATGAAAGATCCATGCATTTATACATTTTGAAAGAGGACAGTCATGAAGATTAGCTAGTTAGTTGTTGCATGTTGAACTCAGGTGATAGAGCACTGCTTTGTCTAAACATCCACCACAAGTAGTTTTCAGTCTTCACTAATACCTTCTGCTGACCCCAAATGCATTACAACCAGTGTGTGCCAGTCTAGGAGGGAATGTTTGTTTCTCCTAATAAGGTTTTCTTTCTTATTCTTTCTTCCTTTCTTATTTCTTTCTTATTCTGCCAATACCTCCTCTTTGTTCTGTAACTGGAAAGTATTCAATTTTTTTTTTCCCTGTAAGAAAGAGAGTGCAGGAAAAGTGTATGCACAGTGTTTATATAGAAATATTATTAGCATTCCTATATTCTGTTTTTCTCCCTCTTTTGGGTTTGAGGAGTTTCTTTCCTTTTCAGTTTGGTTGTTCTAGTCATCCTCATATTCATAGTTCTCACTTCCTCTTTAAATTCTGCTTCAAACATTTAACTGAAAAGGTGCTCATTATTTTCTATTTCAAGGTCTAGTCAAGTGTCAGAATTAAAGAGGAGATACCTACCAGCTCTGCAGCAGCAGACGCCAATTTATTCCAACGAATGATTCTCAATAACTATTTTCTCTTTCCAAGATATTGAGACACCTATGCCATATAAATCCATCTTCCACCAAGATTTTCTTATCAGGGCAATGTTGCTGACTGTATGAATAAGACAAGTGAGAGAAATATGCGGTCCACAATGCATGAAGTAACTTGATCACAAACATCTAGGCTTTTAGGACTTCAAAATTAGCAAAGGAGTCTGGTAGAGAATAAACCAGATAGGTAAGAACAAGTATAAATTATTAAATTATTTTGAAATTGTTATGAAGTAATGCAAACATAAAAATTATCTGCTTTCATCTGCACTCCTTTCAAAAACCCTTTCAGTTTGTTTGTCTGTTCTGGGGTTTTTTTTTTATTATGTAAAGAAGGTACATGGACACGTTCAAAGAAATTGATTGCAAGGAGACAGCAAATTAAAAATATTCTCTCTGAGGTGAATGATAAGCCTCAAAATGGGTACTCTGAAGCACAATTTTCATGAACATTACTTATCTTCCCCTTTCTGGAAACTGTATAACCTGGGCATCATATTAAAGCTGTGTGTTCTCATGACCTCAAGAGCAGTGACAGCTATTTTTCTGCTAATACCTTTCAAGGAGGGTTTCTTTAAAATTAAGTATTAAAACAGATGTCAGCCAGTAAGGGAAAATGGCACATAAAGGAAATCAGATAAGGAACCAAAAAAGAGAAGCCAAGTACCTCTTTGCAGATAATTTCTGCCATTCCCTTTACTGGTTCAGGAAAAGATGGAATAATAGCACTGGAAAAGACTTACCAGCTTATACTATGACAGGTCAGCAAAGGGAAAATACATTTTGACTGAATTCAGATATAAAAGACAAAGATTATTACTGTCATCAGCTTCTGAAATTCCACTTCAGATTCAATTCAGTGTTTTCTCAGTTAAGTGACTGAAGTCTTCAAATTACAATATTCCCCATGCTGTTCACATTTTTAACATATTTAATAATGTTTTTAGCAATTGCCTCTGGAATACTTAAAAATTTACTTTTGTTTACTGTCTTTTCATTACTTTGGTTACCTAGCAAACTTTCTGATTCATTTCACTATTTCAGCCTCCACAAATGTGAAAATGAAATAAAACCTCAAACATTGTAATAATTTATGATAATAATTGATGATGATGATGATAGAATGAGGATTGTAATGTATTTAAACTTGTGTTGGTTTATTTTTCTTTCTAGTCAATCTGCCAGCTGTAGGAATATTGTTTGGCTGTTTTCCCTAGCGGATAGGTAAGTGGGGCAGATGATCAGTCAGAAATTTCTTTCTTTTAGGCTATACAATGAAAATCTTCTGAACGACTTTGAGATTCACACCACCAGCTCTGCCAATATCCCATGGCTGATGAGTCTCGATGATGCTGACAACCATTTCATTCTGTTTCTGAAAACAACCTTCCCACATAGAAGCTGCAGCTGAAGCTGCTGCTAACCTTGTCAAGGTCCACTGTGGTCAGGTGTGGTCCAAGAAACTAAAGAACCTATATTTACTCCCTAAAATTACTAGTCTCCTCTTAAATATCATTGATCACTGGCCTTTTGTATTATCCATAAACACTCAGCCAGTCACAAAAATTTCTTTTACTTAGTTTTCTCAGTTGGTTTGCATTAAGGATCGACAAACCAGTAACCATGCTTAATACACCAGAATTAGCTTGTATGGTTGATAATTCTCCTCCTCTTTGTATCTTTATTTCCTGACTTTTTTGAAAGCTTCCTTTAGATTGTTTCTTTTTTTCCCTATCTGTTTTATAAATCTCCTTTAGTACTAAAATTTCTGTCACTAAACTTCCTTGGGAACATTCATTTTTCCTAAAACCAATCAGATACATTTCACACAAATTAGCCTAATTGGCTAAAAGCATAATAACCTTCATATAATTGACCACCAGCCTTTTCTTATGAAGTAAGTCTGGCTTTTTTTTTCGTGTGATCTGATAAAACAGTGTTTTTAAAAGACTATGCAGTGTTCTGTAAAGATAAAATGCACTTGGAGAGAGTGGTCATTAAAACATGCAGTTTGTTTTGAAGTTATAATAGTATAGAATGTATAATAATATAGAATACTTGCATATATTTTCGTACAGTATTTGAACTACAGTTTCTGCTTTCATTTTTGCTCAAGCTGTGCTTATCAGAATGTAACCTGTCTGTAGCATGGACCACATACTTGTCTTTTTCAGCTCTAAGGTCTCTCGAGGTTTTAACAAATCCAATCTGCAAGAAATTATGTGATGTATATAAAATACTATAAAGAATAAAAAATGTTGGTTTTTTTTTAAATACATGTACAAAATAATGTACGAATATATCTTAATACGTGGTTAAATGAGTTTTATTCAGTTCAAAATACTGTTTTCCACTTTAAATGTCTTCCCTACTAACTCCTCATGTTAGACTGCAGCTTACTAAACTTCCAGACAAATTCTCCTACACACATGCAGACACACTCACATATGGCATCAACTCACCCTCTGTAAAAAAAAAAGTCAGCAACATGTCATAAAATATGAACTTTAACTGTACTCCAAATTTTGCAATAGTTTTCAAACTTGCTTGACAAACTTGTTAATTTTTCATATTATATTGAAAATAGATATACAATTCATGTATTTGTCCATTTTACCTGTTTTGTTTGTCTAACAGTTAAAATATCATGAATTTTTTTGGTACAGAAATGATATATTTATTTTCATAAGTAGAAGTATAAAGGTTCTTTTTGTGTCTGCTTTTAGATTCAGTGATTCATACAGAACTAAACGGAAATTTTCTAAGTAGCTGCGGGCATTATAACTTTTTCCTTGGATTTGTGGTTCAAAGTCGGGTCAACAGTGCTGCCATCCGCAAGTGTTCTGCTACCTTTTAGCAGCATTTTTTTCTCAGTGTTCTGCCATCTAAACAGTGCGGGGATAAAATGAGAGGCATTTTTACATTGTGAACCAAATTAGTAACTTCTGCTGCAAACAGGCTGTGCATTTACTCAGCCTTTGACTACTTCCTGTGAGGAAACAAAGAACAGCAGAAAATACATGCAGATAATGTAAAAAAGTGTCTTCGTATACTTACTGTGTGGGATATTCATTCAGATAGTATTTTCAGAGTGCTTAGTTAGCTTAAGAGTCTGACCTCAAAAAATATTGTAATTATTACCTATTTTCTCTTTTTTTTTTTTTTTTTTCCTTTTTTGTACGTAGATATTCTGTCTAACTTTCTCATGAGGACAGCTGTAGAACTGCTAAGGTACTGGGTTTAGTAATCTTTCAACTTTTTGCTCTAATTTGAAGCATATTAACATTCCTAGAGAAGGCAATTTGGTCACTTATTCCATTTCCCAACAATTTTAGGTGCTAAAAGAACTGTCTATATACAATTGCCCTTATGCTCCTAAAACCTGTTCATAGACCACCTGAGAGTGTCCTGGATTTTGATTTTCTTCACATTTTCCAACTAGATACATAACATATATCTGACAATGATCTTTATTCTTTAAATGTGAATGTTGTGTTAATGCAAATAACTGATTGTTATATGCATAACACGAATACTGAAATGCTAACAAAGCTGGAACATGCAGCTCAGTGAAATAGAGCTATCTTGCCTTTTCCTAAATTACACTCTTGTTCAGGTAATGTGCTATTACAGAAAAAACGTTTAATTAATCAGTAATGCTCTTGGAGGAATGAGTGGCTCCCATATATGTTATCACCGTTATAAAATGAAGCTTAAAGTCAGCTGTACAATCACACACACACGTCAAGAAAAATGTCAGTTTTATTATTCTTCATATAATGAGTCTTCAAAGTCAACCTGCTTGTGAACACATGCATGCAAGCTTCCCACCATACACGTACTTGAAAAAATATTTCTCTATTTCCAGAATTCAACTCCTAGCAATAGTGACGTGATTTGAAAGCTTTACCCTTAAAGATGTTTCACTTACTTGTCTGCTGATAGCGCTTCTGACTGTAGCATCCTAACACTGCATATTCACCATTCTGTTAATAATATAATTCAAATTAACATTTTGGTTGGTATTTCGGAGAAAATATTTTTCACCATGTGTTTAAAAATGAGGTACGGTTACTAGGTTTTTAAGTGGAATTAATTAGCAAAACAATACTTTTATTCTCCCTTGGTATGATAAGGATGGCAAAAAGAATGAAGTAAGCCTTTAAAACATTAGTGTAAACAATTTTTTTCCTTCAATTATTTTTTAAACAAAAAACTATCCTGTCTTCATCAGGTTTCCAAATGTTGAGTTTCATGCCAAGTCTTCATGCCTGAAGTATAGCTACTGTGTTCTTAAAAAGAGGAAGATCTTAGTTGTCAGAACACATTTGTCATTCTTTTGCTTATTTGCTGAAGTTGAAGTTCTGTTAGTGTTTTTCCTGATTTTTTTATTTTCTTCAGGGCTGAGAATGACAGAAATGCAACAAAGGGGAAAAAAAGTCATCTCTGTAGCCAAGATGCTCAGATGAATGCCCAAGGATGGGTCAACTGTGAGCATTACATAAAAAAAAAAAACCTCAACCAAACAAAAAACCAACCAGAAAACAAACTCTCTATTTTAAGGAACAATTCTCATAACATAGAGCATTTCAGATTCTCCCACAAAATTGCAATTACTTTTGAGCACTTGTTAGAGCTAAAGAAAAGAACACAATGGAGCATCAGGGAGCAGTGATATATTACAAAACTTTATAATTGAAATAGGCACGAGGAAAAGATGCTTTTACTCCAAATTCCTAATTCATGTCAATGGCACCATCTAAAAGAAAGTAAAAGAGTAACAGGGCTCATGCTTTCCTTAAGCTCCTCCTTGCTGCCCCGACCTGTAAATTGTTTCAACTTCTCCTTCATTTTCCTCTTATATTCTTACATGCCATATCATAGAATCATAGAATCATAGAATCATTCAGGTTGGAAGAGACCCTTGGGATCATCGAGTCCAACCATCTACCCTACTCTACAAAGTCCTACCCTACACCATATCCCTCAGTACTGCATCTAAACGTCCCTTAAACACATCCAGGGACGGTGACTCAACCACCTCCCTGGGCAGCCTATTCCAATGCCCGACACGAACCTAATTCACTTTTGTCTGTATCTTGTGGAAAAAAGTTGTCGTTCCTAATAACCACAAGACTAGTTTTTACCAGTAAAAGCACGCATCTAGAAACCTGTCACATGCAAACTACATGGAACAGCTGATACACACAGTACGAGGAAGAAAGTACTCTGTCAGTATAATTCGTTTTGCTGAAATCTCTAGCTCTGTTGAAAACAGTGTGGCTGGATATAGGACCATATTTTGAATGGGAAGCTCTGAAAGATATACACAAAAGGGTGTTTAAGAGCTACTGTGCTTATGAAAAGCCTAGCCTCTAGAGCACTGTTAACTGTCCTTTTAAATAATCTTCAAGCATCATAAGCCACTCTAATTGGATTCTAGGAAACAATTCACAACAGAAAAATGTTTCCACTTTTTTCTCTCATGAATGATTTGTAAAACAGACTGCAGCTTCTCTGTATTTATTTTTTATTTAGCAATCTACTTGGTCAATACTTCTTGGCCATGCTTTTTCCATGGCTTAAGTCTATGCAAATATTTAGTCCTTTAAATTCAAGACGTTCTGAGTGAACATACATGACACGTTTATGTATTCTGAATGAATATTTGACATAAAACCAGGTTTTCAGTACAAATACTGTTGAATTCAAATTATAAATTATTTCCCCTGAGCATCGTACACCATCTCTGTCAGAACTGTTCTGCGCAGTGGTGGTCTTGATTGAGCCACAGAATATTTAGGTGTTTATTTCCTGGCTTGCTTTCAAGCCAGTGTCCCAGAAATAGTAAGCTTCCTTCTCCTAGCTCAGAGTCTAACACTTCTAACTAGTGAAAAAAGAAACAGGCAGCACTGGAGTTTTGCCTTTTGTAGGATTTAAAAATGTGCCTTCTCTGTCATTTAGTCCAAATCTGCCTTCTTCTTACTCACTCATATACTGTAATGATACTTAGCTGTACAGAGATTCTCTATTTACTCCTAGTGTGTGGAGCAGTCCCCACTTGGTCATTCTCCTAAGTCTGAAAGGACTACTTTCTTAGATACATGCATGTATCAATTCCTGGGTGACAAAAAGGTGAACTGAAGAGGTTTTTTAGTACTATAGATATAGTGGGTTGAAGGAAGGTGGTTGAGCAGGCCAGTTTGCATAGGAAAACTTAACTGGTGTGTTTGATCCCTTTCACACACCCACAGCAAGACTCCAAATGAGTACGAAAAGGAAAGACTACAAATATGTCTTATGAAGGCATCAGAGGTGAAAGCAGAGCAGGAGAAAGGGGTAACTGTTCTAAGAAGACAAGGTTAGGGCAGAAAGAAAAAGGGTAGAGGAGTAAAGAAGAGAACAGAGCAAGTCAAAATTCAGCTACGTGGGAATAAAAAATTACCACACAATTTCTACAGAGAAGGGGGAAATAGAGAAAGAACCTAGGAAATAAGAATGCATTTACTACAAAATACCTAATTCTGTATGGGTATGTAATCCCAAAGAACACTACTAATCATGTCCATGGGATGTATGCGGGGCCAGCAACGCCCTGCTTCATTACGTTCATATGGTACCTGTCAGTAGAACTGTATGTGTGTGACTACTGACAAAATAAAAATACAATTTGGCCATATGGCTTGCGTTTCATCACAGTGTCGTCTTCAATCAGCCTAGGTGGCAGACAACTTGTGATTGCATGCTCTTGTCCATCCATCTGACAGAACCAGTCCCTTGCCATTCAAATCTGTCTTGTCCCCGGCCTGACCTCCCAGCTGCTGCTGACACACTACTTGAGGTGCTTATGCTACTGCTATTTGCGGTGATGACTGGTCTCTTCTGGCGTTTCTTAGACTTTGTGCTGCTTCACCAGCAGCTCCCACTGCTTCTTCCTGTTCTCTCATGACTTATTCCTCTTAGCTGTATTCCGTTTATGCCATTTGCCCCTCTACAGACTGTTGCATTGGTGTGCACAAGATTCATGATTAAATCATGTGAAATTGATTTAGTTTTGTGTAGGCTGGCTCCCAAATTGTTTGTTTACATCTGCTTAAGAGATAATGCATCTCTCCCAGTTCAATCATTTCCTAACCTCAGCAATTCCATCCTTCAGTCACAGATACAGGAAAGATGAGGGCTGCAGGCCTTTTTATTGCATTGTTCAACACTGCCTGGCACAGAGTCAGTTTTCCTGTATTTTGTGAAACTGCTAGTCATCTTCCAATCCATGTTTAATTAAAGGCAGGGCTTTGATTAAAGACAAGCAAGTCTGCCAGCCAGAGCCCTTTTTCGGTTTTGTTTTTGTTTGGTATTTTCTTTGTTAAAAAAAAAGATATTTCTTAGTCTTTTTTTTTTTTTTTTTCTTAATGCTCTGGATGTATAATTCTAAACCTGCATCCCATGGATTATGTACAAACATGAAAACAAGAGCCAATTTTAAATATCAACACAAAGTGGCATTTCTCACATTGTGACCTGACAAATTACAAGCACCTCCTAGCTCACATCAAAGATAACTTTAAAAATTGCTCGAATGATAAGGCTAATCTTTTTGCCGCATTCCCTAGGACTAAAACCTATTTCCATCAGGATTAATCAGTATTAAAAAGGCTGCTTGGTTTAATCTGTCTTGTGTGCTCCTGGCAAAGATAACCATATCCATAATCAGCCTAAAGGTCAAACCATGGAAAAGGCAGTATTTATTTACCTTTGGGGCACTGACAATGTCACTTATTGCATTTTTTCTACCTTCAGTAGTTGTTTTGTCCTGTCAGTCACTAAATGAGAGCTATTAGCAGCAGTAGAAAACTAAGCTTCATTTACAGAAAGCAGAAGATGTGTGTATAATGACAGAAAGTGGTAAATGTTCAAATACATTTAATAACTAAATTTCAGTAGTATATTTGTTTCATATAGTTGCCAGCAAATCTGAGAACTTGCCTCACTACAGAACCAGAGCATGCCATATAACAACACAGAACAGTTTTTAAAAATATGTTGACTCACTCTCCTCAAAAGACCTAATTTTCTTTTAAAACAGAATTTCGAAACTTGTGAGCTAATAAATATCGACGGAGTAGTATGGCTGATGAACACACCTGTGTCCTCTGTTTTGAATCTGATAATAACCTAGCATTATTTTGATTTATGTGATGCCTATTTATATTTATTTATCTGTCTATTTGTCTATAGATAGTTAGGATATACAGAATATGTATAGATAAAAATAGATCTAGAAGTATTTAAACAGATCTAGATCATAAATTGATCTAAATAACTAGATGGATAAATAGCTGGAAATTTATTTATAAGTCTGCATAGTTTATTATTTCAAATGGCATAAGTCTGTGGTGAGTCCTTTCACTGTCTACCATTTGGATGTAATTTAGCATTTAAGAGGAGACAGAGAATATTGACCATAAAACCACATTTTTGTAACCCTGATTTTTCTATGGTAATTGAGTTATATTAGTTAGATCATTTGTTTTTTCTAACGTGAAAAGTTAATTATTGAGATAAGCCACATCTTTCTCACACTTAGATACATCCAGTTCTGTTAACATTTCTGAGCAAAATTTCACATAAAGAAACAGCACATTTTGACAAATGTGTATTACTCATTACTTACTGCAAGTGTCTTCAATATCATATACTTCAAATAATTATTGATAGAAGAAAGAATGAATACATTTACAAGTAACAGTTCAGGGTTTATTGTCTTCCTTCACTGAGTACAATTCCTTCCTTCCTAGAGTACAATTTTTCAAGTTGCTTTTTTTCTGCCCCACAAATATGAATCAAATAAACTACACTTTTTATAAACAAAAATGTGTGTTTTCTTTTGACCCTACGTCTCCAGAAGCAGTAATCATGCTACACCATTAAAACTAATAATGTGATTCATGCTGGACTCATGGATAGAAATCATTTAGCCTAAATTTTGAGTGAAATTGAGGTTAAAAAAAGAGTTTAAATGTCATATTAGTGAGCAAGGAGATTCCTTATTTCTGAAAGAAAATAGGAAGAGTAGTGGAGGAGGTAATTAAAACACTTTCAAATTTTCTTCAAACTCTGGAGCTATTGAGGTAATTGATTTGATAAATTCCTGTATATTTTGGCAGATCCACAGTCACTGGACATCTGCATTATATTTCAGCAGGGGTACAAAATCAAATAATAAATTGCTATATCATCTTTCAAAAATGTCAAGAATATTTCAATGCATGGAAGAAGGCCGTTAGAGATAACATCTCCTCTCTAAAGGAATTTGACTGGCTGGTTGGATCAGGTTACTAATATAGCAAAGCTAAGTTTCATTCGTTTGAGCAGTTAACAGGTGGATTAATTAAAGATCAAATGGTTTGTATGGTATAACAGATAATAATGTTTATAAACAAAAGAACATAACTTGGCAAAGGGAAGTATATATTTGCAGTGTTGGTGAACTGCACTTCCAAAACGAAAGTGGTAACCAGCAGGGAAGAAATTAAATGAATGCAATTAGAAATGCCTGCAGAGAAAATGCAAGTGTAAACAAACCACAGAAATGACATTGTTTGTACAAAGCATAGAGGTGATTCCTATGCATTAGAAAAAACACTAAGAGCATCAAATTAATTTCTCAGTTTCAATTACCAGAGGTGGTCAGCATCACATAAGGTTGATGATGCCTGTGTGATGTTACACAGGTCAGCATTCTCTGTATCCCCTTACACACTGAATCTACACCAATTTCCAGCAGTCCTTTGTTTAAGCCAGGGGGGAAGACAACTTGCTAAAAATCTGCCTGTTTGCTATGAAGGTGCTACAATTTTTAGCACTTGGAAGGTTTTCACATTTTGTGTAGTAGGGTAAGGGAAACAGCTGAGTCCAAATGAGACAAGTAACAAAATGTAAAGCTTATCAAAATAGGTTTTCTTTTTTATTGATTTTTTTTTTTTTTCCTCCTGAAGCTTAACAGACTTTGAGGAAGCGTGAAAATGAAGTGGGGCCGTGGGAGAGAGGAACTGGCCAGAGTGCTGTTGTTCCTGGTCCTGCTGCTGTCAGGGGTCTGGGAAGCAGACATTGAGGGTGGGTGACGCAAGGGAGGAGCCACCTCCCTCCACCCAATGCCACCATAATGTTTTCAGCTGAATTTACCAAAACCATACCGGCAGATGGCTCTTTCTCTCCTCTCTTTTTCACCCTGAAAACTAGCTATAGAAGTTTCTGGTCCCACTTTTCTGGGGTCTGATGTAGGCCACAAGGGGAAAGGTGCTGCCTCCCGGCCATGCTTGCTTAATTCATGTTGGATGTGTTTTCATGTGACTGGGAAGGACCTGACCTGAGAAATCAGTTACCCATCAGATGTGACCACTCTAGTGCAATACTGAGAAAATTACAGAAATATATGAGAAGCGCTGACAGTTTTACTCCAGTGGGTACAAAGCAACTGCTATTCCTGTTGTGTACTACTACAGACTAAGCACTAGTATTTCCGAGTACCCTTTCATGACGAGTGAATCTGATACTTTAAAGTGATCTTCATATTCTGTAACACGGTTTTAGAACTGACTTAAGGTGCTTACTTTGGAGGGCAGATCCTGAGCTGGTGCCCAGCTGCAATATCATAACCTATAGCAGTACATCACTGGTTGAAGGTGCAGTTTAGAGCTCCTGACAGAGAAAGAAGGCCCTGGCTTTATTCATGACTATTTAATAAAGTCCCAGAAGACTGGTTCTGCAAATTGTAATTTCACTGCTGTTTAATATTCATTAATGCTTAAAGCAATGACAAGAACTATGTACATATTATAAATATATAGATTAAGATAGAGAATCTTTTATGTCCATTAATTTCCTTCCCCAAGGACACACAACCCAGTTCTGTAATCCTTAATGTTCCTGAATACTTTAAAAAAACATTAACAATTTTCAGAAGGGCTTCAATATTAAACAACTTCGAAGAAGTTTTAGTTTTCCTGTATTGCCGTAAGTCCTTGTTAAGAAGAAAAAATTTTAAAAAAAAAGTAAGCTAATTTCATTTTGTTTTCCTGACTAACATTTATTTTCTTACATAAGAATATTTGTTCTTTTATTGTGCTGGATCTGTTATACCAATTAGAATTGCACAGTAATAATCATATGGTAAATTTTTATTTCAGTAAATACATCCATAGATAATTAGAATTTCACTATTTATATATACACACAATATAATCTACAGTATTTACCAGAATATAGCAGGCAACAGTGACAGATATCTACCAAAACACTAGCCTACTCTGCACTAATTCTATTTAATGAAGTTCTGCTTCACCTTTTTAGCTTCACCTTTGATTCCTCACTTGTAGTTGATATTGCTGCTAATCATTGCGTTGCACCAACTTTGTCTGACCCTTTGCTAAAAGCATAATCTGGTAGTCTATGAACTAGCTTAATATGTAAGTATGTCTGAAAAATCTGCTCATTGTACTGTGTTGTGCGCACCCTGTTTACCTCTGTGTAGTACACTTTTACCAGAAAAAAGTTTTAAATAAACAAAAAAAAAAACAACCCAAAGAAGTGGATGTACTGGATCTGGTTGGGATGAAGTTAATTTTCTTCATAGCAGCCCATATGGCACTGTGTTCTGGATTTGTGACTGAAACAGTGTTGATAACACACCAGTCTTTTTGCTGCTGCTGAGCAGTGTTTACACAGTGTCAAGGCTTTGTCTTTTTCCCATTCTGCCCTGTGGCAAGTAGGCTGGGGGTATGCAATAAATTGGGAGGAGACACAGCTGGCATGAACTGGCCAAAGGGATATTCCATACGATATAATGCCATTGTCAGCAATAAAACCTCAGGGAAAGGATGAGGAAGGAGAGACATTTGTGGTTATAGTGTTTGTCTTCCTAAGAAACCTTCATGCATGCTGACGACCTGTTTTCCTGGAAGTATCAATTCTTCAGAAGTTCATCAACAGCAGTGTGTATATTGATTTTTGATGATATGTTTCAAAGCTTGCATCTGGACCTTGGCTCAAATTTTATGAAGTCTGTGGATATTTTGAGTTGCTGATGGGAAGCAGTGAATAAATTCTTTATTTTGCTTATGTGTGCATCTTTATTCCACTTATTAAGCTGTCTTTATCTAGATCCACAAGTTTTCAACTTTTGGTCTTCCAAAGACCCAGGGAACTACAGGCCACTCAGTCTCACCTCTGTGCCTGGCAAGATTATGGAACAGATCCTCCTGGAATCTCTGCTAAGGCACATGGAAAACAAGGAGGTGACTGGAGACAGCCAACATGGCTTCACCAAGGGCAAATCATGCCTGACAAATTTGGTGGCCTTTTATGATACTGCGACACACTTGGTGGGAAAGGGCAGAGCAAGAGATGTCATCTACCTGGACTTGTGCAAAGCATTCGACACTGTCATGCACAACATCCTGGTCTCAAAATTGGAAACTAATGGATTCGATGGACGGACCACTCAGTGGATGAGGAGCTGGCTGGATGGCTGCACTCAAAGGGTTGTGGTCAATGGCTCAATGTCCAATTGGCGGCCAATGACGAGTGGTGTTCTGGAGGGATCAGTACTGGGACCAGTGCTGTTCAACATCTCTGTTGGAGACATGGGCAGTGGGATAGAGTGCACCCTCAGCAAGTTTGCCGGTGACACCAAACTCGGTGGTGCGGTTGACATGCTGGAGGGAAGGGATGCCATCCAGAGGGACCTGGATAGGCTTGAGAGGTGGGCTCGTGCAAATCGCATGAAGTTTAACCAAGCCAAGTGCAGGGTCCTGCACCTGGGACATGGTAATCCCAAACACAAATACAGGTTGGGCGGAGAATGGCTGGAGAGCAGCCCTGAGGAGAAGGACTTGGGGGTGTTGGTGGATGAGAAGCTCAACGTGAGCTGGCAATGTGCACTGGCAGCCCAGAAAGCCAACTGCATCCTGGGCTGCATCAAGAGAAGTGGGGCCAGCATGTCACAGGAGGTGATTCTTCCCCTCTACTCTGCACTCATGAGACCCCAACTGGAGTACCGTGCCCAGCTTTGGAGTCCTCAACACAGGAAGGACATGGATCTGCTGGAATGAGTCCAGCGGAGGGCCACGAAGATGATCAGAGGGATGGAGCACCTCCCCTACGAAGACAGGCTGAGAGAGCTGGGGTCGTTCAGCCTGGAGAAGAGAAGGCTGCGGGGAGACCTTATAGCAGCCTTTCAATATCTGAAGGGAGCCTACAGGAGAGCTGGAGAGGGACTCTTTGTCAGGAAGTGTAGTGACAGGACAAGGGGTAATGGTTTTAAACTGGAAGAGGCGAGATTTAGATTAGAAACTAGAAAGAAATTCTTTACAGAGAGAGTGGTGAGGCACTGGAATAGGTTGCCCAGGGAGGTCATGGATGCCCCATCCCTGGAAGTGTTTAAGGCCAGGCTGGATGGGGCTTTGAGCAACCTGGTCTAGTGGGAGGTGTCCCTGCCCATATAGCAGGGGGACTGGAACTCGATGATCTCTAAGGTCCCTTCCAACCCAAACCATTCTATGATTCTATGGTTATGTACCTTTCACTTTCTCAACAGAAGAAATTCAGGAATATTCCTTTTTTTCCTACCTAGGAGAGTTCATGTTAATTAATAGATTGTGAAATACTTGTTTGGAAAGATGGGACAGCCACACTGTGTTGTGTGATTGCAGGAAATAGGTGGGATAAGGAAATTGACAAAGGAATCATAAATTTCTGTCTTTAATTTTTATAGCTATTACTTTCCACAGAAAGTGCTGAAAAAATATGCTTTGCTATTGTAAGGTCTGTTTCAATGATCAGGACAGTTTGTTAGTTATTTGATAAATTATGTAATAATGGTCTTAACTTGTTAAGAATGTCCTTATTTAACTAGCCAGTGATAAGTTGAGATTTATTCAACATTGTGAGCAACTGTTGGCAATATTTTGAGTTCTCATGTGCTGCAACAAGAGTAGCCAGTGACTCAAAGCCCTGCATAGCTATCTAACAATTTCAAAAAAATGTTCCTCAGAGGATGATCTAAATTAAGAGATCATTGATTACAGAGTAGAGGTGGTTAAACTGAACAATACAAGCATTAAAGTAGGAGAAAGAAACAATGAAGACTGCTTATCATACAGTACTCAATTTGTGCTGAGCTTATCTACTCTCTTTTCAAGTGTTCAATGATGTAATTGAGAGTCAACACTACATCTCTGACCACAGGTATTCAAAGACAAGTCAGCAACACATTCCATCTCTGGCTAACAAATTTATCTTACTTTTTCTGAACATCAACATGGTTGTACAGCTCCATTTTGTCATGTCTAGGTTGGTAAGGTAAACTACTCTTTATCCTTATCTGTAGTAACTGAAAGACATTTCAGTTAACTACATAACCTCTGGTCTAGTAGGAGAATTTGAAGAGAAGCATGGCATTGCTGGAAAGACCATGTTTGTACCTGTAGTTCGCAGTGCATAGATCTTCCTCCCAGGTTTTCACCCACTGAGCCAATAATACAGACTGTATTACAGTATTTGGCTGGTTGATTGGTTTGTTTGTTTACTGCACAGTGTCAATAGTCATGTAAAATAATAACCAATACAATTCAAACTTGGCAGAGGTAGAAAACCAGATTACAACCTAAAGATATGAAAATGTTCTTCAAAGACATCACTGGTCCCAACAGGAAAATTCCTCCTTCTATATGAGTAATGAAACAATAGGTGTATTGTTTCTTTAGCGTTCATCAACAACAGTGTATATATTGATTTGTGCTAAGTTTCTAAGCTTGCATACGGACCTTGGATTAAACCTTTCCAAAGTCTGTGGGTGTGGGAACAAGGTAGAACTGAACTTCAGAAAGTAAAGTGGTGAAAAATATTTAAAAATTAGGGCTAGGATTACCACCAATACTAAATTATAGCTCTTTATATAGATATAAAATAAACAAAGACAATATTATCTATTTGGCTTTGTGACAAACTAAATCGGCTTTCTGCTTTGGGCAGCAACAACAACAAAAAAGTATTATCATTTGGAAAAAGTATTATCATTTGGAAAAAGTGTATTTAAGTTCTATTTTCATTTCATGCTTGCAAGAATCACCATTGTCACACAGAATAAAGATCACAAATTTTGAAGTAGACTTTTACAAATAGACTTCTTTCACAAAAACACACCAAAAAAAGAATCCTTAGCACAGACTGCTTCATGTTTAAATAAATCAGCATTTTAATGCAATAAATATTTTAACAAAGTACTGTTGGTTTTTTTTTTTTCCTTTCATGGTTATATAAAGTCACCATTTTTCTCCTTTCTCTGTGACCTACAGCATCACAAGCAGTTCTTGAATTACTGGTAACTGAATAAGATCATGGATGCAACACTTTATTAATGTGTATTTTCCTTCCTTCAAATGGATATGTATCAATAGCACTCTAAAAGAAAACTAGATAACTGCAAATAGTAAATGTATCACTCTGTAGTAGGCAAGGGTGCTTTATATGTTACTGTATCTACAACAAAGAAAGAAAATACAAATATTCTAGTAAATAAGTATTTCCCAGAATAATGGGACTGTGCTCACATTGAAAGGTGATTTTAATGCATTAAAATTTGTCAAGATTCCTTGAATGTTGGAGGAAAACAAAGTATATATTGATTCAGAAAGTAATTTGGGATAATGTTTAATTGATATTCAGAAAAAAAAATTTAAAAAGAAAAAGCTCCAGAAAAGTTGTATGAAAAATATCATCTATTGATAGCCAGAAATCAAAAACAAAAATCACATTAGAATTCTATAGTCTGCACTGTGGGGATCCACATGACCGATCCTTATAGATATTAAAAGCCTTTAATGAGATAGCCCTGACTGTCTCAAACCTGAATCTATTCTTCAAACTTCCCAAACTGTCAACCCAGTCTTCAAAAAGGGCAAGAAGGAGGACCCGGGAAATTGCAGACCGGTCAGCCTCACCTCCACCCCTGGAAAGGTGATGGAACACCTCATCCTGGGCGTCATCTCAGAGTACATGGAGGGAAAGAAAGCTATCAGAAGTAGTCAACATGGATTTATCAAGGGGAGGTCATGTCAGACTAACCTGATAGCTTTCTATGATGTCATGACTGGTTGGATAGATGCAAAGAGGGCAGTGGATATTGTCTACCTTGACTTCAGCAGGGCTTTTGACACCGTCTCCCACAGCATCCTCATAGGCAAGCTTAGGAAGTGTGGGTTAGATGAATGGACAGTTAAGTGGACTGAAAACTGGCTAACAGACAGAACCCAGAGGGTTGTGATTAGGAGCATGGAGTCCAGCTGGAAGTCTGTAACAAGTGGTGTTCCCCAGGGGTCAGTACCAGGTCCAATCCTCTTCAATATATTCATCAACAACCTGGATGAAGGGATGGAAAATACCTTCAGCAAGTTTGCTGACGACACAAAACTAGGAGGGGTGGCTGACACCCTGGAAGGCTGTGCTGCCACACAGGGAGACCTGGACAGACTGGAGAGCTGGGCCAAGAGAAACCTAATGAAATTTAACAAGGGCAAGTGTAGGGTGCTGCACCTGGGGAGAAATAACCCCATGCACCAGTACAGGTTGAGGACTGACCTGCTGGAGAGCACTTCTGAGGAAAAAGACCTGGGAGTTCTAGTGGACAACAGGATGACCATGAGCCAGCAATGTGCCCTTGTGGCCAAGAAGGTCAATGGCATCCTGGGGTGCATCAAGAAGAGCGTGGCCAGCAGGTCAAGGGAGATCATCCTCCCCCTCTACTCTGCCCTGGTGAGGCCCCATCTGGAATACTGTGTCCTGTTCTGGGCCCCTCAGTTCAAGAAGGACAGGGAACTGCTGGAGAGGGTACAGAAAAGGGCCACAAAGATGATTAAGGGCCTGGAGCATCTCTCTTATGAAGAGAGGCTGAGGAACTTGGGTCTTTTTAGTTTAGATAAAAGAAGGCTGAGGGGGGATCTGATCAATGCTTATAAATACTTAAAGGGAGGGAGTCAGGAGGACGGGGCTGGTCTTTTCTCAGTGGTGCCCAGTGACAGGACAAGAGGAAATGGGCACAAACTTGAGTATAAGAAGTTCCACCTAAATATGAGGAGGAACTTCTTTACTATGAGAGTGGTAGAGCACTGGAACAGGCTGCCCAGAGAGGTGGTGGAGTCCCCTTCTCTGGAGACATTCAAAGACAGCCTGGACAAGATCCTGTGCAACCTGCTCTAGGTAGACCCACTTCTGTGGAGGGGTTGGAGTTGATGATCTCCAGAGGTCCCTTCCAACTCCATATGATTCTATGATTCTATGATTCTAAGATCCATAGACTGCCCAATTATAGATCTCAGGTGTCTACTCAGGTGGGCTTCGATGACCTTTTCAGTAGTCCAGGGTCTATGAATAGAAAAGTAAAAGATTGAAAGTAAAATTGCCAAAAGCTCAACTAAGTTCTCTTTTCTTTCCTTTCACAACATCCTTCTGTTCATGTTCTTCCTCCAGATTCATGGTATTCTTCTAAGCCCCTGTACACAGCAGGGAAAAGCCTATCTCTGAAGAAATGGTGCAGAAAGATGAGGAAGAGGGCAGGATAGCAGAGAATGAAGAGGTACTTCCTCTCCAGTTGTTTGCATGTACTTAGCTTTCACTGGCTCTTATCTAATTACTGTAATAATAGCCTCTTTATACTAAATATATTGTTTTCAGGGCTCTTTAACAAACTTTCTTTAGCAAACTTTCAGCTTGCTGTCATTGTCCTCATTTTTGCTGACTACTTGAGATTAATCACTTGGACTTTATTTTATGCACCTGCTTTCTTATTACAAAAGCATTATTTCCTCAAATAGTATAACACAGCTGTGCTACAAAAGTTTTACTCTTGTCCTTCGCCAAGCCACTTGGCTTCCTGTTGACTTAATCCGTGATTTCTGTGAATATCACTTTTCCATTCAGTGAAAAACAAATTGTTTTCCTAAACCAGGCACATTTATCACATTTTAGTACTTGTCTAGTGCTTGTTGGCACAAGCAAAAGAGAAAAATAAACTAAGAGTAAGAATTACTAAGACTTGGTTCGTTACAAAATAATTGCTCAATTGGAAAGAGGCAGTACAATAAAGATCCATAAGTACAGTCAGGACAACTGTCAACACACCAAGCACACTTTGGTTTCAGGGTTTTTTAGGTGAAAGAGCTCTCTGTCTGTGGATGTAACCCAAAGGAGAAAGATTCTTCAAAAGTAAAATGTTTTATCTTCCTAGTTATCTGGAAAGGAAAGCAGGGAGAAAGGTCCTCTAGCATTTTCTACCTACCAGTGGGAGATGTTTTATATATAATATCAAAGACAATACAAAAGCCTTTTACAGAGTTTCTTGTTCTTTTCTCCAGACCAAAAAAACCCCCACAAACAAAAAATCAAACCTAGAAAAAAAACAGAGATGAAAAAAGAAAATCATGATTATTGAATTTTCATTGCATTTTGCATAAAAGTCACTAAATTGTATCTCAAAGACTTCTTCATATTTTAATTTTTTAAGATATGCCACTATGCTCATGGGATACTATTATTTCCAACCAGAAGCAATGAGAAGTTCTCTCAGTAATCTGTTCCTACTCTCTTCTACCTGTCATAATACCTGACTCTAACCCTGTTCCACTGTCCAGGCTGTCAAGTTTTTCTTTTTCCTAGCATGATTCCAATCCATGCTTTTACAGCAGATTCTCACAGTTGCTACAGCAACTTCTTCTGATTCTGATTTTTATTTTTATTTCTTACATATTCGACAGAGGTTTCTATTTTATGTCAAGATTTATAAAAATTTATATAAAGTAGCAGTTACTTAACTCTGGAGAAAAATAGATATCATACATAGACACTTACAGAACTTCATAGTTAAGCAATGAACAAATGGTTTACAGCTATTTTTATATTATTTCATCCTATGCAGTAGAGTGAAAAAAAAGAAAGAAAGAAAAAAAATAGAAATATTTCTGTTATCTTCACCTGAAAAAACGAGGTCCATTATTTACAGAAAATGCCTTCTTCAGATCTCATGCTAAACTGTATATAACATCAGCACAAGATAGCGCCTCTTTATGGCAAAAGTAGAACCATGAATAAGAAAAAGAGCAACTACAAGACCAACAGAAATTCAAGTTAACAAGCAACTTACAGTATGATGGATCCAGTTTACATACATTCAGTAATTGGTGTTTATATATCTATGTCATATTGTTTTTAGTCTTAAAAGAGGCATGAGAATATCTCACAAGGCTCTTAAATCTACCTGTAGCATGTGCAGGTTTAAATGGTCATCAGAATAATACACTGAGAGATATGAAATTATTGAATGAAATTTTATGGCCCATATTATGCAGGAAGTCAGACTAGATGATCATAGTGGTTGCTCTGAGACAAAAATTTACACATCTAAGAAAAAAAATATTGGTTTGAGTGTGAAAGGTGAATCAACTGATAAATATATAGAACTGAAAGGAATTTCAAAATAAATGGGCTCCTGAGTCTTTTAAACTCATTTGAAAATCTCAACTAATGCTTCATGTCAAATCAAATCACCATAATTGATCTTGTTATCTTACCCTGGATAAAACAGCTTATTTTAAAGACAGGTTCAGAAATGTTTTGGAGGGACTATTTTTTTGTAATCTTCCACCTCTAAAACTGCCCACTGCATGAGGATAAAAAGGGAAAATACATGAACAAAACTTTTGAACAAAAATTTGTAGCCTGTGGGGGATACTGAAATATAAACTCTTTGACTTTGAACATTCACTGCTATAAGTGAATAATGAACATTTTCTTGAAAATAAGCCTTTTCTGTTTGCTGTTGCTGATATCTCATTTTCTCGTATTTGTTTAGAAGTGTACCCTGAAACACAGATAATTTTTTTTGTTGTTAACAATTCTTTACTTGGAAGCTAAGGGTTGCCTGAAATACAAAGAAAAACAAATAAAATAGACTGATGGTTGTTCAAAGCTGCTCAGAGCTCTGTAACGCTAAAATAAGACCTAATTTTTATGATTTGAAGTATATTTTAATGTAACTACATTCAGAGCCCAAAGCTATAAACCTTGGAGTGTTTTCTACACTCTTTTCCAAAACACACCTTCCTGCCCTGTAGTCACATATAAGCCTTAGCACAAGTTTCTGCTATGGAGCCACCTATGTGCCAACAGCTTTGTAGCTCTGATTTCTGTTTACAAATCTGCATTACAGCTATGTAATTCATTAAAGTTTGATTTTTTGAAAAATAAAAGGCAAAGGGGCTCAGCCACAGATGTTGAGATACTATCGAAAGAAGTAGCCAAATGTGACAACTCTTCTTTTTACAAACAGCAGTTGTTTTATGAATTCTTTCACACTGAAGTTTAATCTGAGTGTGATATGGAATTCCTGATCTTGTTTTCCTGAAAACACATTAGTGTGTTAAGAGACCAGCTAAGTTCTGATTGCCAAATGCTGGGGAAAGTTAGAACTCTTTAGCTCAAATTTGCTATTCATAGAAGTCTGTGACCTATCTGAGAGAAAAAGTCGGCACATTCTTAAATGAAAACATTTATGCAAGTCTTTAATAAAATACATGTTTAAAGTGTTGACTGACTTTGCTTTTGCTGTGGGAAAATTCTGGATATACTCATTCTGTTTCAATTGGTTAGCCACAGTGCTCTGCCTTCTGCAACCCAAAGAGATTTGGTTCCTTGATATCAAGTGTACTCATTCTTTAAATTAAGAAGCCTTCATTTATTTTTTTTGACTGTTCACTCTCTTTTCTCTGTGGAAACAGGCATGCCTGCACAAAAAAAAACCCAGAGGATGTCCTAATATTCAATATACTCTTCTTTCACTGAAGCTGTTTTTTTCTCATCCTTTAGCATTCTACATTTTAGAATCTTTACGGATCCCATCAAAGATGGTTCCATAGATTTCTAAAGCTGACAGAGGATGTATCTACTAGAAAACTGATAACTTTCCCAGTGCCACTAACTCAGGCTTACGTAAAGTGAGGGAATCAGGAAAAGCAAAGGAAAAATAATAACTTTCAAATAGCAAATTTTTTCAAAATACTCAAATTGCATACTTTTCCCTGTTATATCTTAAATGGACAGAGAATTCTTTTAAATTCAGTAGGACTTATTTAGTGAATTATACAGGGCACTTCATTTCATGAAGAAATAATTGGAATTCCATTTTTAAAATAACTTTGCACTTTTTTTTCAATTGCTTTTTTCAGAAGATGAGACCAGTTGTTACATAAGAGAAATGCATAAATGTTATTTATATAAGGAAAAGTAAACTCCTGAACTTGTGTTTGGGAACCACATAACAATCTATTTTACAGATGTATATTCAGAGGTGACTATGGAAAAATCACATCCAGAAAGACTCAAATAGTCTGTTGCAACATAATCTTAAATGTTCAGGCAGCATTATATTTGCCTCAGGAATACTGTGAGAAAACAGATGCTACTACAATAATCCTTTAAAAAGGAGAAAGATAAAAAAAGAAAAGGTAAAAAAAAAGAGAATAAAAAAATTTGTATATATTTCAAAACTGAACATCAGAATAATTTTAGAGGGGTAACTCACTATAGTGAGTAGAGTAGAGTAGAGGGGTTCTACTTCTCAGTTTTTCATAAAATAATGTTATCTGAAGTATTAGTAAAGTGTTAATGAAATATATTTCTCACCACAACAAAGCCTGTACAACAATATATGAGTATGAAGGGTTGAAACAGATATGAAATGAAAGGTGAAGAACATTTTAGCTCTCTCATACGTTCTTCTTCTTGTTGCTTCAGTAGATATAGAATTCATTTGATGAGATGGAAAAAGTGACTTAGAAAATGATGTAAATATTCACCACCACCTTTCTAGCAAAATAAATGGTATTTGCCAAGGATAATCAATCCATGATTAATCAATTTTTTCTGGTACAATTTAGCACAGCTCAACCATTGTACAAAAGATCAGAGCTTTGACATTCATGCAGATGAACTTGGAAATATAAAAAAGCAAAAATTAAAAGAAAACATTGCATTCTTTCTCATGTATGCATTTCACCTCCACATACTCATTTTGCTTTCCTTGTGGTTTATATTAAAAATATGTTTTCTTGCAAGGTCAGTGAAAAAATGGATTTTAAATTTAGAAATCAGGTTTTTGGCCAAATTTTTCACCTGGAAAAAAAATGTTGATTTCATTAGGACCCCACTAGAGCAGAAGTTATCTAAATATCTAAAGGAAAGCAAAAAAAATTCTCATGGGGGACAACAATGTAACAGAGAAATTGACACTTTGAATAAATTTATTGTTCTTATTGTTATAGTTGATGTAGTTGATATGACAAATGATGACTTGTGTCACATATCCTTGAAGATGACAATTAACAGTTGCTATCCTTAGAGGTTAGCAACTGTTAGAGGTCTACCCTTAGACTCTTGTCCTTTGGCTGGCCTCAAACAGACAGCCTCTCAGTTAGTGTGTTATTATAACATAAGGAAAATGCAGAAGAAATGGTTTCAGCAAAGAGTGAGTAAGGAAGGATGAGATTTGTGTTCCATTATTGGACACTGGCAGAATTAAAGAAGGAATAGAATGGAAATTCTAAAATATCTGAAATTTCTATTACAGAATTTTTTCCTAAGTCAGTCGAAATGATAGCAAGAGGGAAAAAAATGTTAGTGATATCTATCAATTTACTTCTAAAATAAATAAAGGAGATAAACACAGTCATGGCATTCAAGTAGAAATCAGAGGTAGTGAGAATAAAGAAGCAGAAGTGTACAGTGCTTTTTGTGGAATTCTTAGCACAAAACCTATATTGGAGTAAAAAATATGTAAAGAATTTATACATTCAAATGAGTTTGCATAACCACTTAATGAATACATACAAATAATGAAGCAATATAGAGATATCATACACAGATTAAGAATGGTTTTGCAAAATGTATATACTTTCAGAATGTTTACAGAAAGCCTTTATATTCAATCTTTTCCCTTTTGTCTGGACTGTACAGCATTCTGACAGAGCTGCAAATAGAATCCAGACCATGGCCTGAAAGAGGTCATCTCAAAAGTGAAAGGGCTTTTTCTCCAGAGCTGTGCTAAATCAGAAGTGAGATATGTAACTGCAGCAAAAAAAGTCTGTATAATATTGTTATGTTTTTTCTGGAGACCAATACTTATATGAGCTCAAACAAACAATTCTCTGTAGCCATGTACATTTAATAAAATGGAAGAAAACAATAGCAGCCTTGACACTCAGTTTCTTTACCAAAGGATGCTTCATTAATTTCACTTGCCCGTTTTTAGCAACTGACCTGCTGGAAATAAAAAAAAATTCCAGCTACCACTTCATGATGTGGAAAATGTAACTGATTGTGCTTAACATATAAGAAATTTTATTCTTTGTTATGAATTAGGAAATTCATTATTTCTTTCCAAAAATGCAAGATTGCTAAGTATTGCTACAGAAACCTCAATAACCTATTTTAAAACCTCTCAAAGATATCTTAAATAGTTCAGAAACTTGTTCTACACAGCCTAAATTTTGAGTATGAGCAAAAGGCTTTCAATGTAAATGAAACTTGTAGTGGGAAATAATTTTGCAGAAAAAATACTTTGATTCTGAGAAGCTTATTTGAATTCCTTTGGGAAACTTTTTTGTGTATAATGATCTCATTTTAAAATAATTTAGTTTTAAAATGGATAGTTTGACATTTTTTTTTTTTTAATGAATCGGTAGGATATCTGCTCCTGTTTTCACTCTGAAGTGAAATAAAACATTTCTTTTTAAATGTGGGGTGCACTACATTACTACTATAGTGTTCTTTTTTGAAGAACACCTTATATTGTACCCTCTTTTTATTTCTACTGAAGATTAATTTATTTGATTGTGAATACACTATAGATTTATCTATCACCGGTTCTGGATCTGTTGTGGATGTACAGCAAAATAATCTGTGAGATATCAGAAATATTCTTTTAAACAAACTACGTAACAGAAAGACATATGGATGTGTAAATTCCTATCAAGTGTAAGGAATAAAACTTGAGATGAATCACCACAAGTTTGATGTAGTGATACTGATCCTGTGTATTCAGTTTGGATTCCTTTTTGTTGAGTTTTCATTCAATTTCATTTTCATTTCTGTTAGTGTTTTATGATGTGTTACTATCAAGTAGGCATCAGAAGAAGAACAGAAAACAAAACAAACAAAAAAGGAGAGTAAAGTATCTTTAGTAATAGCAGAAATGCACCGATTACATTCTGATGGATAAGTGAAATGATGAGATTCCATTTATTGTTGATTCACCTACATAGAAAAATCTAAAGTAAATCATCTGACCTGAGGAAGAATTCCTCATTATCTCTGAAGTCAGATGCACAGGAAATACAATAACTTTAACTCCTTCAGGAGAGAAGTAATTTCATAGACTCATGTAAGATTGCACAGAGGTAATGCTTCAAACTAAACACGGATATCATGTAAAATGTCTATTAAATATACTGTAATTAGTACAAGCAGTATAAATATATTCCATAAGGAATAACCATGTCTAGACTTCGTAGGCAGAAACATTTGAGCTGCCTCTTCCTCCTTTGAGAATTCTAAAATAGGCAATGAGAGCGAGGGACAGTGTTAGCTAAGATGCCAAGAGATCAAACTTGTCTACAGATTTTCCACAGCTAAAATAAGACAAAAAACAGAATACAAACATGTTGTTTTGTACCCAGGCTATATTACATGAAGAAGTTGTCATGAGAGTTTCCATACAAGAAAACAGCCCTTGACTACTGTTCGAAGAATGACCATGCTGAATTGCAATTCAAAACTTGCAAACCAACGTGTCAGAGTCAGCTTGCTGTCCTGTGTTCACAAAACTGAATTCTTTTGGTACCTTACCTTCTTTGCCCTGACCCTCCTGCTCAGATTTTGAAGGCTACCACTTCCCATAACACTCAGGTCTTTTTGTGGGAACTAAAGAGAGATTGTGTAGAATTCACAGAAGTGCTTCTACTGTCAGTATTCAATAGGAATCAACACCATCTCACAACTACCTTGCTATTAGGCCTTACTGCTAATTTAATTCAAATACTGTATTCTCTTTCTGTTAAAAACTGAGACTATTTTCAAGTAAAATCTTTATTTATTGTGGAAATTTTTAATGTTAAACAGACTTTCACACAGTTTCAAAAATTCAGAAGTTTCTCAGCTGAATTCTTTGAGATTTATGATCAGTTTTGGTTTGGTTTTTGGTTTTTTGATCAACTTCATTTATTTTCTTCCTGGCAATGATTTAAAAGTATGCAAGTTTTAATAAGAAGATGATGCTTGTTACTGTCACTGGCTGTTTAGGATCCACTTCAAAATAATGCTCTTAGTAGCTGAATTTGCTTTCCTACCTTTTGATTAGAGCAATACCCACTGCTTATCATTTATTAAAAAAATTTCTTCAAGGATTTCTCACTTTTCATGCAGTAAAGGAAAACCACAGAGTCCAATTCTCCATTATCTTGTACTTTTTTCTCTCTTTAGCACAGATGAGAAAGTAAGTTTTTGTTTTATATTAAAATATTTAAAGAGGTATAATGGATCACAGAAGTTATAAATTTCTGAGATGAAGGAAGTAAATTTTTTTAAACCCAGCCTGAATACATACTATCCAGTCATGAGAAAAATGACCACATAATTACCTCAGGAAAAGCTTGGCAAAAGTTCTTGATAACTCACGAACAGTAAAGAAAGAGATGAAATGAGGTCTGAATTCATCTTCTTGAGAATAAAGATGGAATAGCGTACCTTAACTGTTAATGTTAAAGTATGTCCTAGAACCTGCAGTAATATTTTAAGACTTAAAATTTAAGCAGTCATTATTAATCCCCATGAAATGTGAAAATACCTGCATACCTGTGATTCTTCTGTATCATGATGGACTTCAGTCATTTGATAGTGATGTCAAAACACTTTCAATAGGCCTAAACAATGTAACAATTATCTTTCTGGTTACTCTCAAAATCCCTTGGGATTTGGTTGACTTTCTTCAGCTTCAGCAATGATACTTGAAACAGATGGTAATTTTTCCAGAGAGTTTACATAGATTGCTAGACAGCCTCAGGGCCCTGCCATCTGACATTCACATTTTGGTCTGAATATATTCCAGTATCCCACTTATAGGGCACTCACTTTCTTCAGCATGAAAATAAATAGTTAACTTTGCCTTAGGAAACATTACTTGAATATTTTCAGCTTCACAAAATAAATCATTAGATTAGTTTCAAGGAGTTAATTTTTTTGGTCATTATTATTACACCAGGTTATGTTCATAATTTCTTGAGAATACAGGTTTATGCTTTCACACCAAGACTAGCAAATGCTGGTAAACAGAGGACAAAGCTGAAGCACACAATAATTTTCCCAATTATTAGGGGATATTTAGCTATAATAATTTAATATTTCCCAATTCCCTATAATTTAGCACTTTGATGATTAAAGGGATGTGAAACTGTTAATTATGTAGTGTAAGTTTCCATGAAAAACAGCTGCAAATGACAAACCTGCTTCAGGTCAGAAAAGAAATAAATATCTTAGGCAATGCTGTGCACAGCCCAAAGGAAGCTATCCTCTAATACACACTGAATAAAAGAGAAACATGGAAAAACAACTACGGTTTTACTGTACTTTCTTCTCTGTCAAAACAGAGTACTGCAAGAATTCTTCTTTAAATATGTATTGAGGTTGGTCAAGAGGTTAAAAAAAATAAGAAGAGTTGATGTCTGCAATGGGGGGGTGTGTGAAACAAAATATACCATTTTACACACAATTTAAAGACAAATACTTTAACAACCTGTTCCCCAGATTTGTCAAAGGTATCCAATTGTGTTTCATTGAGATTCTGGAAAAAAGACCTTATTTTCAGTATAATTGTGCCTGGGCTTATGTTGAACTCATTTTTAACAAAAGATAATAAACAAACAAGCAAAGAAAATCTATAGAAACTAAGCATAAAACAGAGTAGATGTTTTAGAAATTTAACACTGTTTGTTAAGAAGTGAACTGCTTTATCCTTCAGCCACATAGGCAACTAACTATCATGATTTTTTATGGGATAACCTGCAAATTTTCTTAAAATCCTTTTCAGATCCATTTCACTTCACTTTAAACAAGAGGAAACTTTTTAACAACTGTCTCAATATTCCTAAAGCAGTCAATCACCTTGAAAATTCATGAGTTTCAATAAATATTAATATTCAGTTTTTATGGAAACTGAGTGTTTTAATTACAAGTCTGTTTCTCCAAAACTTTTGGAACATTTTTAAACTTATTTTTAAAATATGTCTTCTTGCTACTTTCACCTTTTTTTTCCTGTCTTTCCACATGGTTGTGCAGCTCTAACACCATCTTCATTTGTGTTTATAAGGGAAGTCAGAATATTCTGCGAGTTTCTAATGCATTTCAAAATGCATATGTCTGAGCACTTAGAGGGGACACAGCCAGTTCCTTCTCTTGTTAAATGGAAGTGTCCATCTCTACACCAAAATAACACCATTTACAAGCAGCTGTGAAACCAGTTCTCCATTTTGTGCTGTAAAAATTGCTGGTTTACTTTAATATTTATTGTATATTTTAGTATATTTAGGTAACAGTACTAATCTCTTAACTGAGCAGAATCTTCCCAACAGAACTGTTCAATATCCCATATACTCTTCTATATCCTTAATATGCAACATAGAATCAATATTTTGTCAGTATGTCTGAGAAAATGATGAGGCTTTCACATTCATCTAGTATAGCACAGTGTTTTCTGTACACATTCCTATGAGAAAAGAGTCAGTGAATTTACTGAAATCTTGAAAAGAAATTAAGAAAGAGAATGAAAGTAAAACTGGTGATACTATAGATGAGGGAAAGGTACTTAGAAGAAGAGTAATGCAAGCCGTGGCAATATAAAGGTACTCAATCCGTTTATCTACTCTAACATCCTTTGACTTCTACTTCATGAACTGTTATTGTCAACATACGTCTCCTTTTATCTCAATAATACTCAATCACTCAATCAAAACCAAGAATTGTTACGCTTGAATGCTCTGCAAAGAACACCTTGGGGCTTTTGTTGTTGCTTAAGGGACTTTTTTGTGGAGTTTGCTTGTTTTAAAGCAGACGCAATAAAAATATGAAATCCATGTTCTATTACAATTAAAATGCAAAGATACCATGATACAAATAATAAATGCTTTGGATAACAGATCATAAGAGCACTGTCAATAAAAGGTGAAATAACTGTTATAAATACAAAAACATAGCAAAGCAGGGAACTACGTGCATAGATTAGCTTGTATACACTTTTAGCATCACTGAGAAGTAAATCAGTCGCCATATGGAATCTGCTGTCTAGGAGAAAAATGTCTATAAATTTGCTGTTAAGGCTGTCAAGAGCATATAACCAATTTACTTTATTTGATCTTTTGCTTTATACCATGTTAATGGAAACTAAAACCAGACAGTAAGTATATTTTCTAAGTGCTAAATTCATTACTATGGACACAGGTCTGTTGCCTAATCAGAGGTCTTTGCTGACGTTTCAAGTGCCCTACAATGTGGAACCCATCTTTCTATAGCAGGCAAGTGAAACACAGACTCTAAGGGAGACCCAGTCTGGGCTGGTGACTGGTGACTAGATGTGATTTCCTACAATGTGAGAAATAACACCAGATGTCCTTATATTGGCTGGCAATCAAGCCTGGTGTTGACAGCAAAACACCTTGTAAAAGCTTTGTTCTCTTTCCTCAAAGTAACATTTCAAGTCCAATCTGCAGTCCAAGCTACTATTTTCTGGCACAATATATGGATGCACAGAATTCTTTTTCATATACATAAATGTCACTGGTCATCCTTTTCTCCCCTCACAATTACAGGCATACCAAATATATGGATGGAACAAGAAATAGACCACAAATTTTTCTTGAAATTCTTTGGTGCTGGTCTTAACTTCAAGTTGTTCTAAGTTAAAAAATAGATAATAATTCTGTAGCACATCCGTTCTTCCTGTTTGCAGCAAGATGCCCTCTTCACCAGAGGCTATGGAAAGATGATGAAAGAATAACTTTTCTTGCTGGGGGAATTCAGAGGTTGACATATAGCTCCAGAGTTCACCTAAAGACAAATGTTTGTCTTACTCGAATGTCATTCATTATTTTGTTAGCCTGAAGGAGAAGAGCATTCTTTCTCACACTGGAAGTTTGAGAAGCATATATAAAATAAGTAAGTAAATCCATTTACTGTCAGTATTCATGTGGTGAAGAATGAATGAAATTCCTGAAAATAAGCAGAATATCAATAATGCTAAATAAACAGTGCAAAAAAGATACATTTGATTTTTACAATGAAAGACTGCAATACAGGATTCAGACAGTGAAAAAGACATCCCTATGTTTTGTTTTGTTTTTTAAACTCTAGTTAAAATTCTTAAGTCTTTAAAGAACCCTAAATAGTAGTATATATTAATTGCAATGAAACTTACTTGTGAGGAAAATGCTTAGTAGCAGAATACTCATCATGGAACTCAGCCAGACAGCTGTTCATTTTGCCCACAGATGTTCACTTTTCCAGTCCTGCTAATTTTGCAAGTCATTTTTCCCCAGTGACAAAATCTGTAATATCCACACTTAATTCCCAAAGGCATATAAGGGTTGAATGACTTCCTGGTGTTTTATTAGAAAGAAAGAGTAACAAACAAGAAATCTACTGGTTTAGAGTGAAATGTTTTCTGATCACATACTTTGATTTGGAAAATCCCTCTAAGAGAATTACCTATGTTTATATTTTCTTAAAAACTGGCTTACAGGGAAAAAAGTCAAAGCGAAACATGCATCTTGTGCAGGTATAAAAAGAAAAAGGGTCAATTCAACAATAATTTGTTCCAAAGTGTTTATAAAGTGTTTCTAAAATGTCATATTTCTTTTTATTTTACCTACTAAATGAATACAGTTTTGCTACATTCAAATATTTAATAAATAGAAAGGCAATCACATAATTACAGAAACAGCTTTACTCCAGAAGGCTTTTGATCATATCTTTAGTCAACAGACAAATCAAAGTGCCTGTGCATATCCTGGTGATGTTTCTGTAACACAGTAGTAATTCAGCATGGGTGATTATCCAAATGATGCAAACTAAATATTGCCAACAGAGATACTGCTGTGTAAGAAGTCTGTGTTGTAAAAAATCTTGTTTTAAAAGACTACTTATTTTTCAATTTTAAAATAAATCATAATGATAATTATTTTAATAATAGTAATAATAATAATAGTAATAATAGTAGTAGTAGTACATTGATTTTTTTTCCTATTCTGCTTTCTTTTCTTCTGCTTTTCTTTTCTCCAATAAAAGTTTTTAGAGCTGTACAGATATTTTTTTTTGTTTGGGAAATGTGCTGACTCTTTTTGTCCTAAATTTGCCATTATGCAGCTTCTATGAATTTATCAAATCCCCAGGCTGAGTTGCAATTTTCTAATTCCTTCCAACTTCTAAAATCTCTGCTTTCCATATGGTATGTAGTCCTGAAACTAACGGAGTCAGGTAAATGGCAATTCACATTGTAGTGGCAGTTGGGCTTTTAAATAATCAGTTAAGGTCCAAATTAGCACAAAGGAATTTCATCAGCAAAACCAGCATGATTTGATTACAGTTCATATCCTTCTTTGATATTAGCAGCTCTTCCCCCTCCCCCCCCACCCCATCCCACAAAGAACACCAAATCATTCCACTCCCCAGGAATCTAACAGAATTAATCTTCCATAGAGGTGATCTCTGGCTACTAGACACTGACAGTCTACTCATCGTCCATATTGACATAAACCGATTTAACACGACATACTTTAAGCTACCATAGCAAGTAGTGGTATCAAGTGTGAGCATGAGGACACTTGAACAGATTCAGCCCAACTGATTTGGGTCTGGGAGCATACAGGTGAGTTCATACAGTGACAGGATACTGAAATATATTTTATTTCCAGATCTATGGGGTCTATCGTGTAATTTCTACCACTCTTGGAAGCAATGCCTCATGGCTTCATTTCTCATTGAAATTGCTAATGAATTCCATTCAGTTATAGTCAGAAAATTCTTTAGTTTATTTTGAGACTTTCTGACTATAGTCTCAGCAAAGATTTTTACAGTAGTGCATGTTCATATAATACCAGGCTTTTTTAACGTTAATGTTTTTTACGAAATTTCCCATATGAAAATATCTATTTGTAAATAACAAATTTATACACTATTAATTAGGATTTTTAAAAAAAAGATTAAATGTTTAGAAATCCTTTTGGAAAGATACAAACATCTAGGTTTTATCTCTGCTTTTCAAATTGCAGCATACATTCACTAATAATTATTTGGACATCAACTGAATTTGCCTTTTTTGAATTATTTGTTGCAGCCAAAATTGGAAGAAAAAGTCCTAATTATTTGAAATGTCTCATTCTGCTATGTCCAAACAAACTATTGTAACAACTGCATGATCTGGAATACTGTGTAAAAATCCCAGTCATAACCAGATTCTTCAGTGAAAAGATCTGCACATACATGGAAAATTTTGAGATGAGAATCTTACAGTCCACGTAATCATTCTGTATCTTAAAACCCAATGATAATGAAAAAGAAGTCTTTCTCCAAATGTCTAGTGGCATATCTATGCACCCCATTTTTTAGTGTGTCCAATCACCAAAAATGCTTTGTTCAGAGACACTGTCAACCCTCATGGTATTTGCCCATTTGACCTAAGTAGGAATGATTGCCTTGCACACTGGGGAAGAGCTGACGAGAAATGAATTAAATTCATATCCAGATACAACTATTCAAATATTCAGGTTTCCAATTTTACTGTATTAAAGTCTTATATTCAGAGCAATGGATCCAGGCCCCAAAAATATCTGCTTTTAAACTTGTCAGATGAAGAGTTATTGGGAGATTGGAGAGGAAATTAATCAATCATATTTTCTATATTATATATTTTTCTCTATATATAGTCAATACAGTCAAGATTAGTCTCTGATATTTAGTCAGAGGGGTTTGGCTTTCCTGAAACAAACAAACAGACAAAAGACCCCAAAAAATAAAACTGAACATACGGTGATTGTTTAACTTCCAGTTCAACTAATATTTATGTATCATTAAAAGAAATCCCATTTTCTCATGCAGCTGACCAAGTTGCAAATTGTTTTATGGTCAAGATTTATCTGAACTACTGTGATTTTTGCTCCCAAGTCATTGTTTTGCTCCACTCCTCCTTTTTATTTCTTCTCATCAGTAATAACAATATAGTTGTAATCATTGACATGTTTACGATGATAATTTCATGCTTTTTTTTGGTCACATTTGAAATTTTAGTTATCCTCTCCCTGAAACCACAGTAACTACAAGCAGGGCCTTTGAAACTAGGAAGTCTAGTAATGTTGCTTTTAATGAAAGCCAAGTATATTGGCCCCTAGGTCTAGAGCTTTTAAGTAAGTGCTTAACATCGCAGTATCTATTTATCATACATAAGAACTGGCAGCTGTGAAATGTATTTCAAAAGCAGTAGCTGTAAATATTTGCTAAAAGACTTTCAGAAAATGTTATCAAAAGGTTTAAGAATAACAGATCTAGGTCTCAGCTCTGAAGTAGACAGGATCCTGTGAAAATATGATGAAAATATATTATCGTAATTCAACCCAGATGAAAAATGTAGGAGAAAAATAACTGAAGAACTTTGACATGAGATTTTTAATATAACATTAAAATGTATTGGACATACACCAAAGCTGTCCAGTAGAGCTTATTGGATCCATTTGTAAGTTTAAAGTTTTATAACAGACATAAAATATAAGCAGTACTTTAGGTTTGCAACTCTTAAGCACAAGCTCTGCAGTAGCTCCATGAATTAGGTGTATAGTATCAATGGAAAAACGCCCACTGACAGCAATGCAAAGAAATAAGAACAAAGTGGAGTGTTAATAGCATAGTTGTAAATAGTTTTACAAAGAAATATCCTGTTCTGAAAACTAGTTTATTTTATATAACTAAGTAAATCCTGTGTGTCTGTTTGTGGGGCTTTTTTGGTGGTTTTTTTTGGTTTGGTTTGGTTTGGTATTTTTTTTGTGGTTGGACTCGAAGGGAACTCAAAGTTCCCTTCCAACCATGAAGATCCTGTGATTCTGTGAAGTGTTTGAGGTTGCATTTCAATTACATCAATGTTACCTGTTTGCACTCCAAAAAATTTAACAATATAGTTCAGTTAAACAAAGGGCTTACCAAAGCAAATAGGGAATCTACTCACCTCTCCTCAGAAATTTAATAGTGAGAGCTGAACAAGATGGGAATCATGGAATTGACATGATCATAGATCATTCATATATTAGATCTTGATTTAACAATCTTAGAATAGCATATATAAGACAATTGAAATAAAATTCATCTAAAAACATGACCTACAACAAACCCTGCCTTTCAACTATCTTTACCTTTATATTTAACAAATTATTTTTCCCCAGAGAAAATAAGTCTGTACAGTAAATATCTAGATTTTTATCTCTCTTAAGGCTTATATAAATTATAAGGTTTGCTTTGAAACTCCCTGTGTAGGGAAACATAATTATGGCAAAATGATCACACTAGTATGAATGTATAAACTGAAAATTTAAAATAACAGGTTTTAGTTTATACTTGCTTCGTGTATTTTGGAATTGCCATGCTTAAAACTAATTCAGAATAAATAGAGCCAGTAAAAACTCACGGAAAAAAATGCAATTGTCCTGGCAGGTACTGACTGAGAGATAGAGAAGTAGTATGATATTAGCAGAGTAGTGAGGGAATGGGAAACAATTCGGCATTAGCTTGCAAATGTTATTAATTAGGAATAGGTAATCCCACCTGCTTTTCTTTTGAATAGTGTTTTCCTCTGATTGTTCTCAGGATTCTTTTACACTGTCTATATTAAATGTTTCTCTTCTACCCTGTGCTTTTTTTTTTTCATACCCAAACAACTTATCTTACTGCTCCCCAAACCAATACTGTTCACTTTCAGAGTCAGATTCCTTTTCTTTGAACTAATCTTTTACCACCATATTTAAACACAAATTACATTTCTCAAGAAAAAGATAATTATTGCTCTGAATAAATCATTTGGAAGATAATTGTTTTCAGTATTAATTTAAATATCTTTCAGAGTACATGTAATAAGTATGTTCCCACATACTCCCAAAACAAACCCAACCAACAACCCCAAAACCAAATAAACCACATTAAAATAAAACAAACAAACAAACAAACAGAAAAATCTAAGAAAATCCAGCTTTTCAATAGCAACATCACTGAAAATCAAGGCTGTCACTGAAAATCAGACTCCCTGTTGATTGTTGATTATAAAACTTTCCAATTAAAACTGAAAGAGGATTTCTCCCTAGTTTCTCCTACAAATGCAAAACATGTTTCCTAATTTAAATTAACCTTCTATAGGAATAGTTAATGCATAATAAATATAATAAAAAAATGAGGTTGTATTTTCAGCAAATGTAGATTAGTGGAGCTCCAGTGATGACAAGATCTGTTACATACATAGAGCAGAAAGATTAGCTGTTACTTGTATCTCTTGCAAAGTGCATTATCCTATTCTATCATCTGGGGAAAATATAGAGAAAATATCTTTTTTTTTTTTTCTAATGTATGAAGGCCCAGAGTTATTTTCTCCCAGTTGACAAAACAGAATTTGCAAGTTTGAGAATAAACTTTGGATATTAGATAGTGCAGATATGAAAGGCATAATTTTGAGAGAATTCTGTTTTAAATGGTGGCTTGCTAACAGAAGGAGATTAAAGGCATGAACACAATCAACATAAGTATTAAAACCTTCTGGACCACTCACCAGCACAGCTGTGTGAGTGGTTACAATACCATTATTAGATTTGCAGAATGTTAGCTACCTCCTGTGCAGCATCCTTAAATCGGGAATAGAATCCCTTTTGGAATACTCCCCTTGTACTAAAAGAGACATCATTCCAGTTTAAATGTGCACATTTACTTTTACAAAATAAGACTACACTGTTATGGGTAGATAAATTCACTTAACCATATGTGCATGTCATTTTATTCTGCTTAAATACTATGTGTTTCCAGTCCTTAAGAAGCAGGGTAATCTCAGGGAAGGCTCTTAATTATTCCATTTAGAGAAAAGTATTCTGCTTTTATAGATTTATTTAAAAAAAAAAAAAAAAAAAAAAGAAAATGAAAAGAAACAGCCAAACTTAATTACAAGGAAAAAAAGTTGTATAGAAGTTTTCTTCTCTTAAGAAGTGGTCACAGACAGAATATTACTTGCAACTTGTATAGTTTTACCAAGCTATTAGATGACCTTTCAACTCAAGATCTCAGTAATGTATCTTCACAAATATAATCTATCTGCTACAAAACATTTATTATTACTGTTTATTGGAAATAGATAAATAGATAAACTGTATCCTCAGATAGCCATTTGAAAACTGGTTTCCAGAAATTGCAATGGAGAGGGAACAATCTCTTTCCACTCACTTGCAAGGCTTATGAATATATATAATTGTACGTGAAAACCTAGGATTAGTATTTTTACAGTGCTAGGCAACACACCAGACATATCTTCCAAAAAATTTACTGTTTAATTGCAACACAAAGCAAATAGAATAAAGGTAGTGAACACACGATTAGAGGCACAGGACTAAAGTTTAAAATAACAGTTTCAGGACCTTAGGTTTGTGATTTTGGGGAGAGTCTAAATGTTGTACAGAAAAATGTAATATTTTTGCAGGGGATAGTTATGTTTTGTTTTAGAAACATATCCATTTTATTTAGAAAATTAGGAGAGAGAGGATGTGATGTAACTCCCTTTCAAATCAATTTGAGCTATGTAGTATTACCAATATACCTCTGATGAATGGAGGCGTGATGAAGTTAAATGAGTTGCCTAAGATTGTATGGTGAGAAAAAAATTGACATGGGAAACATAGGTTAACTTTTTGACTCAAGACTACACTCTAATACTGTTCCTAATTCCATTTTCATATCAACCCACTGTGATGCAGAAAAAAGGATTACAATGTCTAATGCTGAAAGAGAGCAGCAAGGCTTTTAAAAAATAGAAGAGGCTCTGTTCACAGAAACATCTCTTGTAGTTGTGAGTGGCTACAAAGAAAATATTCTATAGTAAAAAATTCAATACACAAAGACATGAGAGTAGGGAAAAGGCTCAACTATATCTCAGGTGGCTGTGTCATTCGGTGCATGGGAAGATTCATAAATGGATACTCTTTTCCTACTTAAACTTTTCTCCCTTTAAAAATATACTTACTTTCCTTCATGAAGTCCCAGTTATCCTGAGGCCACCTGGGAGTTTGGGAGCTCTGGACAGGTCTCAGACAGGCTCTCTCCTTTCGCACAAATTGCAGCTCTGTGCTGGGACACCAGCTCCCGAATCGATCAGAGATGTGGCTGGCTGGGCATTCCATCCTGAGCATTCATGATTTCCTCTCTCATTGTGCTGCATTCCTTGTCTGTTGCCAGCTATTTCAGCACTGCCCCAAATGCTGGAACTTCTCTGTTCAGAGGTAGCATACAACCCCTTTTACTGTGGCCAGATAAGGTACTTCGGTGTGCCCTCTGCTGCAGACTTTGGCTGTGACAGAACACTTAAAATAGGAATTTCCACCCCTCTTTTGCCTTGCTGTCCTTCAGCTGAACAGGATGACAATGGGTTCATTTCTTATAGGACATATAGGGAAAAAAAAGAATGAAGAAAAAAAAGAGTGATGTGTGTCATAGCACAAAACTTTCTCTAGGAGCAGTCTCTACAATCCATGCATTCATAACAGCCTGAAACATTCCACTGGACCCTTCCTATCTTAGTAGAAGGCAGACGTTGATAAATAATACTTGTTAAGGTCGTATTTCCCACCTAATAAAGCAGTTCAAATAATCACATTCTTTATAGATCTTCATGAAAACAGTAAATTTCACAGGAAAAGGAATTTTTACATATTTTTTTATTTCTTGGTTTATGAACATATGCTGGAGATAGAGATCAAGCAAATCATGGCTTCATGTTTTGTAATCTGACTTCAATTTCTGTTGCTGCAATTGTCACCTTTGCATATTATCTTTCAAAATCTAAAAGAAAGAGTGAATTTCTGGAAGATTACTGGAGGTAGAAAGCATTTTTATGAGATTGGCTGCTGCAGTTCAATTGTAGCCATCATCAGAGAGAACTTAATAGACCCCTAGTACTTTTATATGTAGCTATCTCTATACACTATAGCATTCTGTCCCTTTCTCTGACCTTATCCTATTATTTTTATATCTTCTCCTTCTAATTTAGATTCACTCAGTCTATCAACTTGCATACTTGTCTAGACTGTTTTAACCACACACATTCGAAGTTAATACTTGAAGGAGGCAGAAAGTCAGAAGGGAATGAAAAGGCAATGCTTTCTCTCCCTGTGTAATTGCATGATGGGATTCTGGTCAAGTTGAGCACAAATAATAGAGGAGATACCATTTTGCAGTGTCAGCTCACTAATAAATCGGAACAATGAAAGATTCTATTAAATCCATTTCTGAAAGTATGCAGACTTTCAGAGGCCTAGCACAAGTATATCCTCGAAACACAATAGTACAACTTTGCAATCTCCATTGCCCTCCAAAGTTTCTTTCTGAAGATTAGTAATTTGCCTTCAGTTTTCTAGGGCACACATTATATGGTCACATATTTATTTTAATTGAAGTACAGACTAAGGGTCTTATCTACTGATTGTTCATGAATAAATGAATGATTAAATGTAAGCGTGTAGTTCATACAGAGTAAATGTTAGACTGAGTCCATAAATTAGAATCTCACCCTGCTCTTGATTAAGCTAAATGTCCTCATTTTTATTGTGTTCAAGCAATTACTGTGAATATGATTCCCTGAAAACGTGCATGCATGCACTGTTCTTAGGCATATATATACGATTGGTTCCATTAATAGAAACCATATGTTTCCAAGAAGTTAAAGGGTGAAGTACCAAGTTCACATAGCACTTATAGACATAAGACTAGATTTATATTTAGCTGATAGTCATCAATACACAATTTTCTTAGTTTAGTTCCTCAAAGATATACACAAGGCTGCGTGAAGAATAGATTATTTTTAATCTAAGATACTAGTGGATGATCTGATTCCACCCTGCTGGAAAGAAACAGGCAATCAATTCCAGATTTGCCCATGTCCCAGCTCTCTACTGATAATGCCAGGCAGATCCATGTCCCCCACTGTTAATCCTGACCAGCTGACCAGCACGTGTTCTTTATTCATGCTTGGCTACACCTAGAATAGGTTTGGTCCATTCACTGCATTCATATTTTGTTTTATCTGCTATAACAATAACTTCCTACAGGTAGCTACTAGAGTTAGTTACTTACTTCTGACTCCAACATTGCCATGCTGTTCTGTACAAAGCTGTATTCCATTTTAAATGTAATGCTTCTACTGTTCGATGCTAACAGAAGAATAACCACACCAATTTTAAGTTTCCTTTCCTGTAATTATCCTGTCATAAGTAATAAACATGGAAGTTCATAATGTTTAAGACTTAGGTTTAAGACAGAATCTTCCTGATAGAGAAATCACAAAGCACCCTGGGTCTATAAGTCTAAGTGTGGCAGAGCAAGGGTGGTGAATTGTGTGTAACTAGCCAGATGGTACTTACTTCTGCCAAGACTATTTACAGAATGTCTTATACTGTCCATCTCTAATAGCTTATCCCTTGTGACTGGTATCTTTTGTCAAGATCAAGTATAATCAACATTCAGCAATATAATGACAGATTCAGTATGTGCTACCATTAACCCTCTGGCTCAGTTCTGTTTGCAAAAATAGGCCTGACTAAGTGTAGTCAGAAGCATTTGTGAACTAGTGCTAATTAAGTTTGTCATAATTAATTCACCTGAGGTATGCTTCCAAATTTGGAAATAAATGAGAAATAGAAAGAAGTGGCTGAGAGCAATGAAGATTAAACTAATGACTTTGAAATGTAATCATGTTTGATATATTGTTTGAGTATACCAGGAGTGCTCAGTTTCAATCATATCTATGGTTCCAGCTGCCATTTTTGTTATTGATTCATCAATTTTTTTTATTACCACCAGATGAGTAACTTCATCCTATAATAATGAACCTATATTTTAGTAATCAGCATCGATTTTTGTAGTCCATACATATAGTATAATTTTCCTGATAGAGTCCCAAAAAACACGATTGAATGAATAAGTTAGAATAAATAAAGTAATATTTTTATTTATAAGGCATCATCTTTACATTGGAGCAGATATTTCTGAATGTCTTTGCTAACCAGGAAGCTGCTGATTCAGCATGTAAACAGACTGAAGCTGTCATGGTCAGTGAGTTATTGTTGGTTAGCTGAGCTGCAATAACAGATTATCTATTTCCTTTCAGTACATTTCAGTCGATCAGTTAAATGACTTTAGAGTATAACTGAATTTACTCCACAGCTGAGTGAGGCCTGCAAATTAACCAAGCATTAAAGGTGCTATGATGGAGTATCTTCACTTATCTTTAATTATTTTTTCATGGCCTGATATTCTTGGTATAACCTTACTTAAACGTGTCTCAATAGAATTTCATTCCCTCTTTTGGTTCAGACAGACTATCTACTTTAAAAAGTCATAGAAGTCAAGCGAGCCATGACTTTCCAATGAGACTGTGATTTTTTTTTCTCATTGTTATGTGCTACATTTTCTACAACTTTTTTTTCCTCGTCTTTCTTTTTCTGGGAAGGAGGCAAAGTAAAAACAAATTCCTGCATCTTCATGACATCCCAAAAATTCAATGAGTTTTTAAATAAAGGTTACTGTAGGACTCATATTTAGGTCTGTGGAATTTCTAAGAAAATCTGTTGGACATTTAATGAAAATGACTTAAATTGACTAGTAGCAGTTTTTTGCATTTCATCTTTTTGTATGTATGTTTTGATAACCATATCACCTTGTTCTTTCAAATTTAAATTGTATGGTAACAGTTCTTGGAATAGGGCTAGGTGAGACTTTCAATATCTGGAATACCTACCAATACCTAAAGGGAGCCTACAGGAGAGCCAGAGAGGGACTCTTTGTCAGGAAGTCTAGTGACAGGACAAGGGGTAATGGTTTTAAATTGGAAGAGGGGAGATTTAGATCAAATATTAGGAAGATATTCTTTACTGTGAGGGTGGTGAGGCACTGGAACAGGTTGCCCAGGGAAGTTGTGGATGCCCGTCCCTGGAAGAGTTTAAGGCCAGGCTGGATGGGACTTTGAGCAATCTCGTCTAGTGGGAGGTGCCCCTGCCTATGGCAGGGGGGTTAGAATTCAATGATCTTTAAGGCCCCTTCCAACTCTAACCATTCTATGATTCTATGATTCTAATTAGTCTAAACAAGATATACAGAGACAAACTAATTTCAGATCCTTCCAAAAAAACAACAAAAAGAAACAAATCCCACACTGGCAAGACTGCATGCTATTAGTGTATGCTGAGCAATGACCATACTGCCAGTTCTAAAAGATTAAAAGTTAGTCATATACAAATGTAAATATCATTATCATGAGGATTAACAAAGACATCCTTCTTTGAATGTTATATTATAGTTTTACAAGCTTGAGTAGAGCTTTTTTAGGGTGCAAATACATTCACTGCCTAAAATATATTTATCTGGGTATATTGTGTTGTGGTCGGTTGACCTTGACTGGTTGCTACATGAGCACCCAGCTGCTGTCTCACTCCTGTCCTCAAAAGGACAAGGGGAGAAAATAAGATTAAAAGTTTTACAGGTCAATATAAAGATGGGGAGATCTCTTACCAAGTACTATCACAGGCAAAATGGACTTGACTTGGTGGAAATTAATTTAATTTATTCCTAATTAAATTTATTTGGATAGTGAGAAATGAAGACATAAGCTAAAACAGTTTTCCCCGCACTCCTACCTTCTTCCCAGGCTCAACTTCTGTCTTCCTCCATGCCCCAAGCAGCATAGAGGGATGGGAAATGGGGGCCCTCTTCAGTCCACAACAGCTTTTCTCTTGCCACTCCTTCTTTCTCATGTTGTTCTTTTGCTCCAGCATGGGGTCCTTCCCACAGAACACAGTCCTTCATGAACTGATACTATTTGGGTACTTCCCATAGGCTGCAGTTTTTCAAGAGCTTCTCCAGTGTGGATCCGTTCCACAAGATACCATCAATAAGGCATGGGTCCCCCATGGGCCACAGCTTCTTCTGCCAGAAAACCTGTTCTTCTGTGGGCTGCTCTCCACAGCCACAGTTTCTTCCAGGAGCCTGCTCCTGCATGGGCTCTCCATGGGTTGCAGCTTCCTTCAGGATACGTCCACCTGCTGTGATGTAGGTTCCTTCACAGGCTGCAGTGCAGGTATCTGTTGCACCGCAGTCCTCCATGGGCTGAAGGGAACAACTTATTTCACCATAGTCTTCAGCATGGGTTGCAGGAGAATCTCCACTCTGACACATGGCTTCCCTGGCTTCATGTTTGCAGGGTTGTTTTTCTCATATTTTTATCATTCTTCTCTCTCATAGTTTCTACTAAATGTTTTTTACCCTCTCTCCAATACACTTTCCCAGAGGTACCACAATCTTGGCTGAGAGGCTCAGCTGTGACCTGCAGTGAGTCTGTTGGAGCTGGCTGGAATGAGCTGTGTCTGGTTTGGGGCAGCCTTGGCCAGTCCTCACAGAGGCCTCGGTAGCCCCCTGCTGCCAGCATCTTGCTACATAAACCAAACATATGTGTTTAGTTATGGTTTGTAATTTTCTTCCTTGTGTATGCTTTGTATTAAGCATGTATTAAGCACACCTTCTACAACTTTATAAACACTAACAATGAATTACAATTTTATAATATATACTCAGAAATCACAATTAAGCAACTGTAAATGTCTAATGTGTCTGTATAAAAATGTTATTCTAACTTATTCCTGAAAAAGCAATAAATTAAGTAGAAAATAGTATTAAACAACTTTTCCAGTTCCATATTTTAAGAAGTACTTGATCAAATACTAAGAAGATCCCAACACAAATGCAAATCATGTGATAACATTGGAGGGAAAATGCAGTATATGAAGGGTGAAATACAAGTAACTGAATGATGCAGCTCAAGTGCTTTAACTACCCTGATTAAGTACAAGGCAGCTTGAAAGTTGAAATAAAATAAAAGGAAGACTCTCTTAAAGGTTCATAGTATTCATTAAATAATAGATATACTGTTCCTTAAGTTCATATTGCCAATATCTATTTCCCATTTTAATGTAAAACAATGTTAGCAATTGCACCTAAGCCTGAGGTAACCAAACAACACACAGTTGCATCATTAAGTTTTCCAAATTACAAGTTTCAGTTCATTCCCTGTAGAGAGACAATCACTGAAGTTTTGACCCTAACAAATAATTGTTATTTCCCTGTATTAACAGGTTTTGAGTAATAAAACATGTTCAGTTGTAGTCCTAAATGTCAGAAAGGGAATCCCACATTAGTGGTGCAGGTGACATATTTTGTATGAGCTTTAGGAAATCTTGAATTAGAAGAAATATAAAAACATGATATTTGTAATTGTCTGTTGTGTTCTTCAACTATTTTCTAGTCAGCCAAACATAACAAATCCAACTGATGCTGTGAAAGACGAAATCAGGACTCAATAGTCGGGATGACTATTAAGCAGGTATTCTTTATTGCAGCGCTGGACGCACAGGGGATCGCTCCTCCAAATGTGCGTGCCACCTGAGACATTTCTCTTGAACTTATACAATGAAGTATTCCCTATTCATAAAGCGCCTATACATATTCATAACCTGTTCCCGAAAGGGCAGTCTTTATTATAATGAATCTCTGCCTTTGATTCCTCCCAGCTGCTCATGCGCAGTGCTTCCTGGTGGTCGTGGGCTGGGGTCTCGGGATGAAGGCCGTATGTCTTCCTCGCTGTGCACTTTTCACCTTTTGGGATAATCACCTTCTCAAGACAGCTGGGTTCCTTCTTTGAATCCCCTATCTCCCAGCAAGGTCAACATGACTGCTTCAAGACATCCTTCCTTGCTTAAACATCCTTCCAGTAATTCATTAACATACCTTTGGGCCCCCCATAAAATAACATTGTGCTGGTCTCAGGATTTCTCCCTACATGCCTGCCTTCCTGTCTTGTCCCTTATCGTAGCTCTGCAGGGGTTGCAGGCCCCTGTTTGTGGTCAGTCAGGCTACATTTTCTAAATCATACCTGGCTTTATTCTTTAATTCACAACCTAACGTGTTTCCAAACTTAAAACGCAGTGTATTCTTGTTTGTTTGTTTATTTGTTTTTCCCCTCCAAATAATAGTCTCCAGAAATCAAAGCATATAGACAGGTTAGGATTCTGTTGATATGGTTAAGAAAAGTGCACAACAAAATGTCTCATGAAATTCTTTTAAAGAAAAGAAACTGCTATGGGATAAGAAAAGGGATATTTGCATGGGTTAAGAACTTATAAAGAAAGGATATATAGAGAAAAAAGAATGGCCAGGTTGTAGATAATGTGGATATGATCAGAGGACACTCATAGGGATTGTAGTGGAACCAACTAAGTGTAATATACTGAAAAATGATCAGGGTGAGAGAAAGAGAGTGAAATGAAGATGTTCCCACTGGATACCAAATTTACAGGGTGGTAAAGACAAGGGCTAGCTGTGAAGCACTGCAGAAGACCATCACAATACTGAGTGTCTAAAGGGTGAATTAAATTCAACATGTAGAGACGTATATTTGTCAAAAAAGGAAATAGAATTTTTAAAATTATTAGAAATATAAAAAAAAAAAATTAAAAAAAAAAGGAAACAATTCTGGAAGCATCATTCTGCCACTTAATAAATCTAAGGTGCAGTGATGTTTTGAATACTACCAGCAAATTTGAGACTACTACCAGCAGATTTTGAGATCCATCTTATCTCAAAAAAAAAAATGTGTTGGAAAATTGGAAAAGGACAATTGCACCTGTAGAGAAGTTTCACATGAGGAATGATTAAACAGAGTAGATTCTTCAGCCTGAAAAAGAAATGACTGAACAGGTAATGATAGATATCTATAAAATAAATGAGATGCACAGAAACTGAATGGCAAATGATTATTCACTCTCTCCTCTAATGCAGTAAGTAAAGCTAGGAGGTGGCAGGTTCAAAATAAAAGAAAAGAATAACTTTATAACTTTCCCTGAGTGCTATGAAGCTATGAAATCTCTTGTTGTGGGCTCACTGGCTTATAGGACTGTTCAGGCTGAAAGGTAGCTCAGGAGGTCTTTAGTCCAAACTCCTACCCCAAGCAGGTTCAGCTCTGAGGCTAGACTCAACAGATGAGTGAAATTTATAAATGGAAATTGTTTCATGGACTACTACATGACACCCCTTCCTTTCCCACTTCCCCATGCCCAAAACTCTGTGACTTTGGAGAGCTCAGAAGTGGTGGTGGGCACAAGAAATCTTCTACAGGTGGATCACTGTGTGCTTGCTTTTATAATATTTCCTAGCCATGTGTTTTTGATGGAGACAAAAGATTTGATCTTTTTCTGATCCAGCATAGTCTCTGTCATGCTCTCATAGATGGACTTGTGAAAAGTATGATTCAATAGAGGAACTGTTAAATAAATGAACAATATATTTCCCTAATGGAAACTAAAAAGCTGTAATTAAGCACTAATGGGAAAGAGGTATATTATAAAGATTAAAGATTGCATATGAGAACCAGGATGCTATTGCCAGTTTTGACACCAAGCCCATGAGAGCTGTGTTTTAATTGCCACTGAGACAGCATGCTGAAATAATTGGCTGTGACTGCAGAATATCTTTGTGTTTGTTTTTTTTGTTTTGTTTTTTTTCAATTTGAACTGCCTTTTTCATTCTGGCACTCTGCTGCCAGAGTTTAAACAGGTGTTAGTTCAGTGTGGCTGTGAATGAAGAAATGATGACAAAGTAGTGCCATTTTGCAAGCAGATAAAGACTGCTGTGGATCCAATCCGGTACTGCTGAGTTTCAATTTTAATTTCTTTTGATGCTCAACAGTTCTCAAAAAAGGATCAGTGGCATAACTGATGTTACAGTGTGGCACCTTTGGAAACAAAAAGTTATTTTCCTTTATCCAGGAAAGCAGAGGTCAGATGCACCTATTAATTTGGAGTTCCTATTGTGGCATGAATTTTTATATCATGTGGCATTATATGGCTTTTTATCTGTTTGATAAAAAGCTCTGATTACATTTGCTCTTTACTGCCCAGACTTTTGAAAAATCAAATCCTAAGACTCTCAGAAAGTGAAGTTAGTTTGGTGACCCATAAGAAGTTTGATCAACGTGACCTTCCCAGAGCCATAGGATTCAGTGTCATAAAGAAGGGCAGTCTATTTCCACATAGCACCTTTTAAATGGCTATTGGTAAGACTGTTCTTTCTCTCTTCCATCTCTACCTTTCTTCATTCTGTTTACAACTTTCTGAACAAGCAAAGCAGAATTCCTACGAACAGCAGTTTCACTATATAGTCTTTGTACATGTTTAGAGCATGTCTATTCTTTGCACTGAATATGTATAGGTGATAATGGATTCAGGATTACAAAGTAAAGCACATATACAAGAAGCTGGATTATTGCAGAAAAGTCTCAAATCCAACAGTTCCTGGGTTTGGAAAGCTTTGCTATGACAGTTGGTGCAAAGTAAGGTGCAAAGATGGATTTAGGAATCACAAAATCACAGAATTGTTGAGTCCAGAAGGACATCTAATAAGCAACTACCTTGCTCAAGCAAGTTGCTCAGGGCCATGCCCAGTGGTGTTTCAAATATCTCCACAGATGGATCCTCTACAAACTCTCTAGACAACCTGCTTCAGTATTTGACCATCCTCAAAAAAAAAAAAAAAAAAAAAAAAAAAGGTGTTTTCTTGTGTTTCATGTGAAATTTCATGTGATTTACTCTGCAGTCATTACCATCTGTCCAGCCAGTGAGAAAAGTCTGGTTGCCCCATTCTTCTTTCCTTCCTATACATTGATAACGTCTTCCTGAGCCCTCTATTTTCTAGGCTGAAAGAATCGTCTTTGTGGGCCTGTGCTAAACTCATTCCAACTCATCTTCTTCTCCCGAACATCTTTGGTGATGGTTTCCAGGAGGATATTCTCCATCACCTTCCCAGGAATACAGGTGACGCTGACTGGCATGTAGTTCCCTAGATCTTCTTTCTTGCCCTTCTTGCAGATAACACTGGCATTTGCTCCCTTTGAGTGTTCAGGAACTTTTCCTCATCATTATAATGTTTCAAAAATAGTTGCGAATGGCCATGTAGTGACACCAACCAGTTCTTGCAGCACTTATAGGTGCAACCAGTCAGGCCCCAAGGACTTACAAGTAACAAAAGTAAAGAAAGTCAGTGTAAACACCTGCTGGTAACAGAAGAATGAAACCTAGTATTCTGGGAGAGAACTCTGTTAGGTCCTGGATCACCTCTCTCTTCCTCCTTACCAAAATCCAGACATTGCCCTTTCTCCATAATCCAGTTCATCATCTGAACCTTGTACCATACTGTAGCATATGAAGGCACGGACCCTGGTCGGAGGTGTAACCAGAATCGTTTATTACAATAAACACTCAGGTTATATAGTCTTTCAGGTCACTAAATCCACCCGTGTTATCTTCTTTCGAACCGACACCCCCTTGCAACCCCCAACTGCCCAAGGGGCGGATTTCCCCCCAATCAGTAGGGTCATTAGGCACTGTTTATGGGTCATTAGGTGCTGCTCATGGGCTGTCCCCTGCCAGTATTTCTGTTTATTCTTCTGGTCTTTGCTTCTTCCACAATCCTGTTCACCCACACTATACTATGTATCTGAGGCCTGTGCAGCAAACTGAATGTTCAGTTCAGTCATTGCAGACTGGTTCAGGTTTAGAAATTGAGCTGACTAAAGCTTTCATGGTACATAGCAGTCAGCTGCTCAGATACAGTCAGATACTCTTTGTGTTATGTGTTGCCCCTGTGGTCTTGGTTTTTAAAAATATTTGGGTATTTTCAGTTTGGAGAACCTGAAATACAAATGCAGTTATGATGTTGCCAGCCAGAGTTCCTTTTAGCATGGTTCTAGGTATTAATTTCACATTCTCAGGCAGAACCTGAGGGTATGTGGATGTATTTTAGGGTGCAGAGCAAGATGGAATTATGTTGAAAGACTAGTCTTGTCACAGAATCATTCTGACATAGAGTGTCCAAAGTAGAACCTACGACAAAGTTATCCCTCATGTCTGGGAGGCAACTAGTGAATTTACTTGAGAAATGAGCAACCAGTATGCACTCGTGCAATATGACCAAGAGGAAACAAGAGCATAACAGCAGAAAGAGAAGGGGAAAAAAAGTGTTGGATACACTTTCTGCTTCCTTTACAAATGATTTCCAGTTCCTTCATAATATCCAACTCCACATTCCCTGTACATCTGGCCTAGTAAGTAAATAGTTATTCCCATGTTTTGCAGGCCCAAACACACTTCCTCATCTACTCTTCTTTTGCCCAGAAAATTCCAAAATTTCTGTCAAAATCTTTGCACTATGCAGGCACAAGTTAATCAGACCACATTTAATTTTCAAAGTCTCTGATTGCTGGTTCTTAATTTTATTGTTTGTGGCCTGTATTAGTCAAGAACGAGCATCCACAGCTCCTACACTCCTTAAATTTGGCTCTGACAGTTTTCTCTTTCAATAATGGTTAGTATCAAAAGAGAAACATTTCTTCTGGTAACTGGATCCAGCTCTGGTCGGGAGCTGGAGCACATGAGGTGTTGACAGTGTCTTAAGGGAATATAAGAGACTAAGAAACTCCCGCTGAAGCATGCAGAATGGAATTGTTCAAAAAGGTAGAACCTAGCACCATATGGTCAGATGTTTCCATACACGTCAACAAACCAAATCTGTCACAAAGGATAGTTTCATGCCCCAAAGAACATAGTTGTTAGCACTATCTAGTCGAAGTTTCCAGAAGTTTATAATATTGACAAAAGACATCTTTTATCAGCTTTTCTTTCACATATGGCTGAAGTCTACCAATAAATAGCAAATATTATGCATGATAAAAAGATTTCTCTGAGAAACATCTAACAGATAATCTAAATATAAACAATGTTTGACAAAGCTCTACGCAACTGGACACATTTTCTTATAGTGTCACACACCTTTGACACTGTCATTAGATACACCTAATCTAGTCCAGTTCCAATTGAGTTTTTACTTCTGTTAAAATGGCAAAGCAACTCAAATACTACATCACAGTCAATAATCAGTTCAGATTTGAAAAAAAAAGAGTTAAGTCAAAGTACACTGAGAATATGTCAAGGTAAATTTTGTGTTCTATCAGAAGTTGTACAAAACATGGTTTTAATAGATTTTAGTCATTGTTACTGCTGTTGGAGATAAGTTTCGTCCCTTATAAATGGAACCAAATAGCAGGATTAAATGTTTAAAACTGCTACAGAATACCTGGTTAGGTCTTTTGCAACTTATATTAGTGTCGGTCACTATATTCATACCTTCTCTTTTATTTAGAACAGCCCTGTACAGCTAGAAAGACTTAGAGTATTCTTTTTTAACCTTTTCTTCTTTCTGCTTTGATTACATTACCAACCTGTTTCTTGAAGCTGTTTTTTCTCCCCACTTAACCCATATATAGTGAGTAAGCAGATGACTAAGTTTAGTTTTCCTTTCCAAGCACTTTATCTTAGGTACTTAAATTGAACATCAGTGTAGTAATAGATATGTTAGATAAATTAGGATGACCAATAGCACCGTTGAAGCAAAGGGAAGTCTTCTTTGTATATAAGTAAAGTATCAGTTCTAGGCATTCACTGATAATGAAGTTGAGTAGCCAAACTAAAGATATTTTTCCAGCTTGTCCTAACCACAGGTCAGAAGATTCTTAAGAAGATTCTTAATCACTGCAAGTACCAGCTGTACATGCTGCCTTGAAGAAGATGTTGACGCTTGAATCTAATGGTATTTATTTTCAGTCAAACAGAAGAAACTTTCTGAGAGCCAGTGATGGAGCTCATATCTTAATTCATTGCACATTGCCTTACTGTCTACCATATTGCCAATGCTTTTACTAAGAACCTGGGGGTATGATAGAGCATGACTCATTGACAAAGTTCTAGCAACATCTGCCTTGCCACATACATTGTGTATAAAAATTAGTGTTATTTTAACAGATCAACTGAGAAAGTAAAGTCTGCACAAATAGGCCATTTGTGCCACAATGTAATGAATTGCAACAGTTCTGTGAATTATAAATATTTTAATAATTAGTAAAACACCTATTAACAATACTAAAGTATAAATCATTACTTGAGAAATGGTCAAGTTTTATTGGTGCACAGTGAAGCATTTCAGGAGCAGCTTATTTACCACTTTAATATTAAATCAAAATCAAGTTTTGATATTAAATGAAAACTCTATTTCTTCTTCTGATGAACTCAGTACTCAGTCTGACTGAAAAAACTGCTTTCCTGCATTGACTTAGTCAAGTTATTTCTTTTGGGGGGCACATTGTTGCACAGTCATTTTCATTTTACTAACTGCATTTGCTTTCTTTAACTTTCTGACAATAGGTAGTATCAATAGATAAGGCAACTTTTAACTGGAGAAAGAGTAACCCCTTAACCAAGTTTCCCAAGGTACTCCACATTGTTAACTGCATATAACATTGTCATGAACCATTAATGGTAATTTTCTATAATTGTAGGGTCCTGAAGAAATATGAAAGGGTAGAGGGAAAAAAAAAATGGAAAAAAAGAAGATCACCACCACCCACCACCACCCCACTTCCCATAGTATAGTTCTATCCTTTTGGAAGGGGAAAATAATATTTGTGAACAGTTAGAAGATGTCAGTCTGACACAAATCTTTATCTGAAAATTGAAGGAAGATGGAGTTAATGCCAAGTCTACAGTTGTCAGATTAATTTAATTTGAAATTAGGGAAAAAAGACCAACAAATTTGTGTTGGTGAAAAACGTAAAAGGAATACTACTTAGATTTCCATTTTCACAGACAATACTTTCCAGATACTGTCTTGGGAGGACATGATTTACCATATATCAAATGAACTAAGGAAAATCAGGGATTACTACATCTTGAAACCACTTATTATAAAAAGGAATCCCAAGGTGTTCAACTGTTTTCTTAAGAGAAGACCAACAGCATCATCTGGACGATACAGACAGTTCAAATATTGCATAGAAAATTTATTATGCAATATTTATGTTTTAGTAGCCCGGAGAAGACAAACTGATCCTACCAGGCTGAAAGTTGCAGTCCTCATTCTTTCACAATGTATGTAGTAGAGGAAAGGTGGGGAGCACATATGCGGTATTTACAGATTAACAGCCACGTACACTGAGTTTAAATGCTTAAAAAACATGGGTAATGTGAAGGGACTTTCTGTAGAATTTATCGGTTAATTCAGCTTCCCATGCCCAGCTTTCTGAAGGAAATTACTGGAAGGAAAAAAACCTGGAGAAAAAATATGGAACTGGGAGGAAAATAAAGATGTTAGCTAGTATATTTCCTTTGATAGCAAAGGTGGGGAAAAAAAGGAGTTAAATGCACAGGTTAATAGTTTGAATTCTGCCTAAGCTTCGCCATTTATATTACTTTGTCACTAGCTTTGTTGTTAGCTTTTTTTCAGTTAAGTAAATCACTCTTTATGTCTTTTGCTGCCTGACTAATGCACATAGAATCATAGAATCATTGAGGTTGGAAGAGACCCTTGGGATCATCGAGTCTAACCATCTACCCTACTCTACAAAGTCCTCCCCTACACCATATCGCTCAGTACCACATCTAAACGTCCCTTAAACACATCCAGGGATGGTGACTCAACCACCTCCCTGGGCAGCCTATTCCAATGCCCGACCACTCTTTCTGTGAAAAATTCCTTCCCTAGGAAAAAGGCATTGTTGTCTCTAGTAACTAGTCGAAACTTCTGGAAGTAAAAAAATATGTAAAAAACATGTCAACTTTGATAAAGTTATTTATTGTTAGTGAAAATGTTATTATAAAATCAGATCTGAGAAATTAGGTTCCACTTCAATCTTCAGTGAACAGAGCAAGTTTTTAATTAATCCTTCAGTTCATCCCTAGAAATGGTTAAATAAAAATTATATAAACTAAAAGAAAAATGTAAGTCAACTATCTTAACTGTTAAAACTCAATGTCATGATGAACAATAGAATAAGTAAGTTCTGTCATGTTTGTGTTTTCTGCATGAGAAACATGACAAATGTCAGGAATTAACATGTCATTAATATTTGTTGAAAAATAAATCTAAAGAACAATGTTTTACTGATGCAGCATAACCCCATTTGTATTTCATGATAGTATCAGAATGACTTTAGAGATAACATAGTAACATAGCCTTACAAATACATGAGATATTTTGAAGTCAAAATGACTTATCCTTATAAAGAATTTTATCAAAAGTACGTGTCAAAGTAACTTTATTAATCCAGTCTAAGTTATCAGTTTCTCACATTGCAAAGTTTAATACCTCATTAGCAATCCAGTCACCTCCTAAATCAGTAGCAAACCATCCACATGTATTTCTATCTGTATCAATTACCAAAGCTGCCAACTCACAAAACTTCTCTAGGCCTTACCAAATTCTACTTCTTCTGTGATTAATTTAATAAAAATAATAAAATTTAACTTATAACTTCAGTCCTCAGGTTTGGAAAGCAGGAATATCTCTGTTTATGCATACATAATCTATATTTTTTTCCCCCATGTCTCATTCACAAATATTGCAGCTGATGAGCAAGTGAGCCTTCTCTGCCATTGTTTAAAATGTGCTGTAGTCCAGTTTGTATTTGATGCTTTAATTCCAGGTCTCCAGCCCACAAAAAGGCAATAAAAAAGTCAATAACAGTGCAGATAGATTTCTCATGAGCACACAATTTCTTACAACATGCAATGAGTGAGGAGTTAACAGCTGGCGGTTGTTACACTCCCCTTTAGCTATGCCTCATGTCTTATGAAGCCTCAATCCCATTAGTTTTTAGGGAAAGATATCAAAAGAAGGCAGAAAGCTGGCTTACTTTGCACTCATCCTCTTAATTCCTATTAGTTTTCAGTAAGTCCTTGAACTAAACTAGAGTCAGAGAAATTTATAGCTGCCTGGACATGGGGAAGATTCAGGTATTCTTTCTTCTAAAAGTTTAGTTACAGTATTTCATGCTGTGTTTAAACATTCAAGTTAATTGGTTTAAAAATACTGAGTTTGTTGGATCATCCTTATTCCCTGTGCTTTTTTCTCTGGTTTTCCCCTGCTCTTACTGCCCTGTTTGGCATTGTTAAACCTTTTTTCAAAGAATGAGAAATTATTTACTTTTCTACAGAATTATCCATGTTCTAATCAGCAATGTTTCCAGTTTTGTCTAAGATCCATTGACATTGTTTTTGCAGGACAAAAAATATTTTATTCTTGTGTAATAAGGACCTTGTTTTTCTTAATTAAATTTGACAGCACATACATTTAAATCCAAAAAGTTTAAAATTACTCAGGCCTATTCTGTTCTATTTAGGTTCTTATACTAAAACAGTAAATTGTCCAAGCATACACCAATTTAAAATAAAGCCAGAAAACTAACACCTGTTATGTAGAATTTCTTTCTACCATCATTTATTGATGAAAGCAGATTATCTTCCTAGTTTAATTAAAGGAATGAAAACTTGAATATATGGTGTATACTTTTCCTCGTATACGTGAGACCAATAATTCTCTTCTTAACGCTACTATGAAGTAGATTTAAAGTGCTTCTTTAAAGTAGGAGTTTTCTCCATCAGTAAACAAATCCTAAAAAAACCACCCTCAGATTATGCAAGAGCCTTACACTTTGTCATTCACTGTATTAAAATTCAGAAAATAATTATATCACTGTGGATTCAGACATATGATTTTAAAATAATTATGAGTCATTAATAGAGAAATCAAAGACAATGTTTTTATACATGAGACTGTAGGATGTTATCTAAAATGTCAGTGTTGCATATATACCATGGACTGCCTGAATAGTCTATGAAAACCTTTCCTTGCAATGAATCTTAAATGAGAGGTTGCTCACTGCTGGACAGGGGAAAAAAAACAAAAGGAAAAAAAAAAAAAAAAGAAAAAAAAGGAAAAATCTTCTAAAAGCTAGAAAGCAGTTGAAATTTACACATACATAGATAAGTAGCTATCAGAGGGAAAAAAAAAGATACAATCAAAACAGCTGCTTTTGTTATTTTATAAGGTTACCTAGTAAACACCCTTCGCTTCTCTTTTTCACATTTAGCCACCTGTGTTAGAAGTCTTAGCCCAACATACAATTTTTTCATTCCAAATTGTCAAGTCTCTCCAGATATTGTATGACAAAAAATATTGAACCATCAACAAATCTTACACTTACTGGCCTATTTCTTTTTCTGGCATTCCACCAGTTCTTTCTTCTATTCAGACACAATTATTTAGGAGGAGGAAGGAAGAGATAATTATAATTAGTGGCCGTCTGAAACTGATAATTTCCCAGTTTGTGTTTCATTTTGTTTTTTAAGCCATGGACTTTACAAAGCCTTCCCAAAAATATTTTGATAGAAAAGTACAGGTGTTCCTCTGATAGTTAGATTCTAGATTTTTATTGTTCAGTTTGTAGTTGGTAAATGATGCCTTAATTATAATCAACAAATATAATTTATACATCATTTTTCTTATCACATAATGTACATGTTGGAGATGTGAGACCCATTTGTACTGATTAGTCACAGTTTTTTTAAAGAGGTTATGTATTTTACCAAGTGTGTCTGCACTGTAATTCATAAACTGTCAAGCAAATCTTTTTCCACTTTGTTAAGTCTTTACCCTTTCAGATTCTTTTATTGCAGAAGTACAAAATTGAATCTTGTACATCTGAAGTCATTTCAAGCAGAGGAGAAAGCTAGGACTTTCCATAAGTTCCTTTGGACTATTTGCTATAACTGTCTTCATCTTTATGAGAAAGAGTGACCACTTCTTAACACAAAGAAATATGAAACGTTGTCTTATGTGGGGTTTCTTTGAGCTTATTTTTGTAATTATGAGAGTACAGATATGGAATAGGTTATTTTAAATTCTAGTCAATTATTGCAATAAAAGAATAGAAGCCTGAAAATGTGAGAGAAGGAACAAATTCTCTGCAGCAGTTCATTTTTTGTTTTTTGTTTTTTTTTTTTATTCGGTTTTTGGGGGGGGGTGTTGTTGGTTTTTGTTTTGTTTTGTTTTTGTTTTTTTGTTTTGGTTTTTTTTTTGTCTTCTGAAAAGATAGCAGAAAAAGTTCTATGGTTTATTCTCTAGAATACAGGCAAAACTAGTACTGTTGGTGTATTTAATTTACAGCAACTGTCCATTAACCATCCAGCTTTCCAGAATTCCTGCTATAAATACTTTTGTTGGCTTCAAAGTCCTCAGTCAGGCCTTTATTACAATAATTTTCTTTAATGCCATCCCTATCATGATCAGTTTTATGTTCTCTTTGTTTAACCATTTGATCTTCAAGTGAATTGGTTGCAAAGAAACTTCAAAAGAGAGTTTTCTTTTAGAATTTTTTTCCTTCCTGCATTTGCTTATAAGTTTACGTTCAAGACATCTTGAGAATTAAATTCATGGTTAGAAGCCAGAATAAGCTCAGACATCACGATGTATAAAAACTGCAAATGGTACTTCTACATTATCCTGCCTTTAAAGTTTGTATAAAAATATGTCCAAAGCAGCTCTCAGCTGCTTTGCAATATACTTACCTACACTCATTATTACTCAAAGCTTCATCTTTTTTTTTTTTCTCTAAATCCTATCGACTTCCAATTTACTCTTATTTAAAAGAATGTAAACAGGTTTAAATTTAATTGCAAAGGATGGGAATAAAGGAAAAGACAAAGGTGATTCAGTTTACTCCAATCTTAATGTAACGTAGCTACATGTTACAGTAATAAAATATTTCCCTCTCAGCTCACTTTTGAAAAGCAACTTAACTCTGCAGAAGTGGGGATTACCATGTGACTTCTGTGGAAGTTCTTCTGTTGGGTGCAGCATAAGGCAAAAGATTTTGTGATAACACTTAACTGTAATGCAATGTTTTTGCAGTCAACATATGTGATCTGATAAGGTTATAAAGCAGTAGCAGAGAGAATTCACGGATACTGCTTGATATAACTGTGGACACTGTGCCCTTGGTCAGATTTGCAGGGAGCTTTGGCAGAACTGAAGGAGCATAGAATCATATGGAATCATAGAATGGTTTGGATTGAAAGGGACATTCAAAGATCATCTAGTTCAACAGCAACATGTTCCAGTGTCTCACCATCCTCATTGTAAAAAAAATTCTCACACTAAAGAATGGTCCTATGCACATTCAGTTTTCTACTGTGGGCAGTACTATGATTCTCAAACACAAACACAATCCAAGAATAAACAATGTTAGTTTAACAAAAATTAAAAACACAAAAAAAACTCATGAGTAATAGCATATTCCACTACAACATTAGGTTTTCAACAAAATTTTAAAGTTCAATAATGGGATTTTCAGTAGAAATAAAAAAATCCATTAAAAACCTACAATTTTTTATGAGAATACTTTCTTGTAACAGTGTTTATTTGATATCACACATATGAAATACTCTAGAAGCTTTTCATAAGTGGTCAAGTAGCAAAACAAAACAAAAAAAAAATTGCAAAATGTTTCCAAGAATGAAAATAAGCTATTTATAAAGAATATAGAGTATTTCAGATTTTTCTAACAGTATAATAATCATAGAATCATAGAATGGTCCAGGCTGGAAGGGAACTCCAAAGGTCATCTAGTCTGGCTAGACAAGGTTGACAAAGGCCTCGTTGAGCCCCACCTTGAGTATCTCCAGGGAAGGGGCCTCCCTGGGCAACCTGTTCCAGCGTTCCACCACCCTCATAGTAAGGAACTTTTTCCTAATATCCAATCTAAATCTGCCCTTTCCCAGCTTATAGCCATTGCCCCTCATCCTGTCACTGCAGGCCTTTGTAAACAGAATCTCCTCAGCCTTCCTGTAGGCCCCCTTCAAGTACTGGAAGGCTGCTATTAGGTCTCCCCGGAGCCTCCTCTTCTCCAGGCTGAACAACTCCAGCTCCCTCAGCCTGTCCTCGTAGCAGAGGTGCTCCAAACCCCTGATCATTTTAGTGGCCCTCCTCTGGACACCCTCCATCAGGTCCATGTCCTTCCTATATTGAGGGCTCCAGACCTGCACACAGTACTCCAGGTGAGGTCTCACCAGAGCAAAGTGGCAGAATCATCTCTCTGGACCTGCTGGCAACACTTCTTTTGATGCATCCCAGGATGTGATTGGCCTTCTGGGCTGCAAGTGCACACTGCCTGCTCATGTTCAGCTTCTCATTCATCACCACCCCTAAGTCCCTTTCCTCAGGGCTGCTTTCTAATACCTCATCCCCTAGTCTGTATTGATACCAAGGATTGTTCTGGCCCAGGTGCAGAACCCTGCACTTGCTTTTGTTGAACCTCACAAGGTTCACCTGAGCCCACCTCTCCAGCCTGTCCAGGTCCCTCTGAATGACATCCCATCCCTCTGGTGTATCAACACGACCACACAGCTTGGTGTCATCTGCAAACTTGCTGATGGTGCTCTCAATCCCTCTGCCTATATCACTGATAAAAATGTTAAACAGTACCAGTCCCAGCACAGACCCCTGAGGGACACAACTTGTCGCTGCTCTCCATCTGGACTTCAAGCCATTGAGTACCACCCTCTGGATGTGACCATCCAGCCAGTTACTTATCTACTGAACAGTCCACACATCAAATCTATATCCCTCCAATTTGGCAAGCAGGATGTTGTGAGGGACTGTGTCAAAGGCCTTATTGAATTCCAGGTAGATCACATCCATAGGTTGTCCCTTATCTACTGACCTAGTCACTCCATTATAGAAGGCCACTAGGTTAGTCAGGCGGGACCTGCCCCTAGTAAAGCCATGTTGGTTATCTTGAATCATCTCCGTGTCCTCCATGTGCCCAAGCATGGCATCTAGGAGGATTTGTTCCATGATCTTCCCAGGCACAGAGGTGAGGCTGACAGGTTGGTAGTTCCCAGGGTCCTCCTTTCTACCCTTTTTAAAAATGGGTGTGATGTTTCCTTTCTTCCGGTCCACAGGGACTTCACCCAACTGTTACGACTTTTCAAATATCATGGAAAGTGGTTTGGCAGCTACATCAGGCAGTTCCTTCAGGACTCTGGGGTGTATTTCATCAGGTCCCATGGACTTGTATATCTTCAGGTTCCTCAGTTGATCATGTACTATGTCTTCACTTACAGTGGGAGTGACTTTGTCACCTTTGTCACCAACTTGTGGACCATCAACATGGGAGCTAGGAGGAAAGGGGTTACCAGTGAAGACTGAGGCAAAAAAGAAGAGTTGGAAGTTTGCTTTCTTAAAATTTAGAGTCCTAACTGTGCTTCTCGTGGACTTCAAATTTCTTAGGACAGTGAACTGCACTAGGGCATGATCACTGTGGCCCAGGCTGCCTTCAACTTTGACATCCCTGATGATATCGCTTGCATTTGTGACCAACAGGTCCAGCAGTGCATCTCCTCAAGTAGGGCTGTTAATTTCATTATCAAGAAGATGTCATCTAGGCACTCTAGGAGCTTCCTGGAGTGCTTGTAGCCAGCCATGTTGCTTTTCCAACAGATGTTGGGGTGGTTAAAATCCCCCAGCAAGATGAGAGCCTGTGATCGTGATGCTTCCTCAAGCTGGAGTAAGAAGGCATCATTGACAGACTCCGCCTGGTCAGGAGGTCTGTAGTAGACTCATACCACACGGCTCCCTTTGTTGTCCTGATCCCTAATTCCTACCCATAAGCTTTCAACCGGCTCATGGCTATTCTTTAGCAACAACTCTTCACACTCTACCCGCTTCTTTGCATAGAGCGCAACACCTCCACCCTTCCTTCCTCTCTTGTCCCTTCTGAACAGCTTGTAGCCATCGATGGCCACACTGCAGTCATAGGATTCATCCCACCAAGTTTCTGTAATTGCTACTATGCATAGCTTTTCTCTAACAGGGTAGCTTCCAGCTCCTCCTGTTTATTGCCCATGCTGCATGCATTGGTGTAGAGACACTTCAGTCGGTCTGCTGGCCATGTTGCCTTCTTAGAGGGGCACTCCACTGATCCCCCAAGGTGTTTTGTGGCACCTACCTTCCTGTCTCCTGTTACCTCAGGAGTTCTTGGTCCAGCTCTGCAAGACCTTGCCTTTGCTGATAATATTTACAGGCAGATGTTTTATGCATTTGCGCTAGTCATTAAATTTATGGTAAATCATATACTGACAAGACTGAATCTAAATTGCATTAAAGCCAATACATAGTCAGTTCCTGACCTTTTGACATCAAAAGGAAGGCTTTATGTAGGTAATGAATGACTACTATCGATTTGATTTTAATTCCAATATAAATATACCTATTTAAAACTTATGTATAGGTTATTTACATTAGAATTTTTCAAATTTTCATTGTCAGTTCTATTTTCATATTAGGTTTTATGGGGTAGTGCAAACCTACAATTATTTTCTTTGTGGTAACACTAATGGCTTTAAAAATAATTAAATACCCCATTGTGTTAGATGCGGTATGAATATATGCTAGGAAGCAATTCCTGCACTGAATTCAGATGTTAAACTCTTTAATGACAGGAGAAGACAATGCAAGTAAACCTAATCCATCATTTAGTTTTACCCTCCAAGAGGGTTGAGATCAGGAAATTAAAAACTCCCAGAAAATGGAAAACTGCAGCTTAACAAATTGTCAAAACTTTTTTCACCCTCATAAATGACATCCAGTAACACTAGACTTTCACTTGGATATCACTGACCACAAAAATGAAACTCCTCACCAGTGATTATCAATCCAGGGCATTCTTGATATAAGCAGTGTTGAAATGATGCATAATGTCCAAGGTAGCCAGAAACTTATTCCCTTTGAATAGGTAGAGCCACTACTTTCCGTACAGTTCATGGACTTTCCTCATCACCCTATATAAAAACCTCCATTCAGGCAAATTCAGGTGAGATCCAACCAGTCTTTATGCCCTTCTTTGTACTCCAGTAAAAACAAGTGGAAACTTGAAGGTCAGTCACATGTAAATTTGAGAAGAGCAGAATTCAGAAAAGTATTTTCCCCACAACTTGACTCCTGAAACCCCAGTGTTCAGGATTGTGAATTCATGTGGGACAGAGATCTGAAAGCACTGGGACATTACAGGAGAAAAAACCCCAATATTTAGATAGCTGCTTAGATCATTTAGATAGCTGTTGCTATATGACTTTGTAATTCATTTTCTCTGGAAAAGAAAAGGATGTTACCAGATTTCTCTCTGTCATATTTTCTTGTAACAATAGCTCATGTTTTAAAAAGCTAGAATCATAGAATAGTTTGGGTTGGAAGGGACCTTTAAAGGCTATCTAGTCTAACGCCCCTGCAATGAGCAGGGACGTCTTCAACTAGGTCAGGTTGCTCAGACCCCTACCCAACCTGATCTAGGGATGAGGCATCTACTGCCTCTCTAGGCAACCTGTTTCAGAGTTTCACTATCTTCATCATAAATTTTTTTTTCCTTATGTTTAGTCTGAACCTACTCTCTTTTAGTTTGAAATCTTTGCCCCTTGTCCTATTGCTATAGGCGCTATTAAAAAGTCTGCCTCCACCTTTCTTATAAGACTCCTTTAAGTACTGAAAGGCTGTAATAAAGTCTCCCTGAAGCCTTTTCTTTTCCAGGATGAACAACTTCAACTCTCTCAGCCTGTCCTCATAGGAGAGGTGTTCCATCCCTCTGATCATTTTTGTCCCCCTCCTTTGGACATGCTCCAACATGTCCATGTCCTTCTTATGTTGGGGGCTCCCGATCTGGACACAGTACTCCAGATGGGGTCTCACTAGAGCGAAGTAGAGGGGCAGAGTTACCTCCCTTGACCTACTGGCCATCCTTTTGATGCAGCCCAGGACACAGTTAGCTTTCTGGACTGCAAGGAGGCACTGCCATCTCATGTCCAGCTTTTCATCCACCAGTACCCCCAAGTCCTTTTTTTAAGAAAGGGAATAAGAGAAAGTGAAAAAACAGTTTATTGATTATGTGTTATGGCTCATTAAAGCTTAATGTTTTGATTACTGATGCTCTTCCTGACATTTCTGCTTTTTTTTTTTCTTAGTTTATCTTTTTTATCACTTTCTGTGGTGTTGTCCACACATTGTGATACGCTTCTACAGTACGAAGAAAAAAATAATTTTACAACATTGTTTTTCCAAAAGTGACAATTTGTGGCAAAATGCTCTGTACAGAATTAGAGTCCACATTCAGGTTTTTGTAGGTGTTGTCATCTTTTTTTTTTTACTATAAGTGTGTTAGAGTGCACAGACTCAGGCTTTTTGTTTGACTTTTTTTTTTCCCTAGTTCATGACTCCAAATCTACAAATGACTCTGGTTACCCAGACTCCAGTTTCCCACGTGGATCTCCATATCTCCCAGTAACTGGGATACAAGAACATGGCCAAAAATCTCTGACAGGGCAGAATCTGTTAAAAAAGAAAGTTATAAATATCTGAAGATTGTTTCAGAAGGGAATTTGAATAAGTAGCAAGACTGTTTTTAGAATTTAATAGGTAAATTTTTCTTTTTTATTAGTGTTATTGTGTGACCTTTCCTTTTATAACAAGAACAGTTAGCAAATCCACACAGCTTACTTCAGCAGAAGACTTCTAAGCCTTTCACTGAAAATCTGGATGATTTTTTCCTGCTGTACAGGGCATTACAATGTATAATTTGGCAAAGAAAAACTGAAATGTTTTACTGATTACCTGCTGATCAATAATTAACTTCATATTTTCCTCTCTGTTTAACGCAATAAGAGAATATTAATTTGCTTGTGAAGGGATGCTGACAATTTGCTGGAGACTCCTCACCTATTTTTATGAAAGACATACTCCAGAAAGAAAAACAACTCTCTTCCTCCTGGTGTGCAAATATTAGCCGGAGTGATAAGCAGCCTAAGCATTATAAAAATGTCTGCCACTACTTTCACCAATACTTCAATCTTTTCTTCTAATCAGAATAATCTCTATCCTTCTCTTCTATTTTTCAATCAAGATATGAAATCCTGAACTTTCAGATTCTAGACAGGATGAGAAGGGCTTAAGCACCTCAAAAAAACTTTAAAAAAATGAACTTCTGTCAATTTTCTCAGCTGCCTGGTACTTCAAGTGTGAATTTTTATGTTAGTGGTTAAGTAACTGATGTTTTCCAGTACCACATCATATACAGACGTCTTGTCTTTTCCTCTTAGATTTAATGTTCACAAACTTTGAATCTAGTCTGCACCAAAATGTGCACAATATGACAAGTGTACCTGGAAAGTATAAACTTAAATATATATCTTGCACCACAGTTTGGTACATGTATAGTAGTAGACTATGCATCCCAAGAGGATGCCTGGATAGAAAAGAACACATCAAGGCAGATATATGGATACATGGTAGCCCTATTCATACAGAGCTGAGTGAGGAACTTTTATCCTCCATTTCTCACTTCAGGATCATCTTGCTTTGTGATACGTCAGTAATGTGGACGTGCACAGACCTGTTCCAAAGCAAAGGTAGTTTTTTGCCTGTGGGAATCAGCATCTAAAAGTCAATGTTTGCAAGCTGTTGTATGAATGCAACAATTTATCTTTTATCATCTCTTATCATCAACTGTTTTATCATTCTATTATCTTCAATAAATGCAATTATTTGCAAATATCACTGCAGAATTACTTTCACCCTTTAGATGAAATCTTGATTTTATCTGAGGTGTTAGTGTTGAAAAGCTAAATCAAAAACTAACAGCGTGCTGCAGAAATGAAAAGATATCAATTTTCATGAATCTTCTTGTAAAGACTTTTCGCAGGAGGATACCTTTCTCTTATCTTAAACAAACATAAGTCTGCTATTTATTTGGGAAAAGAGAGTGAGAAAGTGTTCCCTATTGAGGAAAAAATGTATGACTCTTTCTCAGTCAACTGGTAGGTACTAAAGTACATAACATGGCTGAAAGCACTCTCCTTCTGGCAGTATTTTGAATATCCAGTCAGGACCTCCTTTCTCCGTAGGCTTTTCTTAATCTAGTCCATCACGTGTTATACATGATTTCTTCCAGTGTTCCCATAAATAAAAACAGTATCTCATAATTGTGCTGGTTTTAGCTGGGGTAGAGTGAATTTTCTTCGTATTAGGTAGTATAGAGCTACCTTTTGGATTTGTGCTGGAAAAAGTGTTGATAACACAGGGATGTTTTAGTTACTGCTGATCAGTGCTTACACAGAGTCAAGGCCTTTTCTGTTCTTCACACCACCCCACCAGTGAGTAGGCTGGGGCTGCACAAAAAGTTGGAAGGAGTCACAACCAGGACAGCTGACCCCAACTGGCAAAAGGGGCATTCCGTAACACATGACATCATGTTCAGCAATAGAATTAGGGGAACTTTGGAAATGGGGCCAATGCTTGGTGACTGGTTGGGCATCAGTCGTTTGGTTGTGAGCAATTGCTTTCATTTGCATCACTTGTCTTTCTTGAGTTTTCTTTCTCTTAATTATTTTCCTTTTCATTAAAATTTATTATTATCATTATTACTTTATTTTATTTCAGTTATTAAACTGTTCTTATTGCAATCCATGAACCTTCTCACTTTTACCCTTCCAGATCTCTTCTTCTCATCCTGCTTAAGGCAGAGTGAGCAAGCAGCTGTGTGGTACTTAGTTGCCAGCGAGGGTTAAACCATAACAACAATAAATTGGAAATTAATATCATTAAGCTATTAGATAATGCATACTCAGTACTTTTAAAGCTTATTAAATTTAGGATCAGTTGTAGGACCGAAGATATAGGGAAAATACCATATACTGTCTTCTTTAAACACTAAGAATAGAGTCACAAATGGAAGATAAACTACATTTTAAATGGCATTTTGGAACAGGTAAAGTAAAACTGTCCTTGGATAGCTGAAAGATGACTAGATACTTGCCATGTTTTAACCAACAAATATATTGATCTAAATTAGAAAATGTCTAGATTGAAGTTTAGATTTCTCAGAAGTGTTTTAAAATAGCTTTGCTTGAAGACAAAGCTAACGGCTCATGTGATCAAATTAGAAGAAAGTCTAGGTGTACAATATAAGTATACAATGTAGCTATATATATTAATAAATATAGGAAGATATTATAAAATTATGTATTTTACATAAATAATATGTCTCTTCAGTGGAAAAAAAAAAAAGAAAAAATGCTTCCAAAAAAAAAGAATTTAGCATAGCAAATGTGATCCTTCCTCAAAGACTTCTTCAAGGTTTGAGGGAGGGGTGTTTTGGTTGTGTTTTCTTTTTTCTTGCCTTTTGTGTGTGTGTGGTAAAAGCCCACACTTCAAGATGTAATTCCTTTGCAATACTTTGCCTCGCTTATAGAGACATGCTTCTGTCTGCTAAAGTTAAAGCTCCTGGGATTTGCTTCTTTTTGTGGTGAATTTCATAGAAAACATTAATCCCAGCAAAACAGAAAAAAACCAGAACATATTATCAGCACCTCTTTTTTATAGAATTGTTAATTGTTTGACATTTTATTTGTTTTCTTCCATAGCTGTGTGACCTGCGACCATCAATAGAACAGATTCAGATTCAGTTTTTCAAAACTGTTTATAGGCATTTTATATTACATTATCATCTGTTTACACTGTCATTTTTTTTTCTGCCAACTGTATATATTCAGCTGTAGCTAGGAGTGATCTAGTTTAGTTCTAATAGTTTCAATGTAAAGCCTTTCTGAATAGAATAATCAATTTTCCTCTTTTTAAAATATTTTGCATACATTCTTCATCTAGGTTTTACAACCTTAACAAGTAGTGTCATAGCTAACCACCTGAGTTACTTAGTAACTTACTGTGATTCTATAAAAAAAATATCTGGCTGAAATATTTGTATCCTGTTTCAAGAAAAAAGAACCGAAGAGACCATGCCCAGAACCACAGACAAATTCATAAAGAAACAGAGAAACAAGTAAGACTACAGCTGGTCAAAGGACCAGCTTAAACCAGCTCTGCCTTTTGACATGCAAGCCATGTAGTTTCCCATGTGTTGTTCCTTGGTGTCCTGGTTTGAGGTAAAAAGAACTAATTTGCTGTTCAGTAATTTTACTTTTTTAGCTGGGCCACTTCTAACTAACTAAACTCTGAAATTAACAGCATATTGTTCAGAAACTGTTCACTTTCACAGTGATAAGACCTGATTACACCAAGAAATGGTATGCAGAGAGGCCCCTGCTTATACTTATTGCTATAATAACCAAGGTGAAGCAAATTAGTTATTTGCCCCATTGGAGGCAGAAGCGGAAAAGCGTAGAGGGAGGGAGGAACAAACAGGACAGGTGACCCAAAACTGACCAACAGGGTATTCCTTCCCATCCGCATCATGCTCAGTATAAAAGCTGAGGGATTAAAGCGTCAACCCTCTTCCTTCAATGGCCGACGTCCAAGGAGGACCCCGTCTGTTCGTCTGCCTTTGATCCCAATCCGAGCGTTCCTGACTCCAGCCCCGGAATCCGGCTCCTGTCCATCATCGAGTCCAGCCTGGGACTTTCCCCTGCGCCGGCTGGTGACGTGATCGTCATCCTGGGAGCTTGATACGGTTTTGTATATACTGCATACATTTTTAGTTTATTTTACTTTTTTTTTCCTTTTCTTTTCCTTACTATTATTTCATTATTTATTTATATTTTCATTAAAGTGGTTTAGTCTTTTTCTAAACTCATAATTTTTTTTTATCCCCCTCTTCCTCTCCTCTCTTTTCCTTAGGTGGGAGGGAGGGAGGGGTCATCTGTCGTTCTGGTTGGTCAATTCGGTCAAAACCACGACACTTGGCTATTGGACTACAGATAATTTAAAGAAAAAAAAATCTCATAGATTCTGGAAATTGAGGTTGCTTGTGCATCCACATAGAGCATGTGCATGCATAGGTGTGTGGATGTACATTTCAAGAATTATTTGGACTAGTTTATCCAATGTGTTATGTTATAAAAACATAATCAGTCAAGAAAAAATACAGAACTACCTTGCATGTATCAAAAATCCATTTTATCCTTCCACTAGCAGATGAAGAGCTGACATACCAACCATTATATTCCACAGGGCAGTGAGAAAAATGCATTTCTTAGTATATCTTTTTAAAAACTATGCAGATGTACATTGGAATCATCGGTTAGCACTCAATGGAGTAGTACATATTTAGAGCAGCATATGACAACCCGTGGTGCAATTAAATTATTTTAAATGTTTCTAAATTTAAAATCAAATAACTTCCTGAGAGCAATTAAACTGAAAACAGGCCATGGAATTATTTAACAAAAAAGTTATGTTGGCCAGGTAAAATATTCAAGATGTCTAACACAGGCTTTTGTGACACTACTCCTATAAAAATAAGACAAAAAAGTGAATACAAATAAGAACGCAAATCACTTAAAGACATGTTAAACTTGAGGGGCCATATCCTCCTATTAGATCTACCACTTCTGGTTCCCTGAGGCTTGCACTCATGAAGCCTTCCTTGCACATTGAAAAGGGAAATTTTAATAGTACCTGGGAAGCCAAAAACCAAAAGAAGTACATATGACTTTTAAGTATCCCAAATCACATGTACTCCATGAACACAGGTCCTATTTTTAGAAAAAAAGTTCACCAATATTAAGTTACAGGTAATTTCTTTTCACTAAAAGTCTCAGGAAGTAACACTATGAAATAAATGTTCTCTTCACAGAAGAGATCTATGGTGTGTGAAGAACCCTTAAAAATACTGAAACACTGGCAAAAAGAATGAAAGGATACAGTCTTAAAACTTCCTGGTACTCTCAAGTTAGAGATCAGAGAAAAAGAAACAGAGATTTCTTTCCTAGTAATCATGAAGGACTTAAGATCACTTAAATTTAGGCTTTTGGCTAAATTGGGGGGAAATGAATCCTGTGAGATAAAGATCAAGAAAAGGCATTGTAAGTCCAACAAGAGATTCATAGTCTCCCTGTGATACGGGTTTTTTCTTCTAACATCATTATGACTTTTTTTCAAATAGCTTTTATTTTTCCAGGAAACTGTCTAGGTGTGGAGGTGTTTCAAGCCAATGTAGTCTGAGCTTTTCTGTGCATATTACTGTCAGCTTCTGCTTAACAAAGGGACTTCCCTTATTTTCAGGAGGACCTAGATGGGTCCCTTCAAAAGGAAACGAACCGCCTTTCAAATTTTCTTCCACTGGAGCCTCTCCCTGATTCGTGCTCTTGCCATTTGCTGTGTTAAGGTTTCACCTCATGCTCTCTATCACCTACATCTAGTATGCAAGTTCAATATGATCATCAAGAAGAGACAAAGAACTCCTTTTCTAGGGCCCACCACTGCTAGACAGAATTGAGATCATACCATTTCTTCACTGGGAGGGTGGTCAGTCACTGGAACATGCTTTCCAGGGAAGTGGTCACGGCAGCAAGCCTGTCAAAGTTAAAGGAGTGTCTGGATGATGTTCTCAGTCATGTGATTTAGTTTTAGGTAGTCCTGCCACGAGGAGGGAGTTGGACTCAGTGATCTTTATGGGTCCCTTCCAACTTGAGATATTCTATAATTCTATGAATTTAAACATTTACGGGCCATTCAGCACTCCTCAAAAGTAGAGTCATTGTGTGTCAGTAATTTCTACTTTTTGAAGCTTTTTCTGTCTCTTCCTTAGATGACCTTCTGTCAGTTTTACATTTCTTTGGATGTCCTGGGAAATGATGTCTCAAAGAATTCTTGGGTTATATTTTGGCTTGGGATTAAGACACACAACTTTCTTCAAAGTGAAAACAACTTCCATTTCTCAAGTGGGTAATAAAAATCAAATTTTGATTCAGACTGTTGCTGCTGCTACACGTAAGTCCACAGTTTTTTCATGTTGATGTCCTCACACCTTTGTCTTGTTTGTTTGTACTTCATGGGGTTCAATGTCCACGTTCTTTCTAGTTTTCTTTATATTGCTCTGCTATGCAAAAAACACAACGAAAAGTAAAAGTACGCATGACTGTACATACCCTAAATGGGTTAGCAGAGATGCATGACACTGAGGAGGAGTCTTTTTAAGTGGAACAGATGAACTCAGTTTTTTAGGGTAGAATATCTTGTAGTACAACATCCACCTGAAAAGACAAAAAGCTATGTCAAATTCACTTCTCTACCCAAAGATGTTTAAATCAGTGTCTCCATTTCTCTAGAAAATGACCAAGTACTAAGCTGCAGAATATGCCAGAATGATGTTGCTTAACTTTTGATTATTATTAAGTCAATGATGACATTTTTCAAGCGGTACCAGTGACAGACTTATGGAATAAAGCTGAGGCACAAAAGCTGGTGTTCATTCATTCCAAAATAGGTTGACATCATTTGTTGAAAAGTTTGTATAAATAGTGGCATTCAGGAGAGGTTGATTTTTGTCTACTTGTACCTCTGAAATAATAGCAGTTATAAAACCCTGGGAAGTTGTTACAGTTCTCTCTGGTTTCAAGACAAGGACTTCAAAAAGAATAAAATGTAAAACTGGTTTAGAATACCATTCTGAAAGATATTCTTTAAGAATTACAAGCTGCGTGCTAGAAGCTTTTGATAAAATATGCCCCACATAGTGCAATTGGTCAGAATAGCCTTAAAATAGACTGTCATAGAAACTAGGACAAAGGGGTGGGGGAAGAAAAAAAATTAGAAGCTTTGCAGGAGGTAGTTATGGTAATTAGGAATATCTTCATTCATTTATTATCAGGGCTTTTCACTGGCCCTTGAAACATTGGGCTTGAACCAATGTATTTCAAAAATGACACTGATTTGTCTGTTTAACTGAAGGGCTAAAATAAACAGATGCCTGCCCATCTGCCATCTGTCTGTCTGCCAGTATCCAAGAAAGCACAGTTCAAAACAGCAGTGTTTGAGGTACCTCTATGCAGCAAATATTAGCAACTGAAAGGGTTTTTTTCTGTGCAAATGCCTACTACAAAATTTAGGAAATGCTCAGATATCCTCAACTGGGCAGAAGAAATAATAAGTTGATTATCAAAAATTATTCTCTGCATTCTTTTTTATACATGTCATCTTTTTCAAGACTCGTGTGGTGTTTCTTCAAGTAACAATAAGGAATCTGCTGTTATTGGTTTTAAGATAATGAAGCAAGTGGATACCACTTACTCATAAGCATCTAACTCTAACATAAATCCTTGTTTAGAGATAGAAACAAAATGTCCGTTCAGAGAACACTAGGCAAGCACTGTAGTCGTATGTATGGCAGTAAAGCAAAAATATTACTCAGATCAATAGAATTTGAGAAATTCATGGATCATTTTTATGCAGAAGCATGTCAAAAACAGTTGACATATGATATCTATAGGAAAAAAAAAAGGCCAATATACTAATTTGATAATAACTTATTTGCATTTAGCTTTGCATTTAGATTTGCCAGTATGATGATGATGGTGGTGATGATGACGATGATGATGATCATCATTATTATTATTGTTATTTCCTGACACTTGAAAGAAATATGTGCTGAATTCGATAACAAAATACTAAAAAATACATAAGTCCTACAGAAGAGTAATATGTATCTGAGCACAGAAGTAATATTGCAGTTACCTAGACTACCTGCAAAGTGATAGGCATCCTCTTGTTCTTTGAGTATGTACTTCTGAGTATAGCACTGCTGTGCTTTGAAAAGTGAGTCAGTGACAATGACATCATGGGGTTCCATATTTATCCTTCTCTCAAAGCCTGCCATAATGCATTTTCTTTGTAAGTCAAAGGGTGCTTTCTATGGCTGTTCGCCCTGCAGTTTTAATCTAAGATCTAAAAACCAAAACACACTCTTATCTAATAATCTTGCAAACAGGAATTAATGGACTGTATTATTATATTCTTGGACTGGATTTTTTTTATTTTATTATTACTGGACTATATTATTGTGTGCTGGTTATGCATTAAACAGAAAATCTTACAGGATAGTTTTGAATAGTTGCTTTTTCTTAGCAACAATAGCAAAAATAAAATTTATTAAATCTCTAAAATTTGAGAGAAGCATTATTTATGTGTTCCACTACTTATTTTGACCACATTTTCTACACTAAAATGAACACTACAAAGCTGAATTATTTGTTAAGAAAGAAGTTTTTCTAATGTTATACAATATATGAAAATATTTAACTATATGAAATTTATATTTACGAGTAAATATATGAAAAATATAATATGAAAATAGTTATGTTATCACTAGATTTAAGTAACTTAATAACTTAAGACTTACAGAAATTTTGGTATTTGGGGTTTTAATGGAAATTTTCCTGAAAGCTGCATCAAAAGCTTTCACAAACAATCATTTAATCACATATTTTTTAACAAAATCAAATGCTTATTTTTGCTATTTAGAATGCTGTATTTTTCCTCTGCAAAAGGTTGCAATTGTCCACTGAGGAAGAAGAAACATCATTACATTTAAATAGCCAAACAACCCGTGATAATAAACATGCATAATGAAAACATTATTCTTCTCATGATTTTGAGATCTATCGTCCTTTGTTTAAATCCTTTGGAGAACTGAATTCCGGTTCAAATTGTAGAATGCAAGCTATGGAGTATTGCAATTAATGTATGGAAAAAATGAAGACAACGAATACATTTTGTTACTGATTAAAGGGGCAAGAAACATCATTGTTTCATTGACTACTAGAGTAACACTGAGAGTATGGCAAATAGAGGAAGCAAATGCAGACTGGAATGGAACGGTATTTCATTCTCAAACTATAACAGTGGTTTTCATACTATGTGACAGACTACCTTTAATTTTTTTTTCACCAAATAGCCTCACAAAGAATCAAACAGCTTCACACAGAATGAAGAAGACAGTCTCAAACCACAGTTTAAGCACTACCATCTCCCTCCTCATAAATAAAAATTAAAATTTAAAACATCTGTCTTGAGGGATCAGAGCATGCAAGGTAAGCAGCTATTTGGGAAGGACTCTTTTGCACATGAAACAAAGGGAGCTGGATGGGAAATTGTTCAGTAAGGTGAAGAATGTAGGCAAGGATCAGCCAGAATCATTTCAGTATTACTAATAGCATACCTTTCAAGATAAATGTTTGAAATGAGTTATGAAGCCAACACTGACAACAGGGAGCTTCTATAAGGAGAACAATAAAGTTTCCTTGTAACTGTTAGCTGGTTAAATAAACATTTTCTGCTCCCCTTGATTTGTATTCCCCTTCCACAGGTTTGTATTTTGGTTCCAGGTACACTTCATATGATAAGTTATAGTACGTGTTCGATGATAATTTTTACACAGTAAATATTAAGAACAACTGTTGCATGTTGTAATAAAGTTAAATTAGAAACCCACTTAGAAGACATTTAAATCAACTATTTCCTTCATTATTCTTCCATTTTCTGAAAATGCTTGGAAAAAAATTCTGATATAATATTTTTATTGTAATTTTTTTTAACTTTCTCCAAGCTCTTTCAGCAAAGAAAAGGAGAAGATCAAAGTAGGCCTAATGCTATGTGGATATAGTGAATGAGATATCTATCCCATCTCACAAAAAGTCAAATTCTACCAGGTAGTAGAAACGGCATACTATCATCCCTGTGCCCCCTTATTTTCAAAATCGTGATGATAAGAACTTGTTATCCAACTTAAAATACTGTTTTCTGTATTCAAAGAACTATTTGTTCTGTGGATATGAAAATGAAGTTACAATTTTCTTTATTCCTGAAATATGCTTAAAATAAAATCTTCTTTGAGGGCTCTTGCCTGGCAAAGAATACCCTAACACCACAATATTTTTATAGAGCAAGAAAGACTGAGAAAAGTAATTGAACAGTAAAACAATTAGATGTTTGCAATCATGACTGAGAGACCAAAAGTGAATCTACCAAAAGGTCAAAATGCTCTTCTGCAGCTAACAGGTTAACTTTAAAGCTTCCACAATCAAAAGAAAAAAAAATGCTGTGGGACCTAAGACCAGTAAACAGTTTGTGCATAGCTTATATCTTCATTTCAGCCCTTCCTCCATGACAGGAATTCCAAGAATTACTTTTGTAGTCTTATTCCAGATCTGAGCAATTATCCTGAGATATCACCGTATGTATCTTTGCCCTTATTTCAGAAGAGAGAGTTGTTTTATTTAATAATTTGTATATAGAGTATTTAAATCTTTATGGTAAGCCAAGTCAATCAGGAAATAATAATAAGAAAAATAAGACCACCACTAAACAAGTTTATCTTTGAGTGAAGACAGTGCTTCAAAAAGGGTAAATGATTTATAAGACTTTTTTTCCAAAATAAGGGTTAAAAATTATTTGAAAACAGACTAGTTTTTTTCAGATGTGTTTTATAGGAAAGATGAGCTTAAGACTCAGAAAAATGGTAAGTATTAGAAGGATTGTGAATATCAGGTTTCATTGTATTTTTATTGAGTGCTGGCAATATTTGGATCATTTGGACTATAAATATTAGCATCATTATAACTGAACTAACGTAATTCATTGATCAGATTACCAATAGCTTAATTAGACTGGCTGACATTATATATATACACATACATATATATATTCACATGTAGAAGTTTGATTCTTTAGTCCGCATGAATTTCACAAGGTCTTTACTCCTTTTTGCAAATGAGGCTACTGAAGGGTAGTTGTCACTTGTACATGACAAAACAAATGGCAAGATCAGCCAGTTCTAGCCCTGCTTTTGGGAATGACTTCAAATTTCAGTAGAGTTTCCACATACAGAGCCAGCGTTGCTAAATTCAGTAATATGTAGTCTGATGAGCCTTTCTTTGGAGAGACTCTAAGAGAAGAGAATAGTAGTTAGTATGAACTCCAGAGGGACTGAACTGTCTCACTCATAACCACAATTCTCACTCTAGGAAGGTTTTTAAGGGATCCTGTTTGGAGTACTTATAGATATTTTGTACATAGCTTGAAAGCAGGTGGCATTGACTATAATCAAATTAATGTCAAACTTGTTGTCCTGGTTTGAGGTAAAATAGAACCCATTTTCTGTTCAGTAATTTTACTTTTTAGCTAAGTGTCTTCTAACTAAATGAACTCTTTGAAACTCTCTGAAATTATAGGCATATTGTAAAAACACTGTTCTCAAAGTGATAAAACCTGATTAGTTGTAATTTATGCCAAGGAATGGCATACAGAGAGGTTCTTGCTTATACTTACTGGCATAAGAACCAAGATCAGCTAACTTCATTATTTGCCCCATTGGAGGGTCGGAAGCAGAAAAGCACAGAGAGGTTGCACCTGTGCAGAGGAGCAAACAGGACAGGTGACCCAGAACTGACAAGCAAGGTATTCCATCCCATCTGCCTCATGCGCAGTATAAAAGCTGAGGGATCAAAGGGTCAGGTCTCTTTCTTCAATGGCCAATGGCCAGTGTCCAAGGAGGACTCTGTCTATTCATGTGTCCTTGATATGTGCATTCCTGAATCCAGATCCAGAATCCAGTTCCCATCTGTTGATGAGTCCAGTCTGGGATGTTCCCAATGCCTGCCAGTGACATGATCGTCTTCTTGGGTGTTTGATACAGTTTTGTACATATTGTATATATTGCATTATTTTCTTTTTATTATTTTATTAGTGTTTTCATTGAAGTAGTTTAGTTTTTTTCTAAACCCATAAGTATCTTTCCCTCTCTCCCTCCTCTCTTTGAAGAGAGAGGTGGGGCAGAGCGTCTGTCATTCAGTTCAGTGACCAGTCTGGCCCAAACCACAACACCTGTCAAGGCAGTTTTTTCCTATATTTCACTAAGTGCAAAACTTTGCTTGAAGAACAGACTTAGCAAAGTTTCCTCTGTGGTTTCTGTAGAACTTTCCAGAATTAAATGTACATTCTTTGTTGTTTATTTCTAAGATATGAAGTTGTTGTACTGTTCATGTTTTCTTTAGTTTCAGAAACTTTGATTTTTGCCTCTCCTGAGGAAGATACATGCTTTTTCCAAAGCATCTTTATCAGGAGTATTATCTCTTAGTCCTTCAAATCATTGCTGTAGATATACCATAAACAGGGGATAAAATTGGTACTAATAGTGTCTTTCAGTGTTTTAGCATATCTTACTGAGGGAGCTTTCCAAAGTTAGATAGTGGCATACTCTTAAACCATGATGCTGCTAGTAGTGACCATAAGTCCATGTTTCAGATATAAAACCACACTGATTCCCAGAAAAAGAAAATGTTGTATAGGGTAATCAGAAAAATGTACAGTCAAGTTTATTATGATAAAACAACGTACATGTGCCACAGAAATTAAGAAAGTTCTGCTATCAAGGTTTTCAATTCCCTCTCAGGAATTGTTTTTTAGAGGGCTTGGTCAGTTCCAAGTGGTTCTTGCAGGGACAATCAAAATGACTCACATCAGTAGAATAAGTTTAAAAAAGAAATGCTCTTTATGAAGAGCAAAAGAAAACCAACCAGAATCCCCAGAGCTAGAATCAGGGAAACTGCCTACATATTAAGAGAGTAACACAACATGCTCCTTAGTGTATGAGAGCTTAGCTATTATGGAAAGCTTCTGATGCAGTAGACTGCATTCATCCTTTTTTTATTGGCTCCCACCCCCCTTCTTTTTATTTCGTTAAGTAATTGAAGATGTAAATTCTATACAGTCAGTATGTTCAAGACAGTTCATATGAACTTCTTAAAGGAAAGATGAAAGTGCTTACAGGTTTTTATCATGGCCAGAATAGCCTTCTCTTATAATGGGTATTTGAATACCTTTTATAGACCACAAGAGCTACTTCAGCCCCAAGCAAACTATTTGACTGTAAGAACAGATGTTACTTTAGCGATGTAGAATATTTTGCAATTAATTCTTTCCCAAGCCAAAGTACAAGAGTGTGAAATACGTAAATTTCCCAAATGAACAAGGATGGTACAAATATTTTATAATGCGAGAGAATTCTTGTCCAAAACATAGTCTTAAATATTTTAAAAGTGGTGTCATGGTAAAAATTGTCTAGTATAACCAAGTCTTTTTCATCAACAAAATCATCATGTTGAATGCTGTCCAAAAAAATTATCTCCCATTAAAAACAAACACTATACCATAAAAACCAACCAAACAAAAACAAACCCCTCAAAACTCACCAAACCCTCAAAACAACAACAGCAATAAATCAATGGCTCTTATTAGTGTCGGCAGACTCTCAAACACGATCAGTTGATCATGTCTTCCAAAAAGGACAGTAAACTTCTGGCTTCATTTGTCTTATTTCCTGCTCTAACATCAAAATTAACACTTCATGAATATATCTTCTCTCACTTTTTTCATTCTCTTTTAATTAATAAGCCATGATGGGGGTGAAATTGGGAGCCCAGGTCAAGTGCATCTGCACAAATGGACGCAGTATGGGCAACAAACAGGAGGAGCTGGAGGCCATTGTACCGCAGAAAAACTACAATATTGTTACCATCACAGAAACATGGTGGGATGACTTACACAACGGGAGTGCTGCAATCAATGGCTACCAACACTTCAGAAGGGATAGACAAGGAAGGAGAGGTGGTGGGGTGGCCTTCTATGTTAGAGACAGATTTGAATGCCTAGAAGTTAATAATGGGAATGACAGTGTAGAGTGGTTATGGATCAGACTCAAGGGGAAGGCCAAAAAGGCAGACATCATGGTAGGAGTTTCTTACAGACCCCCAAACCAGAATGTAGAAGTTGATGAAACATTCTATCAGCAACCGGAAGGGCTCTTGCAATCACTTGCCCCTGTTCTTGTGGGGGACTTCAGCTTCCCAGACATCTGCTGGAAATATAACACAGCAGAGAGGGAATGATCCCAGAGGTTCCTAGGGTATGTGGAAGACAACTTTCTAACACAGCTGGTGAGCAAACCAACCAGGGAAAACACCCTACTGGACCTGCTGCTTGTTAACAGAGAAGGTCTTGTGGGGGATATAAAGGTTCAAGGTCATCTTGGGCAGAGTGATCATGAGATCATAGATTTTTCAATACTTGCAGAAGCAAGACAAGGAGCCAGCAAAACTGCCACCATGGACTTCTGAAAGGCAGACTTTGGCCTGCTTAGGAACATGGTTGAGAGTGTCCCCTGGGAGACAGTCCTGAAGGGCAAAGGTGCACAGGAAGGCTGGTCATACTTCAAGGAGGAACTCTCAAAAGTTCAGAAAAAGACCATTCCCAGGTCCCATAAAACAAGCAGACAGGGAAGAAGACCAGTCTGGCTAAATAGAGGGCTTTGGTTGGACCTCAGGGAGAAAAGGAAATTCTACAATCTCTGGAAAAATGGGTTGGTTAGTCATGAGCAATATCAAGGTATAATGAAAATATGTAGGGGAAAAATTAGAAGGGCGAAAGCCCAAGCAGAACTTAACTTGACTACCACAGTTAAAGATAACAAGAAGAGGTTTTTTCAGTATATCAATAAAAAAGGCACGTTAGGGAAACTGTAGGCCCCCTGATGAATGAGGTGGGTGCCTTGGTGGTGGAAGACACAGAATGCCAAAGTTGCCTCTCATGAATCCCAGACCCTGGAGACAAGGAGAATGGTCTGGAGAGAGGAAGACTTTCCCTCTGTTGGGGAGGATTGGGTTAGAGACCACTTGGCCAAACTAGACATCCATAAGTCTATGGGCCCTGATGGGATGCACCCACGAGCACTGAGAGAACTGGTGGATGTTATTGCTAAGCCACTCTCCATTATTTATGAGAGGTCCTGGAGAACAGGAGAGGTGCCTGAGGACTGGAGGAAGGCAAATATCACACCAGTCTACAAAAAGGGCAAGAAGGAAGACCCAGGGAACTACAGGCCCATTAGTCTCACCTCTGTCTTTGGGAAAATAATGGAACAACTTGTTCTGGATGTCATCTCCAAACACATTGAAGACAAAGAAGTTATTGGAAGTGGTCAACACAGATTTACCATGGGTAAATCATTCTCTGATAGCCTTCTGTGATGTTATAACTAGATGGCTAGATAAGGGGAGAACAGCAGATGTCATCTACCTTGACTTCAGCAGGGCTTTTGACACTGTCTCCCACAACATCCTCATTAGAAAATTAAGGAAGTGTGGGCTAGATGAGGGGGCAGTGAGGTGGATTGAGTCCTGGCTGTGTGAGAGAACTCAGAGGATTGTCATTAATGGAGCAGGGTCAAGTTGGAGGCCTGTAACCAGCGGCATCTCCCAGGGGTCAATACTCAGCCCAGTCCTGTTCAACATACTCATCAATGACCTGGACGAGGGGACAGAGTGTATCCCCAGCAAGTTCGTTGATGATACCAAACTGGGAGGGCTGGCCGACACTCCAGAGGGCTGTGCTGCCATCCAGAGTGTCCTGGACAGGCTGGAGAGCTGGGCAGAGAAGAACCTAATGAGGTTCAACAAGGGCAAATGTAAGGTCCTGCACCTGGGGAGCAAGGACCCCAGGCACCAATATAGGTTAGGGATGGATCTCCTGGGAAGTACTACTGAGGAAAAGGATCTGGGAATCCTGGTGAATGGCAGGCTCTCCATGAGACAGCAATGTGCCCTTGTCACCAAGAGGGCCAATGGAATCCTGGGCTGCATAAGGAGAAGTGTGGCCAGCAGGTTGAGGGAGGTCTTTCTCCCTCTCTACTCTGCACTGGTGCGGCCACAACTGGAATACTGTGTCCAGTTCTGGGCTCCCCAGTTCAAGAGGGACAGGGAACTACTGGAGAGAGTCCAACGTAGGGCAACCAAGATGATTAAGGGATTAGAGCACCTCCCTTATGAGAAAAGGCTCAAAGAACTGGGGCTCTTTAGCCTTGAGAAGAGAAGACTGAGGGGAGACCTCATCTATGTTTACAAGTTCCTAAAGGGTGTGTTGAAGGATGATGGAGCCAGACTCTTTTCAGTGGTTTCCAGCGATAGGATGAGGGGCAACGGGCATAAGCTGGAACATAGGAAGTTCCACTCAAATATGAGGAAGAACTTCTTTACGGTGAGGGTGATGGAGCACTGGAACAGGCTGCCCAGGGAGATTGTGGAGTCATCTTCTCTGGAGATTTTCAAGAGCCGCCTTGATGCAGTCCTGAGTAATGTGCTCTGGGCAATCCTACTTTAGCAGGGGAGTTAGACTAGATGATCTCTAGAGGTCCCTTCCAACTCTGTCAAGTCCGTGAATCCGTGAATGAAATACTGGATGTAAATGCTCACCCATTATTCCACCCACCACCCCCAGGCCCCTTAACTATTTTCTTCCATTTTCTTTATAGAAAATAACAACCTCTGGCACCTTAAGTCAACACAGAACATATACACACACTAAACAGGAGAAAAATAGATGGCTAGAGAACTTATTCCTATCTCCAAATGAACAATGATGTTTTAGTATCATATAGGCACTTAAGCACAACTTATAAAGATTCTTAGTCTTTCATAAAAGTGAAAAATTGTATTGCTGATGCTTGTAGTTTGGCCATAGCAGAACTGAACAAATAATCATGTCATTCACTGATGATCTTAATTTCTCTTTGTAGCAAAAGGAGTACCTTATCAACCTGGAGCTTAATTCTTTGTACAGGATTTTCAGTTTTGCCACATCACCTTTAGGTACTGGTCACAAATATACATCGCTGTCTGTGCTTAATGTACTAAAAATGAGTACAAAAAAAACCCCCGACCAACATCAAACCCCAAAAGCCCCACATATGGGAATTTGTCCTGTCCCTTCTGGGAATCCTGGCTGTGAAGGAATGCTGGATGGTCTGGAACTTCTCTTTCATAAGCTTCATATGGTGCTTTCATAAGCTGTATGTGTCTACACTGTCAAAGAGTCTGATGGGAAGGAGTGGTCTGAAATGAACTGTCAGTACTGACAGTTCAGTTGGGACATTTAAGGTAAACTCTCATTGTTTTGGAAATTATTGTTATGAGGAATAGAACTGCACTGTCACATTTGGAGGAAATTTCCTGTGTAACAGGGTTTAGTATCTGTGGGAACTGGATATGTTTGAGTGGCCAATTAGTAAGTACTACACTGAAAAGAATTCACAGCATGGCTATTTACTTGCATCTATTGCCATACAGCTGTGATGTCATATTTATTTTTCAGTTATATATACATGTTCACTTTCAAGTTACATATAATTTACACCAAACGAGTGTTGACTATATGAAAGGAGAAGAAAGGTCACAAAATCACTGCCGTTTGCCTGTTCTCCAATCTGGCATAACTGGATTCACAAAAAAAAAAAAAAACCCAAAAAAAGAAAAAAACTGCTGAAGCAAATTTTCTTGTCTGTCCTACATTACCTTTCTTTACATCTTCCTAGGTGAGAGGGAAGGAGAGGAAATTTTGCTTTGACACTTACTGAGTCACATGTTGTCACAAAAATCTTTGGCCTTAGTTTAATACTCAGTGCTCTCATCACCTTTCGGTTCCATGTTTCATCTTTCCTTTTGAGGTTCCTGCCCCAGTCTTATAATGCTTCTGCTGGGTGTTTTGATCTTTCTCCTTCCACACCAAGTGGTCCTTCCCAGGGAGTTAAAGGGGAGGATAGCAATGCTACTGCTTTTACTCAGGCTTTGCAGCACAAATTTAATCACACATGCAGTCTGCTGGAAGATTCTCCTAAGTTCATTTTAACACCTCAGGTTTTTCTCTAAACTTCTAGATAACCTTTCTTACTGTCTAATTTAGACTAGCGGTGTTTTAGATATGTCTTTAATGATCAAACTCAGACCAGAATGAAGTTTCTACAGACATCACCTATGGTCTGGTTTGCATAACAAGATGCCTGGGGTAGTTTTTTAAGATATCCTTCTTTTTTGTATCCTTGAACTGAAGATTATGTTTTGTCCTCTCAATTACCAGCTGTGAAATAGGATGTGTGTGTCCTTAATATGTGAATGCAATTGGTCTCTAAAAGGTCTAGAATAAGTGATATTAGTTGCAGCCAAAAACACTGAAGGGTGCAAAACTTAACATAATATTTTCATACATATACAGAAAGAAACCACCCCAGGACTAGCCTCACATGAAAAACTATAATTGCAGAACTGAAGGAATTTAAAGCTAGCAAGGTAGTGGTGAAAGCTCACCAAATAAATTGGAAGCCAGCATGTAAGCATCCCAAGGCGTTAAATGTTGATATTAGAGCAAAGACCAAATCCAGGAAACTGGATATAAAATACAGAAGATTTTATTGTGGGTTCACTGTAGAAATATCTAGATTTTTTTATTTAAAATAACAAGGGTGGTTGAAAAGCTAGACATTTGTCCCCTAGGGACAGAAATAATTTGAAAAAGCACAGGAGAGTCAGGAATCTGTAGTCTTCTTAGAAGTTTGATTGCATCAAGAGACAGGACTTTAAAAAGATTAGGTAAAAAAGGGATAGCAGTTGCATGTGGTTTGCTCTATAACAGCTCAACAAAAGAAAACCCAACATTAAAATAGAAACAAAACCCTATAGCTCTATCTCATTAAAAAAGAAAACTTGTTAAAAAAAGAGGGTGAGATAATGAGTCTTCTAATATTTAAAGTAGAAGTCAAAATACAAATTATACATATCTGAAAAGATCACAGAATCACAGAATTATATGGGGTTCGAAAGGACCTCTGGAGATCATCTAGTCCTGCCAAAGCGGGTCTTCCTAGAGCAGGTTACACAAGAATATGTCCAGGTGGGTTTTGAATGTCTCCAGAGATGGAGACTCCAAGACCTCTCTGGGCAGCCTGCTCCAGTACTCTGCCACCCTCACAGTAAAGAAGTTCCTCCTCATGTTTAGATGGAACTTCCTATGTTCAAGCTTGTGCCCATTACCTCTTGTCCTGTCACTGAGCACCACTAAGAAAAGGCTGGCCCCTTCCTCTTGACACCCACCCTTTATAGGTGTTGATCAGATCCCAATTCAGTGTTCCCTTCTCCAGACTGAAAAGACCCAAGTCCCTCAGTGTTTCCTCATAAGAGGGGTGCTCCAGGCCCCTAAACATCTTTGTGGCCCTTTGCTGTATCCTCTCCAGCAGTTCCCTGTCGTTCTTGAACTGGAGAGCCCAGAACTGGACACAGTACTCCAGATGCGGCCACACCAGGGCAGAGCAGAGAGGGAGGGTAACCTCCCTCGACCTGCTGGTCACATTCTTCCTGATGCACTCCAGGATGCCATTTGTCTTCTTGGCCACAATGGCACATTGCTGGCTCATGGTTCATTGATATTAGTGTTAACACAAATATACAAATCTCTCAAATAGGCAAGGACAAAAATACTACAAATACAGACAGAAGTGAGAAAGAAATCTGAATAGTTACTCACAGGGAAATTTAGAAGAGTGCCTACAGAATGTGGAAGCAAGGACAGGTAGCCTGGGAGGAATACAGAGAAACTACCAGCAGCCAGGGATGAGATTATGAAAGCTAAAGCCCAGATAGAGTTAAATCTGTCCAGGGACATCAAGGGCAACAATAAAAGCTTCTACACGTATGTCAGTGACTAAAGGAAGACTAGGAAAAATGTGGGCCCTCTCTGGAAGGAAACGTGAGACCTGATCACCTGGGATATGGACAAGGCTCAAGTACTCAACAACTTTTTTTACTTCCATCTTCACTGGTAAGGGTTCTAGCCACACTGTCCAAGTTGCAGAATGCAGTTTGAAAACTTCTGCCAACTTTCTATCTGCACCACAATCTACTTGAACTTAAAGCAGGATGATTATAAAGAAAAATCCCTAGAGAAAATGGTTCCCAGTCTTAGAAGGTAATGGCTTTTAAAGGTATCCAAGCATAATCAGAGAGTCAGAAACCGGTTGCATTGTTTGATCATCCTCGAGGTAAAAAGTGTTTTCTTGAGTTCAGGTGGAATTTTGTGGTTTGATTTGTGCCCACTGACTTTTTTTCTGCCACCAAGCAATATTGAGAAGTGTCTGACATTGTTACCTCATATCATCCTGAGGTTTCCCTTCTGCAGGCTGAATAGCCCCAGCTGTCTCAGTATCTCCTCATACATTCTCATTGGCTTCTCAGTGTTTTGGCAAAGCAAAAGGTATTTCCAATTAATTCTTTGCATTTACTCTCTAAATATCTGACTTGCTTCTGATAATATCATGGCAAAATAATTTTAATTTTCAAGAGACATAAAAGTATAGCTGTGTTTTGTAATGAAGATATATCGCGAACTCATTTGTTAGATTATTGTACTCTTTTTCCTTTTTCCCCCAAAAAGTGTTATGAGTGTTATGCTTGTCTATCTAAGTAATACCATGTTTACTGATTGTTTCTTTGAGGCAATTTATAGACTGTTATGAAAATGATACATTAATATTATTGTCTATAAAATGTTCAAAAATGGTGAAATTATAGTTATTATTTTTATTCTGCATTATCTGATCGTTCTCTTTTTCTTCTTTCAAATATGAAATTCCTAAGTTTGGAGTATTGTGACTGTTGCCTTCTTGTTGAATTGACTTCTACAAAGTTCTAAATACATCTATGATCACAATATTATTTTCTCTCATTTTAAGAAGTTCAGACTAATGAAAGAAATTTAAGAAGAAATCACACGTCTATACTGTATCCTTGGCAGGATACTTGGTACCCTTCAAACCTAAAACTGGAACATAGACAGTTCCAGACAGTTTTCCTGTTGCCCTAAACTCATTCAAGTGAAGTCCATTTCCCCTGGGGTAGAAGAAAATATCTCCATTCTATTTGTTTTGTTTTGGTTTTTTTCTTACTAAGAAATTCTGAGCAATGTAATACAAGACTTTACCCTCAATTCTGTTAATTATAAAATGGGAAGATGGATAATTTTCTATCAGACGCTATAGTAATGAGCCTGCCTAAGAACATTATGCTCACCAGATACTGGTCATCAAAGCACATGACAACAGAATGTCCTTTGGGAAGAGAATTCAGACAGATGCATCATGGAGGTAATGAAAGTGGGAACAAGATGGGAATGTGCATGCTGGGAAGATGAAAAAAATATTTCACGTTCTCCCCAAAGAACTATTTTCCCTTATTATTTATTTGCACTTCTGATTAGTATCCAATTAACCTTCTTTTCACAGTTTCCTACTCTCACTGTGCAATAAATAAGTCTTGTTCAATATAAGTTTGTGGTGAATGCATGCCTCCTACCTTATTATTTTCTCATTTGTTACTCCAAACTAAGGTAAAAACAAAACAAAACAAATAAACAATAAAAACTCAAACAAATAAAAACTTAAAAAAGGAAGGCTTTAAGACAAAATTACAGCTAACCTTTAATATGCAGAGCAATCCAGACTACTGACTGCTTGGGAAATATAAATCTTTGAAGAGCTGAATGCTAGTGCATTCTGTATGTGGTTTATGCTGTTGCTGATTCAGTTGACCACTGTATCTTTAAAATCTTTCTTTTTTTTTTTATTGATGCTAAAAATATATTTCTTTTTTAAGGTCAGTTGCAGGCATTTTTACCCTTTGCCACTCTTGGCAAATTTGGGTATTTCTGCAATTATATTTGTTGTTGAGATAGTTGATTTGAAACTCATTGTTTACAGCTGTAGGGCATAATCTGAGTAAAGCTGTAAGAAAAAAAGTATTATTATAATGGACAATTTGGATCTATTATAAGATATAATGATTAATGGGTCCTTTCAGTGCTTGAGTAGCAAACTGTATTTCCTTTTCTAGCTTTTGGGAGAGCACAGTAATAATTTACCTATTCTTTTGTGAAAAAAAAAAATAATGAGATAACACCTCTTCACTGTCCCTTATTATTGAATAAAGATGAATTTGAGAGCAGGGGATGTTTTCGCTTCGTTCTTTAGACTGCATTTTGCTAAAAAATATCTACAATTACAGATTATCTAAACTTCCTGTACCAGACCAGCTTCACTAAAGTTAATTATAACTACTATATTTGAAACTGTGAAATGCATCTACAATCATAACATCTATAGAGAGAGTGCAATGTTCTCCAGGCAATGTCAAAGTTATTTTGTATATATTTGTATTTCTATGATGTGAATGACAAATGGGTTAGCTCCACTGCTTATCTTACTAATGTGGACTCTCTTTTTAAGTCAAGCTAATTTAAGAACACTTGTCCAACAATGCCTTTTGGGATGAGCATGAATTGGTTTTCTGGGGATGTACCATGCTCTACAAACTATTCTGGCATTATATTATATTTAATATTCTATTAAATATTCTATTCCAGATACTTCTTTCCCCTCCAGTAGCATTGATATCAGGATGAGGAAGGAGCGGTAAGGACTTAAAAGTTAAAATTTACATAATACATTTTCTAGTTCTTTACTTAGAGTGATCTTCTGTGTGACTGAAAACTGGATAAGGAAAAAATCCTGAAATTAGATTTGTTTTCCTATTCCTATGTGTTATGATTGTACTGCATTCTAGCCTGTCTGTCTTCATTTACAACTTATATTTGTGCCACAGAGAACTTCAGCAAAGTTGCTGCTAAAAATTGTAATAAAGCAGCCTGTACTGATATTGTTCTCTGGTAGTCCCATTTTTATGCTCCCCTAAGGAGAACCAGGGATTTTCCTATAACTGTAACTAAATGTGCAGGAAAGAGACAAGACACACTCTAAACCCCTTTTCTTCCCTGTTGATGTCCCACCAGCAAAAAAGAACCCTATCTACTGTTTGCTAGAGACTTAATATAAAAAGTATTCTTCCTCTTCCCCTGTAAATTGCCATCCCTTTAGTGCTCACTTTTATTTACTGTTTCCTGAACTTTTTGCTTCTATCTTCTTTCCCACAGTTTTAGCTTTCACTGGCCTTCTGACTGCTATGCTATAGTTAGCAGAATCTGCAGCTGCTGTAAGCAATCCTCCCTGAGCTCTGTTTTCTTACTTTAGATGGAAGAACAAGTCAGCATTAGGAGATAAAAGAGGACAGAGAAAAGTGGCAAGGATGACAACTGTTAGGGATAAAAATAGCAGAGAAAAAGACAGAGAAAAAAGTATAAGATGAAGACATAAAAGAAGAGGTAGCAATTTGTGATTGAATTGAATGACAGAGTTAGAAAACATTTTATCTGCCAGTATTTCTCAGTATTTTACAGAGTAGAAGTTTCAGTCAGACGAACAGGATGACAAGTACGGGATGAAGGAAAAATCCAAAAGATATTTCAAACTCATTGCTCTTGATTTACACTTTGGCCATGATCATATTAAACATAGGATAAAATCTAGGACTACAACAGCAAAAAGTTTAGAAATGTGATCTTTATTGTTTGTGAAAATCACTTTACCATCTTGTATATAGGATTTTTCTAACAATCCTTTCTTCCCACAAACTGCAACCATTTCTTTTTGTTATTATTTTTTTTAAGAACTGTCAATGCGAAGCTGCTAAGTAAATCCTGGGGAAAGTGAGTTAATGATTATGGAACCAGGCTAAGTGCATGATATTTTGTTATCTATTTTCCACTGTCAGTCACCATATGGATGTCACCTCATGTTCTCCACATATACAATTCAATTAATTTAATCAAATAATAAGATAGAAAAATAAAAATTATTTACTACAAAATAGAATTGTTGTTTCTTCCCTCAGGCTTTTAAAGCCATGCCTTAGTTTTCAATAAAATATTCTTTTTACAGATACATAGAACAACAAAAAAAATCTTCCCCATTAAAAAAACCAAGCACCACAAGATACAGGTGTTAAAAGCACATTTTAGAAATTAATCTTCAATTTTAAATGCTTTGTTTTACAAGCCCTTTACTTACACATGGTATTTTCTTGGACATGTTAACGCCCCTAAGACCTTGGTTTATAATTATTTTCCCATTATCTAGCTATTTCTAGTTGCAAAGCTCTATGAGAAGCTGTCTATAAAGTACTCTGAAGAACTAGTTCACAACTGCCAGTGCTCTTTTTTATTCCCTTGAAGCTTCCCTCTGTTTTCAAATATAGTCAGAGTAGCTGTAAACCTGAAGCTCAGGCCATTCCCCCTTACAGTTCTGCCAGTTTGTTGATGGCATCGCCAGGGTATATACCACAAAAGTGCTATCGTCAGTCTTCAGCATTTTTTGCCTGAAATGTATCAGCAAAATCTAATTTTATGCATAGGTAGATGTCAATTACCGTATGTAACAATACATCAAACTTGGTCTAATGATTGCATACTGTATACATGGGCCCAAGTGACAGTGTTCACATAAACAAAGCAAAATGGGTTGTCAAAGCTGAGTATTTTCTTACTTTGACATTTTGGAGTTACACAGAGCTTTCTAAATCCAGAATGGCTATGAGATTATTGGCAAAATAAATCCAGGAGCAAAAATTAGGTTCACGCAAGAATGATTTGTGGATCTAATCCCAAGCAGACCATTTGCCCCACTCTGGTCCTCAGTCTCTGAAATACTGATTCTAGCTGCAGTCAGCGTAGTTTAGGAATGGGCTGTGATTTTAACAGCTGTTTCCACCAAATTGAATTGGATTAAATCATCACCACATTTTCATAGTATTTTATAATTCAGTGGGACTGTTTTTGTCAGTGCTGATAGGAAATCCAAGTGGTAACCTGGCTTTCATATCTCTTTTCTAGGGAAAAATGGCCAGAAAAACTGTGCTAGACTATAGTAAGAGATATTCAGAGTCTTAAAAATATGTTTTAAATTCCTTAGTAGATCTGGTACCACATAACTATTTATTTCCCTTTCAAATTCTGTAGCAGATTTATGTGTGATATTACCTTTCACCCAACATAGGTATAAATGCAGCATAATCTTAGAACAGATGGGCATAATTTTTAAAAGTTAAAGAATGCGAAGTGCCGTGTAGATGAATTGTTGAGCTGCAGTTTCCCAATTGTTCACCAGTCATTCACTGTAGTCTCCAGATTATGAAAAACATCACTGGTTGTCACGTGTAGCTGTCTACAGAGTACCAAAATAAACTAAACAGTCTATGGGCAGTTTTAGAATGTTAGATTTAATTTCTGGCAAATGTTTGAAACCTGAGAACAAGACAACGGGTAAACAAATACTTAAATACACAAAAACAAAGACTGTAATAGTTTTGAGAGGGGTTTGAGTTTGCTGGTTTGTTTATTTGTTTCACTCAAAGTGAGATAAATTGTACTAGTTCATTTTTCAAATGACACTATTGAGAGGCTTGACTCTCAACACTAGAAATAACAAAATTATAATAAAAATATTATTTTTATTTGACTATAAACAAGTTTCAATGATAAAACAAAATAAGCATTCTCACAAAGCAAAGTGTTGCTTGAGATTTTTAATTTGTTATCCCTCGTTCACAAGCACTTTGGTTTGAGAAAACAAGGTGACAACAGGGGTATCATTCTGAGGAGAGCAGTAGAAAGCTATTCCTTTATATTACTTTGAATGATCCACACCATCTAATTTACTCATTTACACTTTGCATAAAGAACCCAATCTTGTCTCTCTCTAACTGCATTTACTTGCCACCTTTTGTGCCAAAAAGGGTAGTTGATTCCTATGCATCTCCTCCATTGACTTCATGATTTTGTCATGTCATTTCTGTCATGGCCATCCTCAGCCATCTTTTCTCTAGGCTGAAAGAAACCAAAGATATTAAAAGACACCTGTGAGGTCATCAAAAATTAGGAAACTGACTTGAAAATCTAGGAAGACAAGTGAGAAGTATTTGGCTTTTTATACGTGCTTTATGTTTTCTGACTCTTTCAGGATCCTTGGAGATTATGTTGACATTTGCTTCAATGAACGTGAAAGTTACAAGCTTTTTTTCTTGTTTTATAAAAAATATGCAAACATACTCACTGGAGCAAGGAGAGAGAATGGTATCTCTCTCTTTCAGAATATTCTTATCACTTCATGGCAGAGATACACTCTAATTCCCTCTCCCTATTTGCTGCCTTTATGAATTATGATGATCCCAGAAAAATGAGACTTGTCCAATGGGAGTGATCACCCATCCCTCTGATCTGGTGGCACAAGCAGCCACACAGCTGGGCACAGTATGGATATTGCAACTCTGCTCAAATGTCCATTGAGAGCTTCTCCACTTCATGAAGGATATTTCTGCATTAGTCTAGGCTTTTGCTTGTATCGGGAGCCCAACTTTTGGTTAGTCTTAAAGTATGATATGATTACCTAATAAGCAGGGCTCTTTTTCCCTAGGACTGTTATGAATTTTATCCTTTGCAGTTTGCTATTTATCTACCGAGTTACAATTTTTCTGTGGGGACGTACTTACCCCATAAAACCCCCTAAATGTTATCTCTTTAATGCTTTCAGACTAGTTATTACTGTTTATGGCAACATATTATTGTACACACCGGAGTCCAACTGAAAACAAATACACTACTTTTGCTTTGGACTAACAGACCATTTATCTTATACTACAGCATTGTCTATTTTTCTTGGGAGGAATTAGTATGAGAATACATGAAAAACCAAGTACTACTAAGTCTTTTCTATCTGTACTGTTAGATGCAGAGCTGATCGATTGCATTTCTTGCATGTTTCCCATTCACATTATCTTTGTTTGTTACAGCCATTCCATTTTATTTATTCCCTGGGGTACTTTTTTTGCCAGATTTTTCAATTTAAATTTCACCAGTCTTTTTGGAAGAAGTCCCATTTTGTTTTTATTGATATTTTGCTTTTCCAATCATTTCAATAGGCTTGTCCATCTTTGCTAGGCTTGGACACTATTTTTATTTCTTTTGAATTTCAGTCAAAAACTCATGTTTTATCAAAGACACGGTTATTCATGTGAAATAGCAAAACTGATTTTTCAGTTATGGATCAGAAATCTCCTAAAATGTTACCTTTTTTATCCTGTGGATTCAACAAGTCTCAGAGGCTTTGGATTTTACACAAAGCACAGGCCTCATCAATATTTAATATACACTTTCTTAACCAGGTTTCTCTACCTGAAAACTTTTAAGTATCTCTTTAGACCCAACCTGTTTGAAAGAGATCTTTTCTGTGTAATGAGCTACTATTAACTATCCTGGCATAACCAAGGAGCTTGCTGCTGCTGTGAAACTTCTACCTACAAAGTTAAGATAATAAAAGACTCATTTTATTTCTGTACAAGGCAGCTGTAGTGTTAAATTGATGTAAAAAATCAAAAGTATTTGTCTAGGGCTAGAAAGTGGATGGGGAAGTGGACCTAGCTCAAGATAAAGTTGAGAACGACAATAAGCTTCAATCTTCATAATTTTCAAACTCTTCAGTGCTCGTCTCCATGAATCCCCCTCACATATTCCTCATATTTTTGCTGAGGTCCTATGTTATAATTATGGGGGTTTTGCCTAGTTTTTTGGGGTTTTTTTTTCCCAATTCTTTTTATTTCTTTTTTAGCACCTTTTGTGGTAGGTGCTCAGTTTCTGAGCTCCTGTCCTTCATCACCACCCCTCTCTGTTCCAGGTTTCAACCAGGGTGTTTGCTGTCACAATGAAATAAAGGGCAACCTTGATCCACAATAGAAGACTTAAGGAGAAAACTTTGCTTTTCTTGGCTTGTTTTTCACCTCTGTGATCTTAGCTTTTACGTCCCTTTCCTACTGTTTAAGGAAATGAGTATTCCTTAATTATATAGGAATGTGACCACACTAAAGCCAATTCTTATTGACTAATAAAAAAAGAGTGCTTTATGATTGACATAGGGAATTCTCACTGGAAAGTTAGTATGCCCTAAAAACAAACTGATCTTAAATAATAATCTTATGTGTAAACAACAATAATCTGTTAACAAAGAAAGAAGGTATGCTAATTTCCTCCTTGCTAGGTAGAGATAAGACAACTTCACTGTTTTATTTTTTAAAATAGATTTCCAACTTCCAAAAATGTTTTGGAAGACAGGCATGTTTGAAAATGTACAGAGAACAGGGATCTCTGTTGGCAGGGGCGGGGGGGGAGGAGGAATTAAAAAAAAAGAAAAAGAAAAAAACACAGATTATCTACACTCAGAATGATGGAGATTAAGGACCAGATAGCATTGTGTAAACACGTGAAATTCTGTTGTTTCCCTCTTCCTCAGTTCATTATATGTGATTTTTTAATATCTTAGGCAGTTATTTCTATCAATAAAAATGCAAGAAACTGTCATTTTAAAACAATTTCTAGACTATTCATCTACATTAAAAATACATTTTTTATGTACTGCAAAGAGAATTTGTGAGTTTTGCTTGTTAGAGCTTATATAGTGGCTACTAAGGGCGCAGTAGAGAGCTGTATTGTGCAGTCTGCAAAATCTCCTAAATGCCATATCTTGCCACTGCAAGAAGGCTTAGGCCAGATTTTTAATAGACCAGTGGTGACAGTGCATATGCGTCTAAGGACAATGCACATGCAGAAGAAGCTAATTAACATCAAACACTAATTAGTCCCTCAGTATTTAGCAATGAAGCATCAGCAGCTGTCTTAGATGCCATATGCTAATTAGCATTAATAAACTTCAGAAATAATTGTCTCCATTGTTCTGTGTCATAATACTCCCTCTAATTACACTTTGGAGAGCATTGCCTATAAATGGTAGCAAGCATTACATTGCATTGCTTGAAGTTTAATGAGCAATTTATGGCAACTTGTGGCAATTAAAAAAGAATCTCTATCAGAAAAAAAAAAGAATAATACCAATTTTATAAGTCTATAATTAACGTGTTGGCTTGTACCTGTGTTCAGAAATTTTGTGAGATGGGAAGGAGATACATTTTTCTGTTATGTATGCTGTAGTGTATGCAGCAAAAGAATAAGAAAGTGATGTTTTAGTGTAATAGAACTGATTCACTGTCTCTGCATGCAAATGCTCCAAAAAACCAGTTTTATATCTCACACAAAATGGTGTGAGCTATCATACTGGAGTGTTTATGCTCAGCTCTTGGATTTTATGGCTGTTCAGAATTCCATTTGTCTAATGGTGAGGAAATAAGAAAAATATTATTTTTTGTTTACTCTAATCGATATGCATTATCCACTATGGATATTTTTCCACATTTTTCCACATTTTTTCCAAAGATTTATGTTTCCTTTGCAGCATTGAAGAACTCTATTATTTATGGCTTTGTTTTGTTTTGCAAATCCAACAAAAATCCACAGAAAACACAAGTTTGATATTAAGCCTATGGCATAAAACCTTAGACCACCTGAAACCCTGGAGGTCCATTTAGACTCGCCTGAAAACTTGTGACAAACATTGTTAAAGATATCCAGCACTACATTACAGGCAGTGCAATCTTCCATAAAATGATCCTTCTACACACATATTGCTTAGTGTTTATATTGCCTGGTTTAAAGTATGTCAATAAAGGTAAGAAGTTAAAATATAAAAAGCATATGCAATATTTGAGCAAACCTCTTACCAAGGAGTCCCACCAGGGTGAAAATAAAAAAGCAGGAAAGGGCACATAGCATAGAATGGCTAGTGAGGACAAAGAGGAACCAAGCTGAGAAATAGATCCAAAAAGGGGGCCTGAATCCTATAGAAAAACACCAGACAAAGCTCACCCTAGAAGTTTTAATTCCCAAGATGGGTCAAAAGCCACACAGGGCAACTTAAACACATGTTCTGACTGTGCTTTACCAGAAATGCTAACAAATGTCTCTGGAGTTGTGCTTAAGTTTCAGTTACCTTTATTTGTGTACCTATTATGTCTTAAAACAAATGAGCAAAGACCCTAATTTGAAGCTTCCTTAGCGATTTGTTTTCTTCTTATTTTTCTTTTGTATTTACAAGCCTCCTAACAGCTCAACTATAAGAATGGAAACTACTTAAATAAATCAACTAACAGACAAATATGTACATGCAGAAAGAGAGAAAAAACATTTAACTGAAAAAGCGCTGTAAATTCAATAGTACGGCTGGTATCTTGTCCCAGATTTACACCATTAAGAGAGCAGTGGAGTGACATGAAGCTATCTTAAATTCTATGTATTTTGACTCATGCTAGATGTTATTATCCCTGAGGAGTGTAAATTTTGAGGGTTTAGTATCGGGTCCTTGGCACAAATAAGTGGGACTGTTAGTTTTCCTTTGCAGAAAGCCTTTACCAAATTCAGAAGGGAAAAATAAAACAAACAAACAAACAAAAAAAAAAACACAAAAAGGAGGCAAACCAATAGTCCACTGCCAAAAGAACTGAACACTGTTCCATTATTTCATAATTAAGCTGTTGCTAATGGGACTTATCTTGACTGGAGACAGAAGCATCCTGAAGGGCTATATTGCAAACAGAAAATGTTGCTGTTCCATTATTTACTGATATGTTTTAAAAATTACACACCTTCATCCAGCAGCTTGTTAGGAATATTCAGGGTGAGAGGAAGGCAGAGGGGTTACAGAAGCAGTTTAAAAAAAAATAAATAATGTAGCAATTGATAAATCCATTAGTGTTTAACAGCCTGATCTGAAGTTGTAATCGCTCAAGACCATGACAGAACTTTGTAAAAGATGATTTCCTCCAAGGAAAGGGATCATTAGCTCATAGAAATTACTAATGTTAAGAGGGGTTATTAGTCTATTATTTCTATCAGTGCAGAACCTAAGTATGAAGATTTCAACGATTACATTAATGCCTATAAAACAAGTGAATTGAAGTTGAAAGAATGCATGTGCTTAGGATAAGTGCACGTTCATATGAAAGCACACAATTTAACTTTTGCAGTTGTCATGGGTTTGAGGCACAAAATTCAGTTATAGATTGTGTTTGGATTTGCGATTTATGACTGGCAAGGTTATTTGTGCATTTGTACTCAATCTTATTCTTTAACAAAAGCTTAATGCAATTGATTTGGGGTTTTGGTTCCACAACGAACTCTAGGGCTTTATCAAAGCTTTTAACTGGAAACATCTCTGCCTTTACTGTTTATCGAGTTTTTATAACAGAAGTTAATGTATTATGTATGTAGTTGATTTAGGTACAGCATAATTTTTCTCATTTTATATTAACAAGATTTTCTCCTCCTGACAAGTTGATGTTTCCTGTTACAGTACCATGTATCACAATACAACATTTTTCTTGATTGTGAAGATATTAAAAATATAAAAGGATAATTCAGTGCTTAATTTTTCCCAGCATTAATATATACAAAATCTCATCATTACCAAATTTCTGCATCTCAGTGCATGGACTTCTAAGCTGCCCTTTCTACTGTGTATCAGAAACCCATCTACTGTGGGCAAGGTGGTGGTAAGTAACTATTCCCAACAGAACAGTGTGGAACCACACTGACTTCAAGGGGAGAAACAGAAGATATCCTGAATTCTTTAGATGTTTGGTGAGGGAGGACTATGAAAACAGAAATAAGCTTAAAAAAATTATGGCACATTTTGTAGGCCCCAGTTCAGTGATATATTTGAGGAACTTGCTTTAAGATATATAAAATTCCCATCGGAACTTTTTAGGCATTTCTCTTCTTAGAACTATTTATGTACCTTGGTGGAATTTGTATAATCCCAGGTGCATTCTGGCTGTCTGAACACCTAAACAGTAATGCCACCTTCCTATTCAATACCCACAGGACAGATAAGCTCTAGACCCACATCTTTTTCTTTCTAGCAGTTCTTCGAAGTAGCTAATAAGAATTTCTTGCCTTGACTTCATGGAAGCTAGTACTTTGTCTCCATTAGCAAACAATGAGACCCACTGAGATCACATTTGTAGAGTAAAATAATGGATATTTCCTCTACTGTAAATATATCTACACTGTGAGCATTACAGGAGGATTAATGTCAGGCAGGATGTAGAGTGGCCCAGTCAACTGAATGCCTACTAGAGGCCTCTGTGAGTGTGGTTCTGCACCATGTCTTCCAGTCTGGTTTCATCCAGAAAGAAAACAGTCTGTGCAATTCAAACAGATCCATAGTGGATATCAAAGCAGGGGGACAAGTGAGAGGTTTGTTTCAGAAAGACTAGTCTTGATCAAAACAAGAAATACAGCATAAATATACTCTAAGAGCCTGCAATTCTGACCTGTTTTCTCTTGCTCTCTACTGAGTAACTATTATTTCTAGCTAGAAATCAGAGCAGTTCACGTGTATGAAAAATTGCAAAATATTTATTCTTCTGTTAATTTCTCATAATCTTTATAATATTTATTCCTAACCATTGGGAACTTAGGACAGAGACATTTTGTCTTCAAGACACTTTCTGGATTTCACTTGTGAGTTTAAGTCCATATTGCAGCAATGTAATATATAGGGACGAACAGCCTCAATTGATTCTGAACATGCTCACTGTGACATAGGTAGTTTCATTATCCATCCTTTGTTGAATATTTTGGTAGCTTCTAACTTTCTTGTTTTTCCACAGTTATCAACTATTGCCATAAGAAAGACTCTTGAGCTGGTACTCTTAGGTCACTAGCACAAGTTCTTTTAATACTTCATGACGCTGAAAAAAAAAATAAAATAAGAAAGCCAGGTAATGTCAGATCAAAACCAGACATTGACAGGGATAGCAAGACAAATGCTTGGAACAGTGCCATACCCAATCTTAAGTCAGGTGAGGGACAATTCAAGTGAGACATTTCTTCCATTCTGTATTCAGTCAAAAACTGAACAGTGAGGACCAGAACCTTCAGGTTTTTGCGATTATTATGACAGTATTTATGTTTATACAAGAAACACATTTGTTTTATGTGTATTTTAGCTAAACCAAATACATTTTAGAGACTTGTAGTCAAATTACAATTACTATATCAGCTTCCTTTAGTCTTTGCATAGTTTATTTTACCTATATAATTAAATTCAAGCACTTCAATTGCCTAACAGAAATAACAGATGGTTTTCACATATGGAAAAGGTTATTAATTTAGCATGTTCCTTTTATTAATTGCAGTGGATGTTCTCAGAAGCCAAGTATCTATCCTACCAGGCGCTGTACGAATGTGGCAGGCTTGAACTAATGCTGATTTAATCATATTCATTCAGGAAACTGGATTCAGGGTCATTGGTCTGCTTAGACTTTAAATACAGATAAGTTTTATTGGAGTGCCAAACCCCAACACCTGTTTCTACTGCTGTTCAACTACCTACCTCCAAATTAAGATTCAGATTCAGAAAGCACCCCGTTTGCAATCTCATGGCAATTTATGTTGAATAAGTTTCTGCATCAACCTCCTACACTGAGGTAAAATTCACTGACAACTTCTTGCACGTGTCATACCCAGTCTAGATCTGGGTCAAACCACCACCTCACCTTCGCGTGGTTTCTGTTGTGCTTCACTTGCAGAAGTGTTCAACAGCTGAAACACCTTAACACTCCAGATTTACACATCTTACGGTTTTAGGCTTCCTTCTCAAGCTCTGCTTTCTCGGACTCCAAGAGTGGTCATATTTCAGCACTTCCAAGGGTCTCAGGATCTCACTTCCTCACTTCTCTGTTCTCCTTGTGCTTTTAGGTATCACTCTCTCATTTTGATAGATCAGATTCTTCAAGAACCCCAGAGCTGATTTCTTTTATAAAATGTCCAAATTCAGAACTGTGAAGGAACCCTGGGCTAGTTGGCTACTATTTCCTAGCCTTATACATCTGTTTTCCAAAGACTTACCAAATCATAAAAGAATTTCTATGGCTTTTAATTCTTAGCCTTTACTCTTCCTATCTGGTCTTACAGTTTAGTACAGTTACTATTCCTAAATATACCAGTCCAGAGTCTATGCATGTAACAGAACTGATAATCTGTTCCCATTTTCAGAGGACCTGCTGTTATTCACAGATCCTCATGCTATGCACGTCTTCATTTTCTCTGTATCTGAGAGGGAGGACCATGTCTGGCATGGGTGTTCCAGCTTCTTCATAGGTCAGATTCCCTGCAACCCAGGAAAAAAATTTTTGGAAAAGAAACTAAAATAAACTAAACTAAAATTAAAATCTTATTTGAAAGAAAAAAAACAGTTTTCTTGTTTAAAATCATAGAATGCTATAGAACAGCTATTTGACTGCACATCTTGAATAAAGAATATTATAAGCAAACAAAACATGTCTTCTTAAAGTTCCTTTAATCTCTTCCAGTTACACAGAATATCAGAGACAAACTGTCATATTCCATATTGTTGATAAAATGTCAGAGTGGAAAGAACCAATTACATGAAGAAACTCTCAGAGTAACTTAGATAAATAGATAGATAGCTAACTATTTATTAACTGAAAAGCATCACTGGTTCACCAACAGACATTCTCAAAGATTCTCAGCAGGTACCATCTCCAGAGGATTTAGTGCCAGGATAGTTATGCTTCTGTAGAATCATATATGTACTTAGTGGAAAAGAGCAAAAAGACATTGTTATTTCACTAGAGAAGAAACAACCCAGTGTAAGCAGAGGTTTTATTATTGATGTGAATTCTTTCCTGTGGCAAATTTTCTTCTATATTTTGCCCCTACTGAGCCAATCCTGGATCAGGAGTGATATCACCCCTAAAATAAAATCATTACTATAGGTAGCTCTGAAGTGGAGGAGGGTATTTGAGTATTGTGTACATGTATTATGTGCAGCACAGTAGCAGCAGCTGTTTCTGGGAAGTTTTTCATGGTTGTTTTTTTTTTTTCTTTCTGTGTAAAACAAAGAAGTAGGAAGTTTTTGCAGAAGTAGAAATTACTGCATGTTTCTCATGCTAAGTGAACAAAGCAGTAATAAATAGATACTCTGTGTACATGGAGATACTAAAGGGAGCTATGAAGTAAGAATGGGAGTAATAATAGTTTATTCTCACAGGTGATTCACTAAATAATAGAAACTGCAATAAATCTCCAACTTTTCTGGCAGGGTGTCGTTACAGCAAGACATTACTTATACTGACATGATACACTCTTATGTCCACCTGATTGACTGCCAATGTGGCAGTAGCACTAGAAGCAGAAATACTTGCACTTCACACATTCCTTGTAAACCACCAGAAACCTTCTTTTTTAATATAAAAAAAGGGAAGAGTTTTGCTTCATTACTTAGGACTTAATGATGTGGAATATTTTACAGTTTAACTACCATAACAGATGATCCTTTTATTATACAGACTAGGATAAAGCAACTCTCACAGGCAGTAAGCACTTCAGCTCTTAATAAATGTGGGATATGTTATTTTTGCAGGAGAGCAGAAAAACCCAAGGACTGACTGATTTGCAGCTTTTTTATATGACTGTTTTTACAACTCAGACACTTGTGGTATAGCTGACAAACTGATCTGTGATCTAACAATTGAAAAGAAGAAATAAGTTTAAAATTAATGGCAGATGGGGACAATTTAACACTTTTCCAGACTTCTAAGTTTATCAGAAACTATGAAATACATTGCAAAATTGGCTCCTCTACTTACAGTTCAGAAGTACCACCATCAGTGCAGTAAACCAAAATAACATGAAGGGAAATAAAAGCCTACTTTGGGCTAAAACATTAAAACCACACTATTGCTTTAGATGTGGATATGACAGTCATCAATCAGTCCGACTGATTTTCTGGGATGGTCTGCAAGATATGTAAATTGAAAACAATGTAAAATGTAAAAGGAACATCAAAGTAGCTGTGCTACACTTGAAGACAGATGGAAACACAACACCTCCAGCTTTACACTAATAAAGTCTAAACTTCTTGTGTCTAAAAAGAATGATCAGATTGTTGAACTGGTATTAATTATTGATAAAACATAACTTTCCATATATCCATACTTGAAAATATTGACTTTGAAGACAATACTTCAAAGTATTCAAAGTACTTCAAGCCAAAGTGCTTGAAGATGGGCAGAATGAAACGCACAGTAAATTGTGTACATGTTAAATTCAAAGGTTTAAAAAGTCTACTTACTTTAGTCACATTTGTTTTTTCTTTTGCTTTCTGATTTATTGAAGATTTAATTTAGTGTTTTTCACTTAGTAAAACACCATTTTATTTCAACAAGGAGGTAAAAATCTGCTGTAAGAGTATTTTTTCAAGCTAAATTCAAACTAAGATTGTAAGAAACACAATGAAGAAAGACAGAACATAGATCTAGCAACTGGAACACAATATATCTTTATTAAAAATGAGTTTGAGAGAGGAGAGCTACTACAATAATAACACTCTGGGTGAGAAGGATTGTTGCAGGGGATATTTGCCTTTATTTAAAATAGCTTCCATGCATTAATAACAATTGTTTTTCTTCATAATCATAGCAAGAAATCAGCTAAAATGTCATGATCAGCCTTGAACAGTATAATGCCGTATTTTACTGAACTTGATTCTCTGTTTTAATAGATCTTTCTTGTATTCCTGAAAAAACAAAGTTTATAAGAGCCTAGTTTTCACTTTGGGTTACCTTTTGTTGTTGTCATTGTTGGTTTTATTGTGGTTTTCTGATGTTTTTCCCTTTTGGTTAATCCATTTATTTACAGTCAAAATCAGTGATGTTTTCCACTCTTTACACTATAAGTTACTGCATTAGTCCACTTCTCAATGTTGTGATGCACACTTCTCAATATACTTATCATTATAGTTATCAACCCAGTCCCAGGCATCCGGTTTTGTTACTCCTCTATCAAATTCTCTACATATCACAACCCCTGTCTGATTTTCTGAAAGGATGCTTTGCTGTTAACTTCTCCAGTTTTTGAAGTTCTCAGTGCTTCTGCTCATGCTGCTGCAGTTTCATGTTGCTTCTGTCAAAAAAGCCAAATTAACCAGTTTAGACAATCCTGAATTTTTTTAAAACCTTTTTCACAGCCAGGTGCCTCTCATTTTTATATCACATAAGGTCTATTATTTACTGTATTCTCTCAAAAGTGATGAAACAACTGTTTCCCAGGGAAAAACTGAAAGATCTACATCAATCCAAGTTACGACAGTCACAGAGTGAGACTAAGTGACTAAGTATTTGGTGAATTTTTCCTCTGGGTAATCAGGGAAACTTCAGGTTCACCTTAAAATGGAAAAATTATCATCTCCAAATATATATTGTATACATTTTTGCACATTTCATTTCTGGAGGGAATCAGCAACAAACATTACTTATTCATATATAAGAATGATACGTGCCAAGCATGATTAAATGCCAAGTTGTATAAATGCCACTAAGAGTTTTGAAAATACTTAGTTACTGAATTTACTTTGATATCCATGGGATGTAGAGAGTTATATATATTGTAAATTCCCAAATAAAGAGGACTACTCTGATGTTAAGACTGCCCTATTATGTCAGCAGTGTCACAAATAAAAAGTTTCCCATGCAATTTGTAGCAGAAGGCCTACCTGTCTATCTGTAGCAACTAAACCACAAGAGAAGATTTCAGTGGTTTCCAAGTAACATATTGCAAGCAGTAGAGGCTGGATTACACTGAAAAGGTGATGCAATAATCTAGAAAGTTGAGTGAGAGAGAGGTTTCTTGAAATGACAGAATCAAAAACCATTAAACTGACTGGAATAGTACTATATTCTCACTGTCAGCTGTCTTAATACGTTTTGAAACATCTTGACAATATGAAATGTATTGAAAAGCTATTTTTTAAGTTAAACAAAACTTCTGATGCAAAATATTCTATCCTTCTACCAATAAAGAATGTATCTCATTTTACCTGCATAATTACTGATCAAATCAGTCACAACTGACCCTTTAGAGTTTTTGTAATGCGTACTGATGTCACTGCCACCTGGAAAATGTGATTTCTGGGATTGCAGAGGAATAGAAGCTGTCCAAATGAGACCGCTCTTTGCTAAGGGGTGCTTATCAGAGCTGAACAAACTCTTGACCTTGGATGAAATTTCACAGAAACAGACATGCCTGAAGCATATTGTGGAAGGAGCCATGGATATGATGGCTACTTGAAGTTTGTGAAAGACCAACATGAACAAAAGGCTTCTGTAGTGGTTTTGACATTCTTGTTTGAGGTTGAATGGATCAATGAAGAGATGGGCCATCTTCATCATGGGGGTCAGAATATCTATCGACCTGACAGAATACCTTGGGCATTTCACAGCTATACCAGTGAAAGGCAAAGCAAATTCACATTCATTTTACTAATAGTATATGAGCAAGTGTTGGAAAAGACAAAATGAAAATGCTTCTATACTATCTGGACATTTACACTGGTGGAAAAAAATGCAACCTTTTTCAGCAGGATTAAAAAGATTGGTAAAGTGAGAGACAGACATTCTCAAAATTAGAAATAGCAGTTGTAGGAAAGAGATGCTAGCTGACTGTTAGGGAGAGCTGCATAAACTTCCTCAGATTCTCATGCTCTAAGGCAGCCAGTTTAACTCAGTATGGGCTGCTCCAGACAGGATGGTCCATGGGACTGTCTGAAAGAAACTGTAGTAGGATCCAGTTCAGGCACTTAGCACAACTTGCTGGCCTTAGCTTTCCATGCTTTGCCTACGAGTTTCAAAGCTGATGTCTTATTCTCCATTTATTTCCCTTGTCTGTATTTAATATTTGGTCAAAATAGACAAGAATACTGTTGCTATCCATAGTTTTATAATGGAGATGCATTATAGATGGGGACTGTGAAGATGAGACAGCTGATGAGCCTAAAAAGGGATTTACAACTGCATCAGTAGAATGTACAGTGGATTAAAGCTTTAAAACTAGGTCTAAACTACAATATTATAGTCTACTATAACTACAAATGTCAATGAGATATAACTGCATTGCCCAAACCTATCTAATAATAGCAATATTGATTCAGTCTAGGTTTTTATTGCTTAGTGCACAAAGATATGAGTTCTAAGGGATACTGTCTCATTTTCACCAATTCAGAACACAATACAGATATTGCTGTCATTGGCAGGTATGTCCATTTTTCTTTTTTAATCTCATTTGCCTTCCTGAATTTGTTCTGATTCTAAAAATACAGCTTCAGTCATTGTACTATAATCAACACGAGCATTTGTGCTTTTGAGGGGATCATCTAAGTCATAAATTTACCTTTTCAATTGTATCAAGGCAGTTTTCAGAATCTAAGGGCTTTCAATGAAAAAAGTAAAATTCAGTACCTGAGTTTGTCTTATATAGATTTCTCTAGTATAGATATTATAGATTTTTTTTTCTTGTTTTTTGGAGATATAACACCTTAGGCATCAGTGCAACTCATGATTTGATAGTGAGATGAATCATTTGTCTAGAGCAAGATCTCACAAGTAAAAATAACAAATATATTACTTCTTTCCATTTTTGAAAGATTGGTACAATGAAATTTGACTACAGTGCTACTTTACATAAAAATATTTGCCTAATACGCCTTATTTTCATAGCAGTACAGGTTTCTTTTCTTTTATTTTCCTTGCATTAAGAATAAATTCTAATTTGCTTTCTGAGAATTACTACAATAAGCCAGACTCAATTTACAAAATGAAACCCTGGGGCCTGGTGGACACTGACAATAATATGATAAACAATTCTGCTCTGTTACAGTGTTTTGCTTGAAGCCAGAAAACAGCTTCAAGTTCAGAAATTTCAGAATAAAAACTAACAAGCAAACACAGAATGCTAAAGTGTTTAATAATGATTTACTCTTTTTTTCTTTAGGAACCATTGCAAATAAAGGGGAGACTAAAACAAAAAAGTATTACCTCCAAAATGGCAGACAAATTGTGATTAAAAAGATAAATCATTTATAACAAAATGTCTGAAAGCTTTTTCTGAAGCGTTTTGTTTTGTTTCTTTTATGTTCTGACATGGCAGATTACACATTAATTATTACAATCTACTCCACAGCCCATTGCATGGCACACGGTTCTTACATGACCTACACTTGGACTCACTCATCTACATGAATGCAGAGGGATGCTAGACTATAATTCATTTTTGCACTAATGTGACAACTATTCAAGCTATTAGGCAGTACAAATTCTTAAATGCTAGTGGAGTTTTGGCCTTTGTATTCAGTTAGAGCAAGATACACATTTTCTCAATGCCTGATTTTGTCCTAGGTACTATATTAGGACATTTTTATGAGTGAAGATGATCTAGTGTCAGAAGTGAAGCCATCTCTACGTGTTTTGCATTGATATGGCCTAGTGTCATTAAAATGTAGGTCATAAAGAAATTAAAACTCTATAAAAGGGTTTTGTTTCTTCACCAGCCACAAGAAACACACTAAGATGTCTCTAGACGGGCTGGGAATAAAGTTTTCAGAGAAATCAGATTGATCCTGAATGAGTGGTAAAGCAAACGGAGATCTCTAGCAAGGGTTATCTTTTTCATTCATATCTCTCTTTCTTCTCTCTTTCCTTCTTTGATTCCACTAATTATTTGAAAGACTGCAGTCTTCCCACAGTTCTAAAAGAGTTATTAGAAAAACTAAATTTGTTGACATCTATACTGAATAAATATACTATAACTGTAGACACACTGAAAAAGTTTAAACAAAACAAAAGTTCCCCAGAGGCTATGCAGTACTGAGATATGAAAAGAGGTATAAAGGGAGGCAATGAAATAAATACTAACGTTATAGTTCTGGCAGTTGTTACATTAACATTATCTTTCTCTCTGCCATTTAAAAGTAACAGATTGCATGAGGGTGATTTCTTTTAAATAAATAACCTTTCTTAAATTTTTCTACAGAATGATATTTCTCTGCTGATCTTCATGCCCCTCCTGGTAGTTGCAGCTGGCTGATGTATTAATGCTAACTTTTCTAAAGACTTTCTCTTGTCAGCTTTGATGTAATGAACAGTTGTTGCAGCATCAATTAGCTTAGTAATGGAACTTGCTGATAGGTCATTTGTTAATGACAAACCACCTGTGCTAATCCTTCTAGAGCATGAAGAGGTTCCTGGTGTGGAAGCAAATCTACCCTGCATATACTTATATATCATGTATTTGTAATTTGTATGTGCATGTGCCTGCCACATATTATGTCAGCCATGATGCCTTGAATTAAGGAGACAGCAGCATGATAGTATACTATGGTTTGAAATTCTATTATTCTTAATCATTATTCATACTCATTGAGCCTGGGAACTACCAATGAGTCAGCCTCACCTCTGTACCCAGTAAGATCTTGGAACAGATCCTCCTGGAAATATCTTAACACATATCTTAAAACATATGGAAGACAAGGAGGTGATTAGAGACAGCCAACACAGCTTGACCCAGGTGAAAATCGTGCCTGACTAATCTAGTGGCCTTCTGCAATATCAGTGAATAAGGGAAGGGCTACAGATGTCATTTACCTGGACTTGTGGAGTCTCCTCCCCTGGAGGTATTCCAGTGTCTGGAGATACTCTGGATGTATTCCTTTCCAACCTGCTCTAGGTGAACGTACTTTGGCAGGGAGTTGGACTAGATGATCTCTGAAGGTCCCTTCCAACTTCTACTGTTCTGTGATTCTCTAAGGACTTTGATACAGCCCTCCACAACATTCTTGCCACTAAATTGGAGAGATATGGGTTTGATGGAGAGACCATGGATACAGAACTGGTTGGATGTCTGTGTCCAGTCAATGGTTCAATGTCTAAGTGGAATCCTGTGATGAGCAATGTCCCTCCAGAGTCTGCACTCAATCATTTGCTCATGAACTGACCCTTATTTTTCTGTAAAGCCCACCTAAGAAACTCTTTCTTGGTATAGACTTCCTGCACTAGACAATTTTTAACTCCAAAGTGATGTATTGGTGTGGCTGTAAATTAAAGGCATAAATGAGTGAGGTATAAAAAAAACCTTCATATGTTCTTTTAGAAGAAAAGGTAGAGGATAAAGCCTATAGTGTTCTAAATAAGTGATTACATATAACAAAATGATATTGCATCTAACAGCAAAAAAGCTCAAGTCCTTCCATCCCTCATTTTCACTGCTTGCATAGCATGGACAGTGCAAGTTCAGATTTTTCTGCATCTGCTAATATAAACATGTCGTTGCATTGCAGTGGGAGCAAATAAATATGTCTATTGTAGCCACTATGAAAAATAAACGCAGCAAGAAAATCAGCAGGCAAGTACCTTCTATGTTACTTTATCAGCTGATCAGCAGGAGGTACTGGTTCCTTCAGCAGCTGTCACTTCCCTTGCTCCTCTACTTATACGCCTCATCATGCAGAGGAGCCAAGGTCAGGTCACATAACTGCATCACCTTCACAATACCAGCATGGCTGAGCTTTCCCAACCAAGTGAATAGCTGAGAAAAAGATAGATGATGTTGCTTTCAAACCAACCTTCCCATTCCACAATACTCTGAACAGCTGCTAAGCCACCTGGCCTGCCACAAGATTATACCTTATTTAATTCTGATCCACCAAAACTCAAACATTGTATAGCATTACTATTTCTGACTGAAGGAAAAAAGAAAAAAATCACATTGTTAGACTTTGGATAAAACCCTTTTTCAGTAAATGATGTCACTCTACTAAGAAAGTTCATAGAATCATAGAATCATAGAATGATTAGAGTTGGAAGGGACCTTAAAGATCACCAAGTTCCATCTCCCCTGCCACAGGCAAGGACACCTCCACTAGACCAGGTGGCTCAAAGCCCCATCCAGCCTGGCCTTGAACACTTCCAGGGATGGGGCATCCACAACTTCTCTGGGCAACCTGTTCCAGTGCCTCACCATCCTCACAGTAAAGAATTTCTTCCTAATACCTAATCTAAATCTCCCCTTTCCAATTTAAAACCATTACCCCTTGTCCTGTCACTAGACTTCCTGACAAAGAGTCCCTCTCTGGCTCTCCTGTAGGCTGCCTTCAGACATTGGTAGGCTGCTATGAGGTCTCCCCAGAGCCTTCTCTTCTCCAGGCTGAACAACGCCAGCTCTCTCAGTCTGTCTTCATATGGGAGGCGTTCCATCCCTCTGATGATCTTCAGAGTTACAAGAGATTAATAAACTCCACTAACTAGGCAGCTGTTATTAGGAAAAGCATTAAATGTACAAGTATATGGCAAAGTTTGAACAGAAGTTGGACACCAAGAGGATTCTTTTGTGACGGCTTCAGAACAGAGCCCTGGATACTGAGTCACCTGTACTCTGGGTATTTAGCCATTTGTCAGAGACATAGTATATTAGGTTTGCATCATAAGGTTTTGGTAGTAGGGTGGCTACAAAAGTGGTTTCTGTGAGAAGCTGCTAGAAGCTTCTCCTATGTCCAATAGAGCTAATGCTAGCTGGTTCAAGATAGACCCACTAATGGCCAAGGCCAGTGGCACTCAGTGACAGTGGTAGCACCTCCATGATAACATATTTAAGGAGGAAAAAAACCCAAACCTGCTCAACAGCAGGTACAGCCAGAGAGAGGACTGAGACTATGTGAAAGCAACAATTCTGCAGACACCAAGATCAGTGAAGAAGAAGGGGGAAGGGGTGCTCCAGGCACTGGAGCAGAGATTCCCCTGCAGCCCGTAGTGAAGACCGTGGTGAGGCAGGCTGTCCTCCTGCAGCCCGTAGAGGTTAACAGTGGAGCAGATATCCACCTGTAGCCCATGGAGGACCCCATACCAGAGCAGGTAGATACCCAAAGGAGGCTGTGATCCTGTTGGAAGCTCACACTGGAGAAGCTCCTGGCAGGACTTGTGGCTCTGTGGAGAGAGGAACCCATGCTTGAGCAGGTTTACTGGCAAGACTTGTGACCTCATTGAAGGCACCCACGCTGGAGCAGTTTGTGAAGAACTGCAGCCTGTGGGAAGATCTCACATTGGAGAAGTTAATGGAGAACTGTCTCCTGTGGGACGGATCCCACATTGGATCAGGCAAAGAGTGTGAGAAGTCCTCCTGAGGAGGAAGGAGTGGCAGAGACGTGATGAACTGAACACAGCCTCCATTCCCCATCTCCCTGTGGCATGGAGGGGAAGAGGTACAAAATCAGGAGTGAAGCTGAAGGCAGAAAGAAGGGAGGGGTGGGGGGAAGGTGTTTTTAAGATTTGGTTTTATTTCTCATTATTCTACTTTGATTTTATTGGTAATAAAATAATTTTCCCCAAATCAAGTCTATTTTGCCCGTGAAGTTAATTGCTGAGTGATGTCTCCCTGTCTTATCTTGACCCACAAGTCTTTAAGTATATTTTCTCTCCCCTGTTCAGCTGAGGAGGGGAGCAATAGAGTATGATGGGCACCTGGCATCTAGCCAGGATCCACAGATAACAAAGACTGAGGCAACTGAAGAGAAAGTGAAGAAAAGTATCATACACAGTCATGGAAGGAGTGCTGATGTTAGACACGTCCCCCCTCAAAAAAAAGAAAAAAGTTTTGTAAGAAAAGCCAGGATTTTAACAAACACACCTGGAAGACTTGGAGATACAACTTGTACATTTTCAACTAATGAATCTTTCTGCAGGCTCACCACTAATGGGAAGGTTGTGATAGGCTCATTGATATAAAAAGTATATTCAAGGTCAATAAGACAGCACCATCAACACCAAATGTACTCTTTGCACTCACATCCTCCAGGTGATATGGTGACTTTCAAGAAGTTTCAGCAACTAAAGTCTGCTTTAAGAAAGACTTGTCAAAGGGTCTGTTCCATCCTGATTTTTCATGAGGAAGAGTGTAGGAAAACCTAACAAAATGAAGAATGATATGGTACTCAGAAAAGAAGATGATCCTGCCAGGCTATTAATGGTAGCATACAGGTGCTTGTGTTTTTTTTCAAGTACCAGACCCAGATGACTAGGTTATAACAACCCATTTATAAAAAGGATTTGGGGAAAGATCCACAGAACTGAGCACTTGAAGCCTCATCTCTGTATTTGCACTCTGTAGAAATTGGACAGAAAATAGAATTGCTGACCACCTGAATAAATATGCTTTTTTGAGGAAGAGTCAACATGTTTTTTCTTAAGAAAACTATTTCCCATAAAACTAATGGACATTTTCTTAAAAAAAAGGAATTAAGAATTCTCTGGACAAGAGCAACATCATAGAGGTCCTTAAAGAAATCAAGTTGCAGTGAAAATATGAACTCATTGGTAATTGGTTAAAAGATAGAAGAGAAAATGAAGGGGAATGGTCAAACCTAAAATCATCAGCAAGTGGAATTTGATACAGATACAGGATGCATAGGAGAAAAATGTCTTATTCTGTATAAACAGTAATGATCTTTGAAGTGTCCTTTACCACTGAAGAATAAGTATGTCTATGGGAACAACAGGGCAGAGCTCAATGTTGGTTAAGAAAAAAGGAAGTATTAGGAAAGCAAGAGGAGAAAAAAAAAATTAAACGATTACATGACTTCACATTTTTCTTGAAAACATTTGTTTTAGACATTAAACAGTTATCTATAGTCATCATGAGTTTCCTGGGAAGTGCCACTGAAGCTTGCTGTTTTCTTAGGCTGTTCTCCTGGCATCTGCTTCTAGTCATCAGTAGAGTTATAACTAGTATTGATGAACCTCTGGTGTGGACAACTCATATATTCATGTAATATTGAAAACTCTTTTTCCTACAGAAGAAGGAACACAATTTCCATTAATCTTTCAAGGTAAAAATAACTATCACAATAAATGGGTCGGTCTGTGTGTAAACCTAATTAGAATTGCATTTCTGCATTAACAGTCACTAATTCTTACATTGTTAGTAGGTTAGATCTGTTATTGTCTCAGCCACAAAATCATTGTTGATTTTTTCAGAATAATAAGCAAAGAAGACTGCTAGATTCAGGTAACTTGTACCAGGCAGAATCAAGCAGATACCTGTATTTTTAAATATTTTTAGGCATTAAAAAATCCATTATCTGGTAATACTACATAGACTATCAGTTGATTAAATAAAAGACCAGCTTAACATGTTACCCTGTTCAGATACATTTCTGTTTTCCTGACGTTGTCAGGAACAAACTCTAACTTCATTGAAGCAAGGACATAGGTTTCTTTAATTTAAGAATAACATTTTTACTCTATTTATCTTTCTTCAGTGCTCTTAAAATATGTATGGTAACATCAGAAAAGCTATTGACAGAGTATTGAATTTATTTAATTGACAATTTGAGATTCAGTCCTTTTCTTAGTCTACCTACACATATTATCATCTATGGGAGCTAACTGTTAATATGGTTGCTCAAATAATTCTCATATAACATAGAGAAAATACACTAAAATAAAATGTCAGATATTATACCTCCTGCCTTGTCATACTATGAGCTGAGCCAATAGGCAAATTATTAAAAAAATTAAATTATTTCTGCGATCTACTAATCAGATTTATATATTTTATATGCTTTTATTATCAGCAAATTACATAGTTATTATAACTATTATTATATATTTATTATAGAAGGATTTATAGACCTTGTTTTGCTATCTACTGCTTGCTGAATAAAGAGTATAAGGGTTGAAGAAAGGGTGGTGCAAGAGAGCAAGACAGATGAACGTAATAGACTGATGATAACAGGTGGTAGAAATAAAAAAATCATAGCTCCACAATTAGTTTTGTCTCTATGGTTTCTCTGGATTTGGAGAAGATAAGCTAAAATCAAGAAAAAAAATGGTAGGGGGAGAAAAGTTGTGAATAAACAGGGAAAGTGTAGAAGGACATTAGAATGAAAGGACAGGGAGAGAGAAAGTGAAAGATCTAAGGAAGCAGGTGATCCCACCTGTCATTGGAAAAGAAATCCAACCAAAGAAAGTTTGTAAAAAAACCACAGATATCACATCTGGTCATTATAGCAGGCTGTTTTTTTCTCCTCTTTTTTTTTTTTTTTTCTTGAGGTCAAATGTTAGAACTCCTCTAAGCAGCTCTGGGTCAAATGGCATCGTCAAATGGAAAGACAGCACTGTTTTATGTTCATATCTGAGGTAGTTTCCCAGCGGTTCTTACTGAGCCTTCTGAGGCATTGGTCTGGCTTATCCCTGCTCCATTAATCTGTGTGCATAGTTTACACCATTTGTGTGCATCTCCCTTGCAAAAAAAAAAAAGGTAAAATTCTTATCACAAATAGGAAATATTGTAGCTTCCATTATTAACCTCTTTTTACCTCTTTTTTGCATGTTCTTTCTTATTTCATACAAATGATAGTGAATACTAATGGCATAAAAAATTACCAAAGGAATCATACTTTTAATTTCATTTTTTGCAGATACTAAATTGCAATGTCTTCATTGCATGGAAATGTGTCATGCCTATCAAAGAATACTATGTGTCTGATTTGGAGATAAGTCTAAAAGTAAATAAGAAAATAGTTGGGTCACTATTATGTTTAGCAAGACATATTAGCAAACAATTAGTGGGAAACAGTATAATTAAATAATGCAACTGGTTACTATTGGGTTTTGGAAATGTATTACTGCCTGCAGTCTGAACACATACAGCTTTCAACTTAATGAGCACAAAAAACATCAACAGAAGTCTAACATACAGAGGAAATTACATTTCAAAAGTGAAAGGGACCACAGCAATCCTCTAAGAGAACAAAAGTTATATGATAGTACTTAAAATAAAGGCTACTGCTGGTTAGATTTGTGTAGATAATGATAAATAGGAAGAAAATAGAAAGCTTTAGTTCTCTAGCTTTTACATCTGAAAAAAGATTGTGAAATACTTGTTTTAATTTCCTTTGTTTTGATTAATTGTTGATTATTTCCATACCTCATTTAACAGAATCTATTAATTATTTTGGCTTTTATTCTAAAAATGTATCCTAGTCAATCAAGACAGACTTTATGCCATAGTTTTTCTCAAGAAAATATGCCAGAAATATGAAGAATGATCCTTTATCATTGTTGTAGTTACTCTACAGAAAGCTAATAAAAAAGTTTATCACACACAATTGTGTGTGAAAACACAATTTCAGAAAATATTGAATATTCACTTTGAAGTAGAGAATGCAATTTATTTTATGCTTGTAAAAGGCTCACAAAATATTCCCTACTATCATACACAAAATAATAATGGATTTTGCTACCTTTTAAGATTTGTTGTTAAGGCAGATCGATTTTGGTATTGTAATTCCAGATGTTTATGCCAGTGAACAGGACTTAAATTACAATAGTCATTGAATTAAGGAAAAAAGAAATATAATTAACTGCTTACATTTCGCTTTTCAGACCTAGAGTTTTTCAGTCAAATGTATTTTAAACAGCTATTAGGTATTAGTCATATAAAATATTACAAAAAAATGTCAATAATTAGCTGGAAAGAGGTATGATTTGGGATAAATCACAGCTACAGTATTATGTATTAAGCTTTGATAAAGAGACACACATACTTAGTAATCTACAATTCTATATCCACTACATACACTTGAAAAACCTGTAGTGATATCAGAAGGACAAATTTCAGCCGGGCTGTAATTACTAGTTCAGAATACTGTTTATTAACCATGCTTCCATTTATTAATCAGTAGCTAAAAATACTGTGGTGGGTAGAACCTTGTGGGCTGCTAGACACTCACCCAACCTCTCTCAGGACAGAGGGAGAAAATAAGATGGAAAAACTCATGGTTCGAGATAAGGACAGGGAGATCGGTTACCAACTACCATCATGGGCAAAACAGAGTCAACTTGGGGATGATCAGTTTAATTTATGGCCAACTAAAAATAGAATAAGATGGTGAGAAAAAAAAACAAAAAGTAAAAAGACCTCACCCCTACCACTTCTTATTCCCTAGCTCAATTCCTTCCTTCTTGACTCTTCTACTTCCCCCTAAGCAGAGTAAGTGAATGGGGAATGGGTGGGTTGCAGTAAGTCCGTAACAGTTCTTTTCTGCTACTTGTTCCTCCTCACACTTTTCTCCTACTTTAGTGTGTGTCCTCCATGGCCTGCAGTCCTTCAGGAAACATCCACCCACTCCAGCATGGGGTCCTTCCCATGGGCTGCAGTGTGGATATCTGCTCCAGCACGGTCTTCTTCACAGGCTGCAAAGGAGTCTGCTTTGGCACCTGGAACACCTCCTCCCTTTTTCTTTCACTTTGGTGTCTCCAGGATTGTTTCTCTCTTATTTTTTTTCTCAGTCCCCTCACTCCAATTCTGCGTAGCAGGTTTTTCACCCTTTCCTAAACACACTTTCCCAGAGATGTCAACATCTTTGCTGAGGGGTTCAGATGTGTCCTGCAGTGAGTCCACTGGAATTGTCTGGAACTGGCCGTGTTTGGCATGGGGCAGCCCCTGGCCCCTTCTCTTGCCTGCAGCATCCCAGCTGGCAAAATCCTGACACCTACATCCAGCAAAAATGTGAGTAATGGAACTCCACAATTACTCTGAATACTTGGACTAAAAAATAAGACAATTCTGTAATTCCAAAGAGTCAAATTCAATATTGAAGTATGGACTTAATTTATGAATATATGTTAGAGTTGTAAATAAATATGAACAACTTTGCATAACAAGTTCATTTTGAAACAAGTTATTCTTTGTGCACTTACATATATACATACCTACACACACATACACTTACATGTATACATGTATTTATATGTTTATATGTATATAAACATCCATGTAAACATTGTTGCCATAGTTGAGATTTCGCTGTTTTCCTTACTGTGAAGTAGTGAAGACGTATTGATCTAACGGAATATGGCAATAATGCAGAAAGAACATAATGTTCTAATTGAAAACATGTGAATGGTCAATTCTGTGTTCTTCAGTCTCACATAATTATATAGAAGATACATCATGATTAATTGCTTTAAGATTTATGATTAGTTCCTCTCGAGTAACTGTTACAATAAAGTTACATCAATATAATTTGCTTTTAACTTCAGTTTGCATACTAAGAAGGGTAATAACTGAAGGTCTACAAGAATACTGACTACCATGCAAAATACTGGACCTTCTCTTTCCTTTTTTTATTAAAAAAGTTACAAGGATTAATGTAACAGATAGCTTGTTATCTTTTCTCAATTTGGGAGACAGAAAAGTAGAAGTAGAGCTCTATAAACACTCAGATAGAACATTTAAATTCATATGGTATTTATGAAGAGGTGTTTTTCCTTCCCCCCCACCCCTCCCGGAGAGTATAGGTTACACTAAATAGATTAAATACTATGGCATGGATGAATAACTAGAACACTCTATGTCAAAGTAAAGGTAACCTGTATCTTTGGTGGCTTTGTAGAGTCTCCTCTATGTCTGAGCCTATTGACTAAGCAGTCTCAAATAAGAAAAAGAGAGTATTCACTAAATTCACAGTAGACAAAATTGGTAGAGTTTATAAGTACACTAGTGGTCAGAATAAGAATTTAAATTGTTTTGTTGATTTGGAGATACAGTCTTGTAGAAGAATCAAACTCAGTAATAAAAAAGCTAGGTCACACATGACGTTGTAACTGAATAGGAGAAATTCCTTTCAGTTAAATTCATTAAACAAACAAATCTGAGATTCATTTCTACTTTGTGTTTGAAACACCATATGTGTGTAGTTGATTCTAAATCCTGTGGCACACAGTATTACTGCACAGATAGATGTATGTTACATCGCATACTTCTCTGCAAGGATCAGGTACACAAATGCAAAAGCAAGCAAATATAAAGTGCTTGTTCGCTGCTCCCACATCTGTGTCCTTTGAGCTGAGGGACACAATCATTCTATATCTGTGCCCTAAATTCAGCAAGCCCAGAGTCAATGCCTGGTCTGGTTTACCTTCATGAGAAATGTCTTTTGTACAAATAGAGAATAGAAATTAATTGGTTAATTGGTTAGATCAAGGCAAAGAAAGATGTGAAAATTGAAATTAATCAAGCTGAACACAAATCACGTGTATAACGCAGTTATGACAGGGCAAAATTCTTGCAGGAACAAAGAAGCAGACTGTGTGATTCATTGAGGAATTACACTACATGAACAAAGGTCTAGAAAAGGAGACCTATGAAAAAGTATTAAACAAGCATGGCTGTTCCACTGGGAGAGAAAACGTTGTTGGGAGACTTGCTAGGTGTTGTCAGACATGCATGTAGTGTATTTCTGATTTTCTGTTTGTATATAAATGTATACATATAACTATTGCAGGACTCCTCTGCCTGTGTGGTCTTGATAGGGCAAAAATAAGAGATGTAACTGTAACAATGCTCAGATAAAACACTACAGATTTTTTGACAGTAGCATAGAGTGCTTGATTTGATCCTGGATTTCCCAGGGAAACATAATTTCTAAGAATGTACAGTTCCATCATTAGCCATCCCAAGATCCTTTCTTGGCTTAAGTTTTGATGAATCTTTTGCTAGGAAAGATGGGAAAGATCAAGATAGTAATTATACTGCAAAATATTAGATGCAACTTTTTAGGGTTTCAGGAATCAATTACTTCTGGGTTTTATTTTTAACATACAAGAGACCTATTGATTTTCTATTTCAACCTTAGACTCCCAAAAATATTAAGGATAAATAATTGAAGTGCAGGGACAAATCGTTCTGGGAGATTAAACAGTTCAGTTACAAAAATGGTTATCTTCGCATAGATAATAAAGTTTTGATTTCTTTTCTAAAACCTATATGTAGACTTACACTAATAGAAATGCACACCTTCAGAAAAAAAGTCATATTGCGTATCTGGAAAAATATTACAGAATATAAAACTTGACTCCCTCATAACTAACTAACCTCTTTTCTCCATGGTCCTCTATACAATTAAAAGTTTAGATAGAAATAAAGAAAACTTTAAATAGATACTTTACAGGTAGGCTTCCGTACAGGAAGAGAAAGATGTCTACAGATTTGTGACCAGTTTTTTATGTCCAAATTCCTAACACTCAGAGGTTTTTTAAATGTCTGCTGAAATTGTTTAGAAATACTAAAGTCACAACCATTATGCATACAATGTAATTAACTAACATGACTTATCATCTAACAGCAAATGGTTACTAATCAAGAATCTAATGGTTAGTGGGATCTTCTACAGCTGGTTCTGAGAGAGAACCAACCTAAGGAGACAGAGGAAAGGAATATGTTTATACATACTCATAAACAATGTAGTAACAGAAATAACAACACTCCTTTTATCCAGCTCCCAGTGGGAGTTACTAAGGACAACATCTCAGCAAATCTTTCTGAGTAAAGAGTGAGAAGACTTTTAGTTGTTAAGTATTTTCTACAGAGGACATCCAGGTACTACTGAAGACCACATAAACATATAACCTCCATTAACTGTGAATGTCACATTCTTCATACCACATTGAGGAAAGAGGTATCTTTTCTGCTTTTAAATGTTAGACTGTGCAAATACTCCCTCCTCAAAGGGAAACAAAAGATTTTTATCTCCATCTGCAGCCACAGAAGCACCATGAGAGCAGAGAAAAAAGACACATTATTTTATAACTCCATTTCCACGCTTTCAAGATAGTTTGTAACCCTAATGATGATCCTTACTAATGATACCCAGAGACAGTAATTCATTGAAATGGCTGGTTTCTGTTGCAATTACTAGGATCCTTTACAGGAACTCACAGCCTATGAAGAACCTGATAGGGCTGATAGAGAGTCCTACATTGGCTCTTTAGGCGCCTTGAAGGTCATGATATATTTGCATGATGTGCTCTGTGAGACACCGGGAAAAAAAATATTCCAAAAAGTTCCAGGATCTGATGAGTAACAAGGATAGTGCTGGCTCTTTAACAGTTATTTCCCTTCACAATAATTTTCATCATTACAAACAGTTCTAGAAAGATTATGTCCTACTACAATCTCTTTTGTTGCTTTCATTATTATTCTCAAACTTCTAGTACCCATATGCATCTCATCTTGTTTTATTTCCTTTCCTATTCTCCTTGCTTTTTTTGTCACACCATTACGCTTTGCTTCTCTTTTTCTACCTACTCTTAGTAATTCTAGATATATTTCCCAAACATTGTATACCTCCAATTGTATGTGCCTCTTTCTCAAACTTACACAAGCATGGGAATGTACATACGCAAGACCATGCTTACTTTGAGTCCACAGGAAATTGACTAGTCAATAAGATGTTTCTTCTTTGGTATTAAAATTGCAATTTGTTCTCAGTCTTACAGAGAAAGTCTCAAATTTCCAAGTCAGCTTTAACATTGCATTTTTTAAAAATCTTCTGTTCTGTTTTGAAACAGATCTCATTTACAATCACTCAGATAATATATCGTAAGTTCCAAAAGCGTTCCTACATAAATATGTTTCGGGTTTTGCACACACAAATTAGCAAAATATTTTCCCTTCGAAGTCTGAAATCTGAAAAATTCAAACTACCAAAAAATTTACCCAATTTAACATCTACAAATATTCATGCAGCATTCTATTTTCCTGTATTACCCAATAAGTATTGTATTTGTACATTTTCAAAGACTGCATTAAAAATATCTTCTTTCTGTGCTGGATCAGAAAACGATATTACAACAGGAGTGTAAATGACAATTCAAGAAGTACAGAAAATCAGATCATTTTCCTTTCACCACAAGAGTCTTTGCAGAATAGGCTCTAGGGTAGCTATGATTTATCTTTATTCTTGTTTAATTGAAATTTCCATGTTTTACATTGCCATTAATTTGTAAGTTTGAAGCTGAAGAAATTAGTGCCCTCATGATTTACATGTCCCTGTTTCCTCATCACAGGCATCAAGACTAAAGAAATCTTTGCAGAACTTGTCTGTTGTTATCATCACTATTAGCCAAACATTTCATATTCATGACAGTTTGTGAACACACTGAATTTGCCAGTTTGAGGATTTGCAGAAAGCTATAACAAACATTTCTAGAGGAAAAAATACTTTTTTTTAGATGCATGCCATAGGCAAATTACTAGCCTGTCTGCTGAGTGCAACTGGTGATGCAGTATGGAAGCATATGATCTCAGCAAGATAATTTTCTTTTGATACCAATATATTTGATGTCAAAGAAAAAAAAAAAAGAGCCTGATAAAGAATTCCTGATAATGATAAGGAAAGATACCTACATATTAAACAAACTGTTCAAGTATTTTAAACACCAAAATAAGAGAGGTTTTAAAATTATGTCTGTGAACTTAATGAGATAGTCAGAAGGCTTGAATTGTACAGCAGGAAAAATATCCCAGTGCTTCTAATATACGTATTCTGCTACTGCTTGCCTGTGAAGACAATGAATCTTAATGGATTTGGAGAAGTTGTAACTTTTCTCTCCAAAATCATTAACTGATAAATAATGTTATTGTCTCTGCTCCCAAAGATTCACCATCCACTGCTATTTTAAGCAGTAGCCATATTATATTGGTCTTCATTGAGTATTTTTTGCACCAATGTCACATGACTAGTTGGTAAATTTATGCCTCATTTTCCTCTCTTTTTTGGTCTTCCCTTTTACTTTCATAGAATCATAGAAACATTTAGGTTGGAAAAGACCCTTGGGTTCATCAAGTCCAACCATCAACCCTACTCTAAAAGTTCTCCCCTACACCATATCCCCCAACACCACATCTAAACGACTCTTAAGCAATAAAGACAAAAAAAAGCATCACTTCAAAAGCGCCTGCATGCACTTTCCATATGGACATGGCAGTGACCAGTGAGGTAGAAACATGCATCTGTTCTGCTGCCATGTCTCAGTTTCCATGAGTAAGGAAAGGCAAAATACAAGAACACTAAATAGATCAAAAGTCCCAGAAATAGAAAAGAAGAAAGGATGAGAAGATTTATCTTAGAGAAAGAGAGAAAGAAGACGGTGTTATAATAAAACCTATATAATCAAAGTGGGATAAAAGAGGGTAGATTATACTGTGGAGAGCACATTTTTCCCCACTTTGCAGCCAGGACACTTGAGAGAAAAGACCAGGACTTCAGAGTCCCCTTTTGGTCTATGTGAGGATGTGGCAACTGCACATTGCTCTTTGCTTCTGCCTCCAAGTAAAACCACAAGTCATTGTTTCATAGAATCATAGAATTGCCCAGGCCAGAAGGGACCTCCAAAGGTCATCTAGTCCGACCCCCCCGCAGTCAGCAGGGACACCCCCAACTAGACCAGGTTGCCCAGGGCCTCATCCAGCCTCACCTTGAATATCTCCAGGGAAGGGGCCTCAACCACTTCCCTGGGCAACCTGTTCCAGTGTTCCACCACCCTCATAGTAAAGAACTTTCTCCTAATTTCCAATCTAAATCTGCTCCCCTCCAGCTTAAAGCCATTTCCCCTTGTCCTGTCACTACAGGCCTTTGTAAGCAGGCTCTCCCCAGCCTTCCTGTAGGCCCCCCTCAGGTACTGGAAGGCTGCTATTAGGTCTCCCCGGAGCCTCCTCTTCTCCAGGCTGAAAAACCCCAGCTCCCTCAGCCTGTCCTGGTAGCAGAGGTACTCCAACCCCCTGATCATTTTAGTGGCCCTCCTCTGGACCCGCTCCATCAGGTCCATATCTTTTCTATACTGAGGGCTCCAGACCTGCACACAATACTCCAGGTGAGGTCCAGGTTTCTGCAAATGTCCTAGCAAAGGGACATTAAATGAATACACATGAATATAGGGAACTGGTCCTTTGCAGTAGTTGCCCAGTTGCTGTGACATTACATTGCTGTTAAACAGCTCAGTGAATCTTTGCCAGGTGCCCAAAACCTGGCAAAAAAAAATTTTAAAAAATATATAAAAAAATAAACTAAAAAGAAACCTCAACACTGAGCAGCTGCCAAAGCATTTTTTCATCTTTTATAAGAGACAAACAAGACTATTTGCAAACAGAAAGATCTACTGTTGCTTGGTTATTGCAGAAATATTTTCTACAAACCAAGCAGGAATTTCAGCCATTTCTTATCAGTAACTGGAGCTGACTGAATCATTCAATGATCATCTGTTTTAAGAGCATCCTACATAATATTGTAGACTTCAGTGAAAAAAGTATTAAAAAAAAAATCAGTTTGAGTTGGATGTCTAAGAGATAAAGCTAAGCAGTAACATACGAAGGGAAACAATTGGCTGTGACTTAATACTGTAGCTAATTTGGTCAAACCAACCGGCCACTTTGACACACACTCTCCTAGATAGTGAGGTACAGCCTTCCCAATATTTGGAAGGTGAATATACTTCTGTTAAGTATCAAAGGATTATTTAAGTGTATTTCACTCTGGCTGTCGTTACTGTTGGAAGACTTGACCTTCAGCATGACTTCAACTACGATAAAACATTTGACCATCTGCTCCTCGTTAAGCAATGGTTCAAATGCTATTCTTGCTCCTAGACTTCAAACGTTACCACAAATTTTAGGAAAATAATGCCAAAAACCCCTTGAAAAATAGGATATAGAGGGGAATGGAAAAAAAAAGCAACCTAGGTGTAATCTGTCCAGAATAAAGACAAATGTGGTGAACTGGTAATAGTTTACAGTGCAACTCCATAAATGGATGGCATAAAGAATAATAGTATCAGTTGTTTGTTAAGTGTAAGCTTGCAGTTAAGGAAATTTAAGATTATCAATTAAGAATACACTTGTAACTGCAAGAATAGCTTTTACTGAAATAGAAGCATCGAGACTCTCCTCCCCTACAATAAGGAAAGGAATTCTGACCTTTACATTACATTTAAAACAGTTTAGAATGCCTAAAGCAGTTTTTCTGTGATTCCAGAAAGTAGACTAAAGAAGACCCACAACTGCTTAAAGCTCAGACACCTCCATTTACTCATCCACCTCACTTATTGAGACCGTGGCAGAAGAGGTCGGTTCTTTGACAGCATGAGAACTATTAGCTCAAGGTGTTGTGTTAAGAGGCAAAGTAGATTGGCAGAAAATATACTCCCTTGTGTTCTAATGCTCCTCACTGAGGAGGGAGGCTAGGTGCGGCTAGGTTTAAATTCTGAGTGATAGTCAATTCACCACTGTCAGTCCAGTCACATTCAATACATTAAACTGTCACGATTCTGGATACACTGATAGTGGGCTGCACCTTCAGTCTAGTCGTGCTCATGAACTAGCATGGTCATACTCAAGGGTTTGGTCATGTTCAATGAGAAACCATAATGACTAGGTACTTAAACAGTGCAGCTTATTCAAGCAACAGGTATGCAGGTTCTTATGGATTGCCGGTGATAAATTCACTATCTGCAAAGCACGTTCAAAGTATTGTTAATAGTACAAACCCCATGACACCTGGCTATAAATGTAGAAAAGTGACTCTCTAGAGAGATTTCTAAGTTTCCTGAGGAAGCACTCAGTATAGTCTAAGTCTTAGGCATCCCTATTGGGGGGAAGAAAAGCTCAACCCGTCGACCTGTCCCGGAATTCAAAGGCAGTCTGTGATGCAGTCCTCCTTGACTTGTTCACCATGGTGTCTTCCTTAATATCCCCCCTTTCTTGGGCTATTTTATACTATTTTTTACCTTCAAGATGAAGTTTGAGTGACTCTAGTCATAAATATCTTTATTATGCTTGGTGTAAAATTCTCTTGCCTCACATATAAAAGTATAGTTTATGAAAAATTCAAGGCGCAGACTCAAGGAGGAGTGGTTGCACCTTGGAGGCAGGTACCTTTGGGATGGAGGTGTGTTTTGCTATTATAATGACATTAAAATGAGCAAAGTTCACACAAAGGACAGCATTTTGTCAAAATCTGACAGACTGTTGGCTAAGGGTAGGAAGTATGCAGCTTATCAGCTTCATAGGACCATCTCATTCCCATCTCTGCCGTATTTTCTCAGAGCCTGGCCACAGAATCTCCACTCTACTCCACCCTCTGTGCTGCTTTGCAAGCAATATTGTTCAGAGAACCACAGTGGAATGGATTCCTCGCATACCAGCTGCAGCTACATTCCACCCCGGAATGTATACCTTTCACTGGAAAATACCTTTCCTTAGTGTGTGAACAATGTTGTATTTTTAATATAAGTTCACTTTAGTAATTATTCCACAAGGGGAGACAGAGGCACTAGGGAGAGTATATGTCTGGAGATATTATTAATTAATATTAAAAACTGAAATAACTACAGTTCCTGCATCTCATCAAAAGTTAGATAGACAGGTTGCTTCCATTCTTGGATTTTCATATGGAAAAGCAGAGTTTCTCTACTTCTTTATAGCTCTGGAAAATTCTTGGTAAAAGACCTCCTCTTCCAAATCATACTTAATCTACTATCTTCTTTCCTGTCCTCCTACAAAAGCAAAAATCCTACATAACTTAGTTGCTCTTCTCAATAGCTGTGGTGTCCACTATCTAACCTCTCATATTGCATTGAATAAATAAATATATTTATTAGAAGTCAATTAAAATGTTTCACAATAACTACAAACACTTAAAACATTATAAGGAATGCAATAGTTAAAAAAAAAAAAAAAACAAAAACCAAGAAAAAAATTTGAACTTTCTTTAACTGCATAGTAGATTGGGCAGGTGGGCCAGAATTATAAGAAAAGTTCAAACATTCATAGTACTGTAGTTTTTTGTTAAAGAAGTAAAGCCCTCTGGAATCCACAACCAAATGAAAGACAAATGTCAAGAGACAGAGGTAAGTCATTGAATGTGTTTTTTAAAGAAGATAGAGCACTAGTATTGGTTTTAAAAATAATATATAATTTACCCTCCAAAAAATTTCAGTGCTGTCCACACTGAAAGACTCTTAAAGGAACATACCACCTCACTTTCGATGTTTCCGACAGTGGTATCTATGCCTGAATTAGTTACCTAGACTTCCTTTTAAATCAGTGGAGACAAGTTAATCATCTGACCTGTCTCAGATATCTACCTCAGGATGAGATGAATCACATCTTTCAAGTGAGTCTTGTGATTTTAAAGGGAGACTAATGACTATCTATCTCATATGCTAACATAGAATGATTAGAAGAAGATCACCTAGTTCCAACCCCCGTACCATGGGCAGGGGACACCTTCCACTAGACCAGGTTTCTCAGAGCCCCATTCAACCTGGCCTTGATAAATTCAGGGGTTCGGGCATCCACAGCTTTTCTGTGCAATCTGTTCAGAGTCTAAGCACCCTAAAAGTAAAAAATTTCTTCTTAATATCTAGTCTAAGTTTGATGACATAAATCCCACTCCACAGGCTAGATGGTACTCATTATGAACATCAAAAACCAAATACAAATGTAAGGGCCTATTTGTTCATAAAAGGCTGGAACTCAACTACAATGCTGAGAATAACATATGCATGTTAAATCAAGCAGTGGCATGCTCTTTAAGTAGCCAGTACCAGTCCAAAGTATTTGGGAAACATTTGCTAGATATTTTCTCAACCTTGGTATTCATAAATCTCCTTCCTCTAGTGCTATACCAAAATAGAAGGGATAAAATATTCCATGTCATGTCAATACCATTTCAGTCATTATATGTACATGATTATAAGGCAAATGAACTTGCGGTGAGACTCAACCTTATAAAATTAAATCCATAGTGTTAACTTGCATGATTCAAACACATACTTTGCACTAGGCAGTGCTAATAAGGGTGGTTACTTCATAATGATTCTGGCCTCTACTCTTCATGATGACAGCTGAAGTAGCTGTGGATGTGGTCAGCTGGACATTGGAATCTCCTTAGTACCCAACAAATTTTGAGTTCTACCTGGAGTAAAGCCTACTTTATAAAAGCCAATTCAGCATGTTAGCAGAATGCCAGCTGATGCTGATTTAGCTATACTATTCTTGTACCAAAGCATACTGCTTCAGAGCAGCGCTGTATCTTGCTGTATCTCCTAGCATACATCTACAGAAGCCTACTTAACAAAGGGGTGCTTCAATTTCTGTTGAAATCAAAAGGAATGGTGTCATAAATTTCTGCAGGAAGATTTTTGGGCTTCTCTGCAAATATACAATGCGTACACAATATAACAAAATATATAACTGCATAGCATGCTACCTACAACAAATATATGATATTACAATTAAAAATAAAAGCATATAGGAAGGGGAGAAAGATACACATGTGTAGAAGACAGTGACTAGAGATTATGTGTTATAGTAGTTACTTCTGAAAGTTAGAACCAGCTCCTGTCAAAAATGCACATTTATCTAGTTATTTAAAAGGGCTGAGTTCTGCATAATTGTAGACATCACAGGACAAGATGAGTTTATGACAGGCATATTGAAGCCATTATGTAGGGCATTGTTGAAAATATGACAGGCCATAACTCTTGTGGAACTCCCCATGCATGTTAATACAAAATTCAGCAGAAGGTTTTGATGAAGTTAAATGTCTTGACAGAATAAATTTGGCCTTTGAGACAAAAACAAAACATAGTGTTCAAAGCTTCCTGCTCTCTCTCTCTGGTAGAAAAAACATTAAATTACAACACAACAATATTTGTTTCCTCTGAGAGAGGATGCAGCTTATGTGATGCATTGCAAATATGTAACCTATATAGCATGTTATATATTTCTCTTAATTTAAGATACTGTCAGTTTTATTTTGTTGTTTTCAAACAGGAAAACTTAAGCAATTATGTGTAAAGCGTTAGAATAAGTATCCAAGTATTTTTGTAGATTAGTCAAGGAACTAACATTTGCTTTACTGCATCACAATATATATGACCACAATCAAAATGCATTTCCTAGTAATTAAATCTAATGGTGATATCAGTCACAGAATCCAATAGGTTCAAGTCAGGATTCCACCTATGTGCAAATTTAATGCCATTTGCAAATTATTTGTGAATTCATGCAGAATTCATCATCAAAATGAAGGAATATTTTCCATTTTGCGGGTGTTCAGTAATATGAACCATTGAACAATTACTCTGAATTTGAAATTTGAATGAGCTTGAAGCTCAGAAGTAGTATGTCACCCAGACTCAAACAGACAAAAAAGATCCTGATTCATTAGACATGACAGAACTGCACACTGAAACCTCGAAATCTACTCAGAATGAGTTGTTGTATATATAATTCCTGAGACATGGTAAATTTAGTCAGGAAAGAAACTTAGAATTGATTTAACATAGAATTAAATTTCATGGCTACAAAGTGTACTCCCTGATGTTTTATGTAAAACCAGTTGCTTATAAACATGGTACCTCTACAGAAGAAGCAAGGAAGCAATAGAAAGTTGATAGACTAGCAACTTCTGAGCAAAATGCTTGGGAAAGAAGAAGGGTTTCTTCCGTGCATGCAAAGGTCAATTTCCAGACACTGGCTTAAAGTAACTAAACAATTTTACCAGCAACAGAATGAAAGACCTACTAAGTACCAAGACTTTGAAGTGCATCTCAAGCCAGTTGTCATGGACTGTCTCAGCCCTTACTCAGCTTTCTTGAATAACTAGACACTAAACATAAAATGGTTTTGGCCAGCAACTTAATTCACAGAGACTACTGTTTCTGTAAGAAATGACTTAAAAAAATATTAATACAATTTCACTGTAAATGTTGCTTTTTTATTTATGAATAAGTCTCAGTCCATAGAAATTACTCATATTAATGAGATCAAAAGCGCTCCAGTTAATTTCAGTTGTGACAACATAAATAAAAAAGAAGTTCAGACCAAAGATAACTGCAGAAGGGGAGCCAGTAGAACCAACCCATCAAGTATCAGAGCACATTAATTTTTAATAAGTTTTTATTGGTGTGTGTGCATGTGTGTACATGTGTGTCTGTGTGTGTGAGAATGTGACAAATGATTTTTCATCCCTATCATAATGCTGAGCTCATTCCTTTAGCCTTTCTGATTGATGGAAGCCATGGGCCTTTATATATCTTACAATATTTCTCCACCTTGTGAAGTAGCCTGAAAACCTCCCGCATTAAGAAACACAATTAAGTAACTGAAGCATAAGGAAGAACTAACAATATTCTGTACTGTTCATCTTGTCTGTATATTGCTTTCCTCTTCACAAAGGAGACTGGAAAATTACCGTGACCAATGAGTTTTTTCCTGCTTTGGAAGGAACGTTCTAGGGAATAACTAACAAGCCTTTCCTTTGTATAGTTTTTACTTTTCTTTCTGTAGCTTAGGAAACACATCTCAGTGATGAAGAATGCCAAACTTCCCGTGCGCCACAGACCTCACTGAGTTTGTCTTCATCACTTATGTGGATCTACTAATCCCACTAAACTTTTTCAAGTATGTTATATTGTTTTGAATTGAGTTTAAGCAACGTAAATTTCAAAGAAGTCCCCATCCCAGTCTTACCATTTACTTTGGTAAAATAAATTAATGACTGTGTAACTAAAACATTCCTACAAAAGAAAGAAATGAAAAAAGCACTACTCCAGTACACAAATACAGAGGTGCTCTTTTGGCATGTCAACTCTTTCCTTCAAATCTAGCCTGCACTGGGGAGTTGACTGAGTTATTTTACTTACCCTACACTGCTGTCTTTCAAAACGCTCCTTTTTGTCTCTCACCTGTCTTTGCTTTGTCAGTATTCTGTATGTTTTGTTTTTGTAAAAAGAATTTGTGTCTGAAAACAGCTTTCTCATCAAATGTCTGTAGCAACTTGGCTTTCGTTCCCTGTCTCCTGGAATTAATTTTTTCCAGTTTCCACTTCTCTTTCTCCCTTTTATCCTCTTCACCAACCAAATTCTCTGACTGTATTCCTTAATTAGTGCATCAATTATAGCTTGCAATATTTTCCTGAAATAAAATTTGGGGATGGTGGTCATTCATGCTCCATGATTTTTCTCAGAATTACTCACTGCACATTTTAAATTCCATTTATAGCTCAACTTCAGCTTACCATAGAGATCACACAAATCGTATTGACTAATGCAGCTGACAGATGTGGTACTTTTAATGCTTTTGCTTATCTGACACAGGTGTGTGCTTACCAAACACAAGTGTGTGTTGATTGGACATAGGTGTGCCTTTTCACCACACCTGTTTCTGCTTTGGGATCCAGACAATACAGGAAGTGTTAAATACACATTAGAAATGTAATACTATATCCAGATTTCAAAGTTCAAGTTAAAAAATATGTACATGTTATTGTATCTTGCATTGCAAAATAGTACATACTTAGGAAAATGTGTCAATCAACTTGTGTCATGAATACAAATGAAATTCCTGAAATGAAACCTTTAAAATCTTACTGAAGTCCATTCACTTCAGGTGCACACATATAATTAAAAAAATAAAAACACAAAACCAGCAAATGTCATCTAAGAGCCTTTAATTAGTGCAGATGTAATTGTCACAACACAGAGGAGTTGTGTGACTTCCCTAAGGTCACGGAAAATATGTTTACTCTCAGATTTCCTGCCTATATTACCTGACTCCCTGACCTATTCTCTAAGTCAGATACATGAAAGGCCCTACACACCGTCTTCCTTATTTTCCAGAAATTATAGACCTGCTTGTCTATATTTGCTGTGACTCCTACTGTATAAAACAGTGGTTAAAGATGCTCTTGTTATCTTATGAATGATTCTACACATTCCCAAGAATACAGTTATCCTTCCTGTATACATAACCAATGCTAAACTGCATAGCCCATTCATTACAAAGTGCAAACATGCCTTAAGTGGAAAAGGAATTAGCAAGAATGGTGTGGGTTTATTAAAGTGTCTTAACCTGTTAACAGTTAGTAAGTTTTCTTATTAGTATCTTGAAATCATACATTAGCCATTGATTTTTTACCTTGCTGAGTCAAGAATATGAAATTGATTTGAAGAGTTGCATATTTTCTGCAGTCCAATCTTTCACAGAATGTAGTTAAAGGTAATTATCCATTAAAAGCAATTATATCCTTTAGTGATGAAACTGCTCCTGTGCAATAATAATAGCAGCATTGCCACACTTGTTTTTTGTAAGCAAAATTGGTAATAATCAGTTCAATAACAATATTTTAGAGCTTCCTATCACTGTATAAGATTTATTGTCCTTGTTATTGACAAAAACAAGCAATGAACCTCCCATCACCTGTTTTTCCCAAGACTGTATGAGATTTTGCAACAATAAAATAAAACTCCTTGTTGTATGTGACACACTGGAAAGATGAATTCTCTTTCATTAAAGTCATTCATTCATTTTGACTGCATTGGCAAAATAAACTGTTCCTTTGCAGAAAAGATGAACTTCTGCCCCACTGTAATCAATAGGCATTTGAAATTTGAATGAATTGAACTCACACGGAACAGATATTAGATTTAGATTGGGGATGATCCATGTAATTCCATGAATCACTTTTACAAAGACAGACTCTGTTGTAAAACAGGTGCAAGTGATATCTGAAGAGTAAAGAGAAGAGAGTTTGCAACATCCTCTCTTTTAATGAGGAAACTCCTATCACAGCAGAAAAGAGCTAAGGCCTGAAACTGCATTACAGTAGACTGACACAGAGACAGGATCCTGATATTACCTATAGGCTTATGATTACGTTACTTTTTGTGTCTGCTTGAAGCAATTGGGAAGAAACATTTCAAATTGCCTAAGTTGTTTGCCAGGGAATATCTGGCAAAGCTAAAAACAGGCAAAAAAGTGTCCAACAGTGGTATACCCCACATAGTACTCCCATGAATTAGTATTTTCAGTGATAGTCAAGTAGAGAGAGCCTGCTCACAACACCTCAGCAAATAAGTCTGTCTGTATATAGATCAGAATACTCGGCAATATTTCCTGTAGTGCTGTGACTGAGCTAAAGCATTGCTTATTTTGCACTGGACTGCATTTCTGGCTCTCCTCAGCTAGAAATGCATCACAGTTGTTCAAGCACCAAATTTAAGTCCTCAGACTTCAGAAAAGTAGGATGCACGCACAAAATATGGAAAGTTTCTGGGTCTAGTGATGCAGTAAGAACATTTCTGTGTGCACAAGAGATCAAGAGAAAGCTAAAGCTCTATCTAGTTCCTACTCTACACATTTGTGGCACTGACTGTGTCTCTGTACAGCTGAACTCTGCTTTAGAAACATGTAATGGCCAAAGAAAATAACAGAGGATCAGGAGAACAGGAACACTGTGAACAGTCAAATGGTAATACAATGAAATGTGTAGGAAGAACAAGAAGAAAAGGAATAATGACAAAGAGAAATGAACATTATAAAAAAGAACACTGAAACTGTATATTAAAAACCAGAGGGAAAAACTTAGGTCACCAGGAAAAGTTTTACTGAAGAAGAGAGAGAGATTAAAAGACTACTATTTTTCCCTAACAGAATCAAAGGAAGCATTTTGTAGAAAGTTTTGTGTTGTATTTTTTTCCAGAGTAAGTGAACGTTGTGTAAAATTGAAATGATTTATTTGACTAAAAGCCACAATGGATGTTCCCTTATTTTCTCTAGGCAAAACTTCCAGTTGCTACTGATGCAATTCTTCAATGATAGAAATGGAGACAACTGATTTTAAAATGAGGTTTTTAGGATTTCCTTCATAATAAAGAATGAAGAAAGTCAAGCAATTTAATTTTTTTTTTCTGATTTCCCCTATATTCATGCTTTGTTTTTGCTCCCCTCACCCCCTCTAGCTTTAATTCCTAGTCATCTCCCTCCACATCTTCAGGAATGCAGTGGAATCTCTTCTTTTGGACTCCTGGTCCTAATTCCTGTCCATTTTAAACCTATTCTTACTGCAGAGTACACGATTGACAGAATTTCTCAGAAAGTGAAGGTCTGTAACATGTACCTTTTAATGTTACCAAATGCAATTCTAGCTTAAAGATTCAATAATGCAACCCCTTATCTACACTCCTTTCAAATAAGATTTGACCGTGAAAATGGTTACAGCTAAATTTACTGTGAAGAGTAACATCCCCAAGTTCAGTAAAACTCTTAATTAAAACAAATTGATTACAGACTATTTTCAGAAACAGATTTTATACAAATACAGATTAATGATGTCTTTAAAGAAACAAATTCTCATTTCTTAAATTGAACCAATGAAAATGCTGAATCAGATGCATAACCTGTACTCTTACATTGCCTCATCTTTAGAAAGAATGGTTTCTTTTCAAAGAAATAACACCTTGAAGCTTATTTCTATGGAGCCCTGACTTCTGCTCTAGCTCCAGTGGTTTTACAGTTTTGTTTCATTGAAGCTTGGTGAATTTAAAAAAAAAAATTGTTGTATTTGAACTTTGTAGTGCACGACTTCTCATTCCTCAGAAGTTCTCATAAACCAGACATTTATTCGTTTCACAAGTGACAAAATAAGTTGTCCATTTCCTATGAGTTCACTTTCTACTTAAGCTGAGTATACTGAGTTAACAGTGATCAAAATACAAAAAATACACCACTAGGTTATATAGTATTGGAGAACATTCATTTTTCTGAGATCATACTCTCCTCTACTCTCTTCTCTGGGGCGACCCAGATGATTAAGGGACTGAGAAGCCTGCCATAAAAGGAAAGGCTGAGAGAACTGGGTTTGTTCAGTCTTGAGAAAAGAAGGCTTAGGGGAGACTTTATGGCCATGTTCCAGTAGCTAAAGAGTGATGACAGAGAAGATGGAGACTCCCTTTTAACAAAGAATCACATGGGAAAGACAAGGGGTAATGGGACAAGGTACTCCTGGGAAGATTTCAATTAGACACAAGAGGAAAATTTTTCACAGTGAGAACAATTAGCCATTGGAATAGCCCCCCACAGAGTGGCTTATTTCCCATCATTGGACATTTTTAAGATTCACCTGGACAGGATGTTGGGCCATCTTGTCTAGACCATGCTTTTGCCAAGAGAGGTTGGATGATCCTTGAGGTCCCTTCCTACCTGGTATTCTATGATGCTATGATTCCATGATTCTATGATTTTATGATTCTATGAAATGTATGTGTTCTCATCATGATTTAAATTTCTTAGCCCCCTTTTTTCTGATATACCAACATGGAGTTTACCACAAAGCCCCACTTAACAATGATATCACAATGAGTTACTTAGCTCTAATGAGAAAAAATATAATCAGCAACTCACATTTCTTTTCTGAATGGAAGAATGTATAAATGTTTGTAGTGCCCATACCTTAATACTCATTTAAAAATCCAGATGCAAAATGGGATGTTCTTCCATTAGTACACACAGTTACTTAAGTGTAAAAGGTCTGTGAAACGGTATGAATTAATTTGTAAAAAAACAACATGGATATTTGCTTCCACAAGCTTTACGTTAGATTTTGAGTTGATTTCAGTCAAGTATCTCAATCACACTGGCAAATAGTTCGGGTTTTTTTATACTTTACCTGAAACTCCAAGGAAACTACACTAAGTTTTCCATTAACACCTGGATTTACCTGCTGCATAGTCCCATATAGAACTGCAACTATATGTTACGTTACTAGCATCAGTCCTACAATTAAGTCTAAACTGGATAAATGGGGAAAAAAATCATGCTATAATTCTCATTTATATTCTTCTAAACTAAAAGAACATAGAATGCTAGATCTTTTAGGTTTGTTTTTTTTCCCCATAATATTTCTTCATCTCTTCAGTAACATAAATGTCATCATTTGTCACTGGAACTGAGAGACATTTTCTACTATAAGAATCAATTTTCATTTATTTCAGTCCACATAATTCATACTATTTAACTGTCTTTCAGATTCAGTGTCTGTCTGAGAAATGTTTAAAAACAAAATATGAAACAACTGAAGTTATTCATTATTGCCAGACGTACGGAGCAAAAATGTAAACTTCTCCCATTACAAAATTCTGGCAGTCTTGTCTTTGACAAGAAGTTCAAGAAACTAGACTTCAGGAGGAAAAAGTCACCTCAGTGTCATGACACTTCTTGTACAAAACCAACAAAAATATAGAATTATATCTTCAAATAATAAACTTTAAAAATGAATTTATTGACACACAAGGATTTTAATTTTTTTTAATTGGGACACTTCAGAGATTGTATAGAATGGCTCTGATAATTTTCTTTGCCTCACAGTTCCTATGGATGAGTAGTTTTCAAATGCATCCACACAGAGTAATATAACCTCGCATAGCATTTGCCATCTCCTTACAGCTCCAGTGTGCTTCACCTAACTGCATGGGCTTCCTATGACACTGTTGAGTGTAATGATAACTTACACTTTTGAAAGATGAGATACGCTACTTCATTTTTCTCAAGACATTGAGATTCTGGAGGTATTGAAAAGAAGGGTAGACATAGTACTTAGCGACATGGTTTAGTGATGGTTTTGTCATTGAGGGTTGTACTCCATAATCTGAAAGGTCTTTCCAACCTAGACAATTCTATGATTCTATGATTTTGACTGTGCAGTAGCACTTGTCCACACAGGGAATTAAGGCAAGATAGCTTGTGTCCTCTGAATCCCTGCCATGTTTTCTTCCTCCTGAAATTGTGACCCAAACGGAGCTGCAGGCTGCTTAGCTGTTTGATGTAAGGTCTGTATAGTATGTCCTAAAGTTTCATTTCATGATTGCCTGTTATTTTTTCCATGGTGTTCTAGTCTTCACCAGGTCATGCAGAAAAAACGGAGATTCTGCATTATGTTGTAAAGGCAAAAAAAAACAAACAAAAACCAGGTCTTTCTTTGACATATCTTAAGTTTGTATATTTTCAGAATCTGAAACCCACGTAGTGAACAACACAACAAAACCCATAGTAGGGAAGTTGATTCCAGCTGGAGAACTGAATTCAAATCTCAGAAAAAACTAAATTTTATGACTTTTAAACTTCTAATTACATGGCATAGTAACCTTGAGGAAGTTCTTTCAGTGTGAGATTCCATGCAAGATCAAGATATAACCTAGATTTTCAAAGTTGAGTTTTGGAGATGGATGTGATACTCTTAGAACAGAAGTATATTTTATTTCCAGGCTTTGGTGAAGACTGTCTAGAGTACAAAGCAGCTTTTTAAATGATATTGTAAAAAATGCATTTGCTAAAAAACTTTCAAGAAACACCTAAGAAATAACATCTGTTACAGATAACATCTGTTCAAAGTCCAATGTTTTTCTTAGTCTTCCATTTATACCTTTTCTCTAAATGACACATTAGCTAAATTAAAGTATGGAGGAACATGTACTGCTGCTATTTCTGTAAAGGACACTTTCCAAACCTGATATATGATGCATCATCCTCCACCACTTAAGGCTTTTCATAGTTCCTAATAAATTTCCTACAGAATCAAGAGATTAATAAATTATTTCTAATAAATAATCCTAATAAATTCCTAATAAATTTCCTACAGAATCAGGAGATGTTTTTTTATTTAGTAGTACTGTGAAGTTCTCCATGAAAGGGACAGCTGAGAAAAACCAGTCCTTAACTGCCACAATGGAGAGTCTACTCTGCAAATTTTGCATGAACACAATAGTTTCATGATCCATGAGGTCTCAAAAGAGTGCATTATGACATGGAGTACAGGATGTCTCTCCACAACAGTTTGTTTTAAAGAGAAATGTAATTACACCATTATACATCCAGGGCACTATTCATTTAAGCTGTCATGCTCTGACATGTCCAAAATGATACCCTAGGCTTCCTATAGTCAACAGAAAGACTATAGAGACTAGAGAGACTATAGAAAGACTATAGACTCTATGAGTGTTATATCATTCTAAGACATGCCTAAGGTAAATTATGTGCTTTTTTGGTACAAGAACATTTCCCTATTTACTCTGTAGAAGCCATAGGTGATTAAATATTTAGGCAGTTTACCTTTGGATTATTAAACTGGAGATAGGGGGAGGAAGTGTATGTGTTGCATTACTTTCTCCATTATTCAGCCCCTTCCTCAATAAAGAAAAACTTATGTGAAATTTCATATCTTACTGTATGCTGTAGTAAATGTCCTTCTGTGAAGTTCTTTTCCTTTTTTAGCTAAAGCATTAAAAGCATTTATTTAAAAGTTACAAAGGAAAACAGGATAATATATAATATGTTTTAAATGGTGAAGCATTAAAAATTAATAGTTTGGAGATCAAGTCTGTATTGGTGTTACATAGATATTCCTCATTTTCATGCACACAAATGCAATTTCTCTCTCCTACTTGCAAAATTACATACCAAAAATAAATCAAGAAATATTTCCCATGAACAAGTGAAAAGTTGAAAAAGACAAAGAAAAAAATTTACATGCCACTTAATATCAAATACTTTTGAGAGAGAAAGGCAGAAAAATTTTCCTTTTCTAGCTGTATTTCTTTCATTGTTTTTGAAATTCTGTTCTGTTTGAGGACATCAAGAGTACTGGAGGGAGAACCATGTACTGTGGGTTCCCCAAATCTATATTCAAGAGTCTAAGTGTTTGTTCTAAATGCTGAAAAGGACATAGAAACCAAAATTAGATGTATGAACAGTGCTCTCAAATTTCTTATTCTGTGGAGGATCTTATGTGGCATTTGGGGGGCATGGGGCTCAGGTAATTTCTTCAGCAATACCCTTAGTTGAAGGCAAGAATACTGAAAGAAATAAAAAGGCACACATGATTAACAAGTGGCTCAGAAACTGGTGTCACCAACAAAATTTTGGGTTTTTTGACATCAGGGAAACTCACGTGCCACCAGATACAACAGCAGCAGACGGAATACACCTGTCTCAGAGGGGTAGAAAGATACTGGCCTGCAAGTTGGCAGGACTTGTTGAAAGAGCTTTAAACTAGGTCCGAAGGGGGAGGGGGTTAAACACAGGTCAAGCAGAAAAAAACTTAAGGAGAGCCATCAACCTACCATCTCAGCTAATAAGTCAGCCCCNTAAAGCATTAAAAGCATTTATTTAAAAGTTACAAAGGAAAACAGGATAATATATAATATGTTTTAAATGGTGAAGCATTAAAAATTAATAGTTTGGAGATCAAGTCTGTATTGGTGTTACATAGATATTCCTCATTTTCATGCACACAAATGCAATTTCTCTCTCCTACTTGCAAAATTACATACCAAAAATAAATCAAAAAATATTTCCCATGAACAAGTGAAAAGTTGAAAAAGACAAAGAAAAAAATTTACATGCCACTTAATATCAAATACTTTTGAGAGAGAAAGGCAGAAAAATTTTCCTTTTCTAGCTGTATTTCTTTCATTTTTTTTGAAATTCTGTTCTGTTTGAGGACATCAAGAGTACTGGAGGGAGAACCATGTACTGTGGGTTCCCCAAATCTATATTCAAGAGTCTAAGTGTTTGTTCTAAATGCTGAAAAGGACATAGAAACCAAAATTAGATGTATGAACAGTGCTCTCAAATTTCTTATTCTGTGGAGGATCTTATGTGGCATTTGGGGGGCATGGGGCTCAGGTAATTTTTTCAGCAATACCCTTAGTTGAAGGCAAGAATACTGAAAGAAATAAAAAGGCACACATGATTAACAAGTGGCTCAGAAACTGGTGTCACCAACAAAATTTTGGGTTTTTTGACATCAGGGAAACTCACATGCCACCAGATACAACAGCAGCAGACGGAATACACCTGTCTCAGAGGGGTAGAAAGATACTGGCCTGCAAGTTGACAGGACTTGTTGAAAGAGCTTTAAACTAGGTCTGAAGGGGGAGGGGGTTAAACACAGGTCAAGCAGAAAAAAACTTAAGGAGAGCCATCAACCTACCATCTCAGCTAATAAGTCAGCCCCTTTAGGCACCCAGCTGAAGTGCCTATACACAAATGCACGCAGCATGGGGAACAAACAAGAGGAATTAGAGATGTGCGCGTGCCTCCAAGGCTACGACCTTATTGGCATCACT